>LNAC01000166.1:1621190-1699781 GCA_002007465.1 Ailurus styani | reverse complement strand
CTTTTTAAAAAAAAAAAAAAAAAAAAAAAAAACTTAAAAAAAAAAAAAAAAAGAACACCTTGAGTCACACTGCCTGTTTTTAAATCTTTCCCACATTAAAGACTGTGGACAAGTTAACATCTCTATGCATCAATGTCCTCAAATTTAATATGGTGATAAGTTAGCTACCTCATAAGACTCAATGAGAACTAAAAGAGAAAAGCTAAATACAGCAGGTAACAAGTATTAGCATTATTATTCTTTTATTAACAAAGCAGAAAAGGGCATACACCTCAAAGTCAAACAGATTCTCACATTTTTTTAAAAAGACTTTAAGAACGTAGGGCACTTTGTTGTTCTTGTTGATTTAGTATAACACTGGAGGAGCTGAGATTGATGGCTAAGGTACAAGCTGAAGAAATCCAAGAGTTCCCAAACTTTTTTTGGACAGCTCCCGCACTCCTTTAAATAATAAAATGAACTCAAGGAAATAGTCTACCAAAGAATACACACCTGTGGCATGTAAATACATAAATTTATGGCACAGCATTTTTCGTGGAGGAATCATCATAACGAAATATACATCACAGTCTTTCGCTTGACAGAGCCTTGTTACAGAACCCCTCATTTTATACAGTCCTCGACAAAGAACTTCACCTATACTTCATGTTCTGTTCACAAAGATATATCATTGGTTAAATACTCGGGAGTTTTTTATTATGCTTATTTCTCCCTAATAAAGAATCTAAAGGTGGTGAAAACAGGTAGCTCTTAAATAAAAGATACATTTCTCCTGTTGATTAAACTTTTATCTGAAAAAACTCAATTTTAGGACTTTTCCATTCCTCTCAATCTATTCAACTCCAACTACCTAGATTAATCACAACTTGTCCATACTTCCTCGTCGAAATCAAGGCTATTACAAGTTATTATTTTCGTAACATTTTTTTTGGAAGAGGTTAAGTATTATACACCTACTAAAATGCTTATATTTTCAAAGCAAATACATAAAACAACTGATGAGAAGCTTAGAAACAGAAATGCCCCATTACCCGAAGAATGTAATATTCAAGACAACTTTGAAAGTCCGGTTTAACACCCAGAGGGAGATGCTTCGTCTTCTTTACTAAGACCTCATCGGTCTAAAAGGCGGCATCCCCCTACCTTCACCCGCCTTGCAACTTCCAAATTCCCTCCCTATGGCGGTTGGAAACCGTCTCAATGCCCTTCTCTGGGGCTCATGTTTTTCTTTGGAGTAATTACCAAGCAGCCCGGCTAGTCCCGGGAAGAAGCAAAGTGCCCAGAGTAACTGGAGGTTAGGACCGCGCTGTCTTGACAACCTCGCTCGCGGCCCCTCCCCCAGCCGCCGCCGGAGACCCGGCGCGGCCCCAGCCCCAGACGCCACTCCACCGGCTCCAAGACGTAAACATCGCCCTCTTCGTCCCTGCCCGCTCCCAACTTCCTTCTCCCGGCCCTGTCTGAGCGAGCACAGTGAAAAAGGGAGGAGACCACATACCCTCCGAAGTGAGGCGAGAGAAGGGCTTAAGCAACTCCGCGAAGCTAAGGTGATTGAGACGAGTGAGCCGCTCGGCTTCGTCGCTGCAAAGAGCGGCGACACAGGGGACGAAGGAGTCCGGGATTAGCTCCTGCACTGACTGTACACACTGGGCCATCGCCGCGGCGCAAGCTGCGGCGGCGCCCGCCCTCCGGCCCACTCTCAGAGGCCGATCCTGCGGCTGCAGCAGCTCCTGCCGCCGCCCGCCGGCCTAGCCCGGCCGGGCGGGGCCCCGTACTGAAGCCTTGAGACCAGCAGAAGGAACAGACGCCGCTGCCTCGGCTCCCGGGCACACAGCACCGACCCCTCCCCGGCACCGCCGCTCCTCAAGGCTCGCCCCGGCGTCCTCGCATTACACCCCGATAGGTGGAGACGCCGACGGTCGCCAGTTAATCCTCCCGACGGCGAACCCTTGGTCACTGCCCTACCGGAACCGCCATATTGAGGCCGAACCCTGACCCACCGGCAGTACCCGTCCCGGCAGGCCCCGCGCTCGCCCCTCACGTGACGGTATTAAAGGAGGCGATGGGGGCGGGGGGAAAGAGCCGAGGAGAGGGAAGTGAAGAGCGACGGAGGCCGGTGGGAAGGCTGGCGCCGGAAATGGTGCGATGGGTGGGCGCCTAGGGGAGAGGCGGGGCTACCAGCGCAGTGGGCGGAGCCAAGCCGGGGACGCGCTACTCTAGGCCTGGTTCTCAGGCGCGCCATTGGCAAAGCCGAGGGAGGTGCTAGGGGAGGGCGTACAGGTCGGCGTTCGAGACCCGTGCTGTCACAGTGGTGCGCGCGCTCGCTCGCTCGCTCGCATTCCACGCGAGCCGGGTCTGTACGGAGCCTCAAGGCTCTCCCTAGAAACAACAGGAAAAGAATGTGGCTGCTCGCTCTGCTTCCCGAGCTCCGGGTAGAACAGCAAGGGGCACCTGCTCACGGAAGAGTGGTTCCCGTGGCGCCGGCCTGAACGGACCTGGTATCGCTGGAACGCAGCCATGCTTTCAGAAACGGACTGCCACGAACGAACGTGGACTCAACCAGTGAGCAGAAATGTGTGCTCTTGGGGGTGCTGCAGTTAACGCGAGCGTAAGGGGAATCTCTTGCGCTTCTGCGTTTTTGTTGGTCGCAGGGAGAGTGTGCTTGCAAACGTCTGAGTCTTTCGTCCGCCGCCGCGTCCTTTATCTCACTCTACGGAGAGGTTTTCGGAGCCGTGGAGGTGCGGGAAGCCAGTAGTTCCTTACCAAATGGAGTCCCAAACTGGCTTCCGTTCTTAGCGTTCCTCTTTATAGATTGTTCCTTTACATGAGTAGAAGTGAATGAAAGGGATTCTGCTATCGTGTCACGGAACGGCTTGAATTCCTTCTGAATCGTTTGCCAAAAACAAAGCAAGGAAAAATACAACGCTCTATCGCGGTTCTACGGTACCTCGATTTAAAGGAGGCTTCCCCAACACGAGTATCACAAGGGGATTGTTTGGCGCCTTGAGGTTTTTACCGTAGTGAGAATTTATGACCGGCAAGAGGTATGCCTTCCTCCTGTAAATTGAGAGTTGGGAGGTAGGAAAGGACAGAAGGACGTAATGACTTGACAGCTTAGACACAAATCCATTTAGGAAAGATAACGTGTAAGTTGAGGATCTGGGAATTCATTTTTTTTTAAGATTTTATTTATTTATTTGACACAGAGAGAGAGAGATCAGATTACAGGTAGGCAGAGAGAGAGAGGAGGAAGCAGGCTCCTCACTGAGCAGAGAGCCCGATGCGGGACTCGATCCCAGGACCCTGAGATCATGACCTGAGCCGAAGGCAGTGGCTTAACCAACTGAGCCACCCAGGCGCCCCAGGAAATTCATTTTTAAAACTATTCGTGTCTGAGCACCTCTTGGAAATTCTTCTTGTATCCCCAGGAGTACACATTCCCTCTTGAATACCTCAGATCTCAGTCCCTTATGAGAGAATCCGTACAAGTGTGTATGCCTCAAGTTATGTATTTTTCTGGTTAAGAGGGCTCCTCAGTGCAAGCATACTACTTTATTTAGCACTCAGCTCAAAATAAGAGTTAAAAAGGCAACATACTTTTTACACTAAAGTTAAAACTAGTTGTATTAGCCTCTCTGAGAAGGACTTTGAAGAGTAAATTAGCCTAAATGAATTTTTTGAGATAGTCACATTCCATAAAAATTCATCCCCTTAAAGTGCATATTTCAGTGGCTTGTAGTATATTTGAAGTGGCCCAACCATTGCTTCTATTTAATTCCAGGACATTGTCATCACCCTAAAAAGAAGCTTGGTACACATTAGCAGTCACTCTGTACCCTCACCCCTTCTAGCCCCTGGCAATCACTAATCTAGGTTCTGTCTTTAGAGATTTACTTATCCTGAACATTACATATAAATGGAATCATACAATATGTGACTTTTTGTGTCTGGCTTTCCTCACTTAGCGTAATGTTTCAAGGTTCATCCATGTTGTAGCATGTATCAATATTTCATTCCTTTTTTATGGCTGACCCTAAATGGATTTTTTTGTCTTATGTATTGACTTTACAGTCTAACACCACATTCACATATAGTGTTTCCAGTGAGTGACTCTCTGAAAAAATCTATTTCTTTCCTAGTCTCTCCTGGTCTTCTAAGGTGTTCATCTTCTAAGGTGTTGTCCTCATCTAAAGGTTAATGCTGAGTCACTGCCACATCTGCTTTCCAGGCTGCAGGAATGGAAAAAAAGAGAATGGAAAAGCACATGATTAATGGTTTAGGATCCAACCGTATTAATGGCATTCAATAATTTCACTCACATCCCACTGGCCTCAGTGAGTCTCATGATCACACATATCTCCAACAGAGACTGCAAAACATAGGCTTCTCTTGTTAAACAAAGAGGAGAGGGAATATTATTTAAAAAGTCAAGGGTGTCCACCACACTTTATTAGGAATGAGGTATCCTGCAGAATGTATTTGTATGGGGTCCAAGATACTACAAATCTCTCATTTCTCTGATTCCTCTGGACACTGGCCCTTTTTCATCACACTTCCTCTGGACTATTCACTGTGTCTGGGAAAAATGAAATGCCATGGTTGTCCAGGCTTTGGCCACGTGCCCACCCTCAAAGTCAAGAGGATAGGGTCTACCACTAAAAGAGAGGCAACTTGTTGGACAGAAGAGGTAACAATAACATGAAAAACTAAGGACCTCTTTTCCAATATTAAATATGAGAACCAGCTTCCTTCTCTCCCCAAAATCAAAGAATGCCATAAAACTTCTGCTAAGCCAATGGGCTTATATTTATATCTATACTGTGTTATCAAACATTCATTGATTATTTTATTTTGTATGTATGGTATTGCCAGTCTCTTTTTTTTTTTAAAGATTTTATTTATTTATTTGACACAGAGAGAGAGATTACAAGTAGGCAGAGAGACAGGGAGAGGAGGAAGCAGGCTCCCTGCTGAGCAGAGAGCCGGACGTGGGCCTCGATCCCAGGACCCTGAGATCATGACCTGAGCCGAAAGCAGAGGCTTTAACCCACTGAGCCACCCAGGCGCCCTTGCCAGTCTCTTCTGATGGCTGATGAAGTCAACTTTAAAGAACAAAGACACTGAAGTCAGAGAGGGGTTTCAAAAGTAGTGCTACCACTTGTGTAGAAATATATCAACATTATTGGTCACTGTCTACCAAGTACACTTTTTTCTTCCCAAGTACACTTCTTAATGTTCCCTACTACTTCTGCTTCTCACACAAACCCTGAGAAGTACGTGCATTGCCAATTTTCAGACGTAGAAACTGAAGCACGGAACAGTTAATTAATTTCCCCAAAGATAATCAACACTGGAGCTGGGAAGAGAACCAGCACAGTTTAACCCTAGAGATGTGATCACTAGGATAAATTGCTTTTCCATGTTTCCTTCCTTTGAAAGCACCTCAAGAAATTTAGCAAGAAATCTGTGACTTTGACAAATCCCTTATCTTTTCTGAGCTTCACATTCTTCATCTGTAAGCTTAGAAAGTTGGGGCTAGAAGATTTCTTGAATTCATTTCAATGTGAAGATTTGAGAATCTATTATTCTCTCCATTATTGTTAAATTTCACTGTGTCAACAGTAGATGGTGCTATTGAGTATTGGCTTTAAAACCTGGTAAAAACCCGCTCCAATTATTGAGTGCATAGTTATTGCATAGGTAATACCTACCTGAATATCAGAGCATTGGAGGTCAGGGGATACCCAGCATATTTATACATTAAAAGTTTTTTAAGCTCAAAGATTTTACATATGTTTCTTTAAAACTCTAGGAGGAGAAGCAACTTAAAAATATAATCCATATATTGGCCCACATTTTTTATTTTTTACTGCACTGGATGTTTTAAGATTATTTATTAACGTCCTAAAATTAGCAGGACATCCANTCTGCTCAGCAGGGAGCCTGCTTCCTCCTCTCTCCTCTCTCTCTGCCTGCCTCTCTGCCTACTTGTAATCTCTCTCTCTCTGTCAAATGAATAAATTTAAAAAAAATCTTTAAAAAAAATATAAATATATAATCCATATATTGGCCCACATTTTTTATTTTTTACTGCACTGGATGTTTTAAGATTATTTATTAACGTCCTAAAATTAGCAGGACATCCATTTCCTGATTATTTTAAGGATGAATCATAACTACAATTTTGTACTTCAAAGCCCATAATTCTATTTTTTTAATTTATTTTTATTAACATATATTATTTGTTTCAGGGCACAGGTCTGTGATTCATCAGTCTTACACAATTCACAGCACTCACCATAGCACATACTGTCCCCAGTGTGCCAGCCTGCCATTCACCCTCAGCCAGCCACCCCATTCCTCCCAGACCCCTCCAGTCCAGCCAACCCTCAGTTTGTTTCCTGAGATTAAGAGTCTCTTATGGTTTGTCTCTCTCTCTGGTTTTGTCCCATTTGATTTTTTCCTCTCTTCCCCCATGATCCTCTGCCTGGTTTTTCAAATTCTACATATCAGCGAGATCATATAATTGTCTTTCTCTGATTGACTTATTTCACTTAGCATACTACCCTTTAGTTCTATCCACATCATTGCAAATGGCAAGGTTTCAATTTTCATGGCTGTATAATATTCCATTATATATATATATATATCAGTCTTCTATATCCATTTATCTGCTGATGGACATCTAGGTTCTTTCCACAGTTTGGCTGTTGTGGACATTGCTCCTATTAAACATTGGGGTGCAGGTGCACCTTTGGATCAGTACATTTGTATCTTTGGGGTAAATACCCAGTAGTGCAATTGCTGGGTTGTAGGGTAGCTCTATTTTCAACTTTTTGAGGAACCTTCATACTGTTTTCCAGAGTGGCTGCACCAGCTTGCATTCCCACCAAGAGTGTAGGAGGGTTTGCCCTTCTCCACATCCTCACCAACATCTGTCATTTCCTGACTGGTTAATTTTAGCCATTCTGACTGGTGTGAGGGGGTATCTCACTGTAGTTTTGCTTTGTATTACCCTGATGCCAAGTGATGTTGAACACTTTTTCATGTATCTGTTGGCCATTTGGATGTCTTTGCAGAAATAACTGTTCATGTCTTCTGCCCATTTCTTGATCAGATTATTTGTTCTTTGGATGTTGAGTTTGATAAATTCTTTATGGATTTTGGATACTAGCCCTTTATCTGATATGTCATTTCCAAATATCTTCTCCCAATCTGTCCATTGTCTTTTGGTTTTGTTGATTGTTTCCTTTGCTGTGCAAAGCTTTTTTTTTTTTTTTAAAGATTTTATCTATTTATTTGACACAGAGAGAGAGATTACAAGTAGGCAGAGAGGCAAGGCAGAGAGACAGGGAGAGGAGGAAGCAGGCTCCCTGCTGAGCAGAGAGCCTGATGTGGGCCTTGATCCCAGGACGCTGAGATCATGACCTGAGCCGAAAGCAGAGGCTTTAACCCACTGAGCCACCCAGGCGCCCTAAAAGCTTTTAATCTTAATGAAGTCCCAATAGTTCATTTTTGCCCTAGCTTGCCTTGCCTTTGGTGATGTTTCTAGGGAGAAGTTGCTGCAGCTGAGATTGAAGAGGTTGCTGCCTGTGTTCTCCTCAAGGATTCTGATGGATTCCTGTCTCACACTGAGGTCTTTCATCCACTTTGAGTCTGTTTTTGTGTGTGGTGTAAGGAAATGGTCCAGTTTCATTCTTCTGCATGTGGCTGTCCAATTTTCCCAACATCATTTGTTGAAGAGACTGTCTTTTTTACATTGGACAATCTTTCCTGCTTTGTCAAAGATTAGTTGACCATAGAGTTGAAGATCCATTTCTGAGCTCTCTATTCTGTTCCATTGATATATGCGTCTTTGTGACAGTGCCATACTGTCTTGATGATTACAGCTTTGTAATAGATCTTGAAATCTGGAATTGTGATACCACCAGCTTTGCTTTTCTTTTTCAACATTCCTCTGGCTATTTGGGGTCTTTTCTGGTTCCATACAAATTTTAGTATTATTTGTTCCATTTCTTTGAAAAAAGTTATTGGTATTTTGATAGGGATTGCATTAAATATGTAGATTACTCTAGGTAGTATAGACGTTTTCACAATATTTTTTCTTCCAATCCATGAGCATGGAATGTTTTTACATTTCTTTGTGTCTTCCTCAATTTCTTTCACGAGTATACTGTAGTTTCTGAGTACACATTCTTTGCCTCTTTGGTTAGATTTATTCCTAGGTATCTTACGGTTTTGGGTGCAATTGTAAATGTGATCGACTCCTTTATTTCTCTTTCTTCTGTCTTGTTGTTGGTGTATAGAAATGCAACTGATTTCTGTGCACTGATTTTATATCTTTCCACTTTACTGAATTCCTGTATGAGTTCTAGCAGTTTTAGGGTGGAGTCTTTCGGGTTTTCCACATAAAGTATCATATCATCTGCAAAGAGTGAGAGTATGACTTCTTCTTTGCTGATTTGGATGCTCATAATTCTATTTTATACTTATTATAGGTATTTAAGCTCCATATAAGTCTTCTCTAATTAAATCTGCTGGTGAAAATCTTTTATAAGTATTTTTCTCCCTTATGCTTTAAAATAAGAGCTAATATTAATGCTTGCTTTTTTTTACTATTTGTTTTTAAATGATATATTAATACTTCCAAAAACTGGGTAAAAATGTAGCAAAAATCCATATTATACTAAATGGTGAAATCTAAGAATCATTTACTTTAAAATCAAGATAAAACAGAGATAGCCANCCCCGCGGAGCAGAGAGCCCGATGCGGGCCTCGATCCCAGGACGCTGAGATCATGACCTGAGCTGAAAGCAGAGGCTTTAACCCACTGAGCCACCCAGGCGCCCTATCACTGTTTCTATTCAGTACTTTTCTAGCTTTCTATAAGAGCAGCTAAAGAAGAAAAAAATAAGCAAAACTTACAGGATTTCAAAAGGAAGAAACAAGGGGCGCCTGGGTAGTGCAATCAGTTAAGCTTCTGACTCTTGGTTTTGACTCAGGTCATGATCTCAGGGTCATAAGTATTGAGCCCCATGTCAGGCTCCAAGCTCAGTGAGGAATCTGCTAAAGTTTCTCTCTCCCTCTCCCTCTGCCTGTCTCTGCTCTAGCTCACACTCTCTCTCTCTCTCTAAAATAAATAAGTAAATATTAAAACATGACACAATAAAAAAACAAAAGGAAGAAACAAAACTGTATTCATTTTAGGGGTGTTTAAGTGGCTTAATTGGTTAAGCGTCTCAGTTTGGCTCAGGTCATGATCCCAGAGTGCTGGGATCAAGCCCTGCATTGTTGGGCTCCCTGCTCAGCAGGGAGTCTGCTTTTCCCTCTCCCACTGCCCCTCCCCCTGCTTGAGCTCCACCCCCTCTCAAATAAATAAATAATATCTCTTTTAAAAAGTATACTCATTTGGGGATAATACAGTGAACTAAATATATAGGTACCTTCATCACGTATATGTGGCTATTCATCTCTTCATTTGTCTCCCAGGGATCATGACCCGAGCCGAAGGTAGCTGCTTAACTGACTGAGCCTCTCAGGCATCCCTTCCATTTGTCTCCCAGAAGTAGAAGGCCCCACTCATATTTTTAGCCCTTAGAGTTAAGGCATCATCATTTAAATTGGTTTTGGTCAGCTAGACATAGCTTGCAAGAATTCTATCTGAAAGTGTATTGTGTGAGAAAACATGTTTTTGGAGAATTTTAATTTATGCTCTCATTGGTAGTGATAGAGGCACCATAAGATGTCAATTCTACCAAAATCAATCTACAGGTTCAATGCAATTTCAGTTAAAATACATGTAGAGATCTTATGGAATTTGACAAACTAATCCTAAAATCCATATTTAAGAGCAAAGGTCTAAGAATAGTTAAATAAGTTTGAAGGCAAATACCAGGGGATTTATCCTACCAGCAAGCCAGACATACTAAGGTTATAACACAGGTACTAAAAGACAGGCGTAGGGGCGCCTGGGTGGCTCAGTGGGTTAAAGCCTCTGCCTTCGGCTCAGGTCATGATCTCAGGGTCCTGGGATCGAGCCCCACATCGGGCTCCCTGCTCAGCCAGGAGCCTGCTTCCTCCTCTCTCTCTCCCTGCCTCTCAGCCTACTTGTGATCTCTCTCTCTCTCTCTCTCTCTCTCTGTCAAATGAATAAATAAAATCTTAAAAAAAAAAAAAGACAGGCGTAGATGAGTAAGCCAATAGAATAGAATAGAGTGCTGCAAGTAGAAATATGAGCAACTTGAAAACATGAACAAAACAATGCAGAAAGGATGAATTAGTCAATAAATGGTGTTTTAATAATTGGTTATCTCTTTGGAACAAAAAACCCAATTCATTAAAAATATCAGATCAGGTAGTGTAAAGATGCAAATAATAATAGCAAACACTTACTTGATGCTTATTACATGCCTGCTGTAGTTTTAAGCATTTTACATATGCCAACTCCTTTATTCCTCCTAAGAACCCTATGTAGTAGGTACGGTTAATATCATCTCATTTCATAAATGAGGAAAATGAGGCAAAAGAGGTTAGTGAAATTATCTCAGAGCCCTAAGTAGAAGAGCTGTGATTTGAACTTAGGTAATCTGCCTCTTCAGTCTGTTTTAATATCCTACACACTGATACACTATACTGCCTCCTGTTCACACATCTTTTTTTTTTTTAAGATTTTATTTGTTTAATGAGAAGAGAGCAGGGGGAAGGGCAATAGGAAAGGGAGAGAGAGAACCTCAAACAAACTCCATACCAAGCATGCAGCCCCATGCAGGCTCTATCTCATGACCCCAAGATCATGACATGAGCCAAAATCAAGAGTAGGACACTTGGGGCACCTGGGTGGCTCAGTCATTAAGTATCTGCTTATGGCTCGGGTCCTGAGTCCTGCATCGGGCTCCCTGCTCAATGGGAAGCCTGCTTCTCCCTCTTCCACTCCCCCTGCTTGTGTTCCCTCTCTCGCTGTGTCTCTCTTTGTCAAATAAATAAACAAAATCTTAAAAAAAAAAAAAGTCGGATGCTTAACCAACTGAGTCACTCAAGTGCCTCCAGGAGGGACAGATTTCTTAAACAAGATTCCAAAAGTGCATATCCTAACAGAAAAGATTGATAATTGAATTTAAGATCTTCTTTTCATCAAAAGACCACAAAGATAGCAAATATATAAGCTACAAATGTGAAAGATACATATCTACACTAAAGAACTATGATTAATAAGAAAAGAAGGAAACAATACAGTGGAAAAATAGACAAGTGACACAAAGTCATTTCACAAAAGCGGAAACTTGACCTGTCAATAAACATTCAAATATTCTCAAGGTTTAAAAAATGGGCAAAGGATAAGAATAGATGGTTCTCCAAAGAAAGATAATAAATAGGCAATAAGCACATGAAAAGATGTTCAACATCATTAATCATCAGGGAAAGGAAAATCAAAGCCATACTGAAACACCACCTCCAACTCCAAGGATGGCTGTAATCAAAGAGCAAAGAATAACAAGCAAGACAAGGATGTGGAGAAATTTGAGACTTCCTATACTGCTAATGGGAAGGTTAAAGCAGTGCTGTGGTCTGGAAAATAGCTCCTTAAACATAGTTTCTCAGCTACTAAACATAAGAGTTACCATATGATGCACTTTTACATCTAGGAGAAATGAAAATGTATGTCCACATAAAATTTTGTGTTTTTGTTTTGGGGTTTTTTTTTAAAAGATTTTATTTATTTATTTGACAAACAGAGAGAGAAATCACAAGCAGGCAGAGAGGCAAGCAGAGAGAGAGGAGGAAGCAGGCTCTCCGCTGAGCAGGGAGCCCGATGCGGGCCTTGATCCCAGGACCCTGAGATCATGACCTGAGCCGAAGGCAGAGGCTTTAACCCACTGAGCCACCCAGGCGCCCACACATAAAAATTTGTGTATGAACATTCATATGGTATTATTTGCAATAGCAAAAAATGGAAACAGTCCAAGTGTTCATCAACTGATGAATACTTATATACCATGCAACAGAATATTATTATTAATATTACTGATACATGTTACAACATGGAAGAAGCCAGTCATAAAGGTCCTTGTATGAGTCCATTTCTATGAAATATCCAGAATAGGTACATCTTTAAAGATAGAAAAATAGGTTAGGGATGAAAAGAGGAGGAGAAGTGGAAGAGTTGGAAGATCATGGCTAAGGACTGCCAGTCTTCTTTTTGGGGTGATAAAAACATTTTAAAATGATTGTGATTATGATGCATAACTCTGAATGTGCTAAAAATCCACTGCATCGTATGATTTAAGTGGGTGAATTGTATGTTATGTGAATTATATCTCAATACACTTGTTACTTAAAAAAGTGGAATTGGAATAATTTGCAATAAAAAAAATTAGAGATAAGGAAAAGCATTACGATTTGTGTCATAAAGTTTGGTAACAACAAAACCATAAATGGAAAGAAATTCTAGTCATGGTTCTTCCACTCTAGCTATAAGATCTTGGAGCATTAGTCACTTAACCTTTATGATCTCAAGAATCATCTCCTATAGATTAAGGTTTGTATGAATGCTAGTAACTCATGATTCTAAACAATGGTTCTTAACTTTTAGGATCACAGATCTCTTTGAGAAGTTGATAAACATCAGAAGCATTCTGGTGTAAATCAGGAACAAAGCACTGTTAATTACTACTAATATTTAATATTGTTCTGAAAATTTGGGCAAATGAAATAAAAATAGGTAGTGTAAATGCTGGGAAAGAAAAATCAGGTTGTTATATACTAAGAAAACCCAGACAATTTTTCTGAAAAAAAAAAAAAGAACCATGAGAATTAATAAAAGTGTTCAACAAAGGGTCCTAAATTCATAAAGTCAATAGAAATGAACAAGAATAACCTAACTAGAAAATGTTTGTTTTTAAGAAAAAGATACCATATTCAAATCCACACTCCTGAATTAGGAGGTTATCTCAATCAATGAAAATTTCAGTTATTTTTCAAATATTTGGGGTTTTTTGGATCTATTATTGAGTTGTAATTTAATGCCATTGTGGTCAGAATATACTCTGTATGGATGAATAATTTTAAATTATTGAGAGTTGGTTTAAGGCTTAGAATATATGGTCTGTCTTAGTAAATGTTCTGTCCATGCTTGAAAAAGTTATGTGTTCTGCTCTTGTTGGGAGGATGTTCTCTAAATGTTAATTAGGTAACATTGATTTGTCCTGTTCTTCCAGTCTTCTCTATCTTTGCTTTGTATTCTTATATCTGTTACATTTATCTTTATCTTATTATTATCTGTTTATACTTAGGGCTGCTGAAACAAAAGATTGTCACAAACTGAGTGACTCAACAGAAATTTATTTTTGCATAGCTTTGGAATCTAGAAGTCCAAAATCAAGGTGTCAGCAGGGCCATACTCCCTTAGATGGCTCTAAAGAAGAATCCTCTTCCTCTTCCCTCTTCTAGCTTATGGTGAATACTCATGATCCTTGGCATTCCTTGGCTTGTGGCAGCTCTAGTCTGACTTTGTTATCACCTGGATTGCTTCTCTGTGTCTTTGTGTCCTCAAATCTCTCTTTCCTTATAAAGACACCACTAGTTGAATTTAGGGCCCCCTATAACCCAGTATGACCTCATCAGTGTGATTACATCTGCAAAGATCCTATTTTCAAATAAGGTCACATTTATAAGTATAGAGGTTAGGACTTCAACACATCTCTTTCGTGGATGCATTTGAACCCACAACACTATTCTTATGTCTATTCTTATATCCTTACATCTATCCTCATAGAAGGATATGTCCCTCTGTATTTTTAGACTTAAAGTCAATTTTTTTTGGTGTACATCTATTAATCATTGAGAGAGAAAGATGGACATCTCTGACTATAGTTGTGGATTGGTCTATTCCTCATTTAAGTTCTACCAGTTTTTGCTTTATGTAATCTGAAGCTATTTGGTACATTAACAGTATTGTAAGTCCTCTTGATAAACAGACTTCTTTAGTTAAGAATGCACCCTGTCATTGCTCCTATTCAGCATAATACTGAGGGTCCTACTTAGTATAATAAAGCAAGAAAGAAACATATGGTTTATGGATCAGAAAGAAAAGTAAAAGTCATGATTTTGCAGATGATATTATTTAGAGAGAAAATTTATTATCATAGAAAAATTATTTACCACAGAAAAAGAGTTCTACAGGGTTGCTAGATAAAAGATCAAAAATTCGATAGTGCTTTTACATATCAGCAACAGATACCTAGAAAATAGACATTTGAAAAGATACATTTTTCAATAGCAATCAAATACTTGACCTTGTTGGAATATATATAATATATATTTATATGTATGACATACACATAATTTTTAAAACATGGAAGTATTTTTTGAAGAAAACTACAAAACTTTATTGAAAAACTAAATTTTTGAAAAGCTAAATAATTTTTAAAAGAATACTTAAGTAAATAGATATACTTTGTTTATGGACTCAACACTGTGAAGATGACAGTTCTTCTCAAATTAATCTATAAATTCAACTCTAAATTTAAGAATATGAGGAATCACAAAAGAAGAAATCAGTAAATTTTATTACTTAAAAATTTAAAACTATTATTTAGCAAAAAATGTAATATTCAGAAAATGACAGGAAGAAAGATTTATCATAAATATAACAAAAAGCAAATATATTTTGAGGTGCCTGGGTGGTGCAGTCAGATCAATGTCAGATTTTTGGCTTAGGTCATGATTGCATGAGTCATGGGATCAAGCCCCATGTCAGGCTCTATGCTGAGTGCAGAGTTGTTGTGGGTTTCTCTCTCCTTCCCCCTCTGCCCCTCCCCACCTCCTCTAAAATAAATAAATAAGTCTTTAAAAAAAGAAGCATGTTTCTCATATATAGTTTCAATAAAATCTTTCTATGAGAAACATATTTGCTTTTTGTTATATTTATGATAAATCTTTCCTCCTCTCATTTTGTTCTTAAGCATCTCTCAAATCAGTCCCACTTCTTTCTATCCTCAGTTATTGCCTCACTTTCCTGTTTCATTATGCCTCATCTCAATTTTTCAATAGCCCTTAATTGCTCTTTCAGCCTCCAGTCTTACCCAGTTTCAATTACATTCTCTAGAGTGAACTTTCTAAAATGCATATCTAAACATGTTACTCACTTCCATAAAAATTTTCAGTGACTCCCCATAACCCAAATCCCTGGCATGACATATTAGGATATATTTTGACCTCACCTTTGTCCTTCTACCAGTCTCTTGCCCTCCAAATGCATTCTGCTCAAATTTCACCTTCTAATGAGATAGAATTCTGATTTCCAAGTTTAGCAGTAACATGTACTTCTACGTGTCTCATAGCATACTTTAGTATAGAATCTATCTCATTGTAATATAATCATTTGTTTTCTTATTTGCTTCCCCATCTAAATTGTTAGTTTTTTGAGAGCAAGTACACAGTAGGCACTCATTTCATCACCCATGTAAGATAAACAAAAGAAGGATATAAAGAGAGAAATCATGGAAGTTTTACTTGGCAGCTCTGTAAATTAATATCCCACTTTTGAAAAACAATTTAGTGGCATGTATCAAGAGCTATGGAAGTATTCATAGTTCTGCACAAATTGGTTTAGAATAAGGCCAAAAATTCTTCTATAACCATACCATGATTACTAAAACTTTGAAGCATATAGGCTGCTCTCCATGGTTCTGAACTATACTTGACCATCGGGATAAAAATTCAATAATATCTCCTGTGTAATCTTTCCCCAGATGTCAAGCAGAGTAGGAAAGAGGAGGTAAAAAGAAAGAAATGTGAAATACAGATAAAGAGGTTATTACAAAGGCATAATCACTTAGAGATTCAGGTAGAAGAAGATTTATTTTGAGATCATTTTCAAATAGTTTCAGCTGCAAAATTCCACTGTAAAGGAATCACTGCAAAGGAAACAATAGAGTGAAAAGACAACATATGAGATGAGAGAACATATTTGCAAACCATATATCTAATATATCTTACAACTCAATGGCAAAGAAACTAATACTAATAAAATGGGCTAAGGACTTAAACAGACATTTCTCAAAGTATATATATGTATATAAATAATCAACAGGCATATGAAAAAATGCTGAATGTTACAAATCATCAGGGAAATGCAAATCAAAACCAGAATGGGATAACACCTCATACCTGTCAGGATGACTATTATCAGAAAAACAAAAGAAAAGTGTCATTGAGGAAATGAAGTTAGAACTCTGTACATTGCTGGTGGGAATGCAAAATGGTGCAGCTACAATGGAAGACTGTATAGAAGTTCCTCAAAAAATTAAAAACAATTACAATATGATCCAACAATCCTACTTCTGGGAAAATATTTTTAAAAAAATAAAATTAGGATCTTGAAGAAATGTTAGCCCACTAATGTCCCACATAGCTCTATTCACAGTATCCAAGATATGGAAATAAACTAAATGTCCACTGACTGATGAATGAAAACAACATGGTATATACATAGCATGGAATATAATTCAGCCTTAAAAAGAAAATGCAGCATGCAACAACATGGATGAATCTTGAGGACATTTTGCTAAATGATATTAGCCAACCACAGGGGCGCCTGGGTGGCTCAGTGGGTTAAAGCCTCTGCTTTCGGCTCAGGTCATGATCTCAGCGTCCTGGGATCGAGGCCCGCATCGGGCTCTCTGCTCAGCAGGGAGCCTGCTTCCTCCTCTCCCTGTCTCTCTGCCTGCCTCTCTGCCTACTTGTAATCTCTCTCTCTGTGTCAAATAAATAAATAAAAATCTTAAAAAAAATAAAATAAAATAAAAATAAATAAATAAATAAAAATAAGCCGACCACAGAAAGACAAATACTACATGATTTCTCTTACATGAGGTATCTAAAAATTCACAGAAGCAGAGAGTGAAGTGGTGGTTGACAGGGTCTGAAGGGAGGAATAAATGGGGAGTTGCTAATAAATGGGCATAAAGTTTCAGCCAAGCAAGATGAATATGCCCTAGAGATCTGCTGCACATATAGTCATAGTAATAGTAATATATGGCACGCTTAAACACTGTTAAGAAGACAGATCTCATGTTAAATGTTCTCAAAATAAAATTTAACTTAATTTAAAAATAAAATGAAGTGGGCGCCTGGGTGGCTCAGTGGGTTAAAGCCGCTGCCTTCGGCTCAGGTCATGATCCCAGGGTCCTGGGATCGAGGCCCGCATCGGGCTCTCTGCTCAGCAGGGAGCCTGCTTCCTCCTCTCTCCTCTCTCTCTGCCTGCCTCTCTGCCGACTTGTAATCTCTCTCTCTGTGTCAAATAAATAAATAAAATCTTTAAAAAAAAAAATAAAAAAAAAATAAAAAAAATAAAATGAAGTTGTTTGCCTAATAATACAACCTCAAAGTATACAAAGCTAATATTTGAAGGATTAGGGTAAAAACAGACAAGTCTTCTTAATAATTGATAAACAAGCAGAAAATCATCTAAGGTTTTTTAATATTTGAATAAGGCAACTAACAAAATTGACCTGATCATTACATAAAACATAGTACAATAAAATATAGTCCTACAACTGTAGAATACACATTCTTTTCAAATACACGTGGAAAAATTATTCAAATAAATCATTGCTAGGTCAGAAATCAAGAAATCAAATATCCGGCACCTGGGGGCCCAGTCGGTTAAGAGTTTGCCTTCAGCTCAGGTCCTGGGATCAAGTTCTGCATCAGGCACCCTGCTCAGCGGGGACCCTGCTTCTCCTCTTCCCTTGTTCCTCGCCCCTTGCTCATGCTCTCTCTGTCAAAATAAAATAAAATAAAATCTTAAAAATATCAAATATCAAATATTACAATCATAGAGAATGTTTGCTATGAAGAAATTAAGCTAGAAATAAATAACAGATAACTAGTGAATCCACAAATACATGGATATGTCATACTTCTAAATAACTCCTGGCTAAATAAAAAATCAGAATGAAATTAGAAAAATTCCGAACTAAATGGTAAGGAAAATATATCACTTCAAAGTTATGGAACTCAGCTAAAGTAGTGCTTAGAGGGAAACTTAAGATTAAATATTTACAAATAAAAAGAAATACTGGCAGTCAACTATTGATGCATCCACCTGAAGAAGCTAAAAAAAATTAGCAAATTAAATCTAAAGAAAATAAGAAGAAAATAATACAGATAAGATCAGAAATCAAAAAATAGAAAACAAATTGGGATAATTCAACAAGGCAAAATGTTTATCTTTGAAGTTTTTACTAAATCTTTTGCAGGATTGCCTGGGTGGCTCAGTCAGTTAAGGTTAAGCATCTGCCTTCAGCTCAGGTGGTGATCTCAGGTCCTGGGATGGAGCCCCACTTTGCATCAGGCTACCTGCTCAGTGGGAAGTCTGCTTCCCCCTCTCCCTCTGCCCAACCCTGCTTATTCTCTCTCCCTCTCTCTATTTCTTTCTCTCAAGTAAATAAATAAAATCTTTAAAATAAACAAAGCTTTGCAAGATTTAACAAGAAGAAAAGTAGAAGGTGCAAATGTAGACATGAAAAAGCAGACAAAACGATGTGAAAGACATTAAAAGGGTAATAAGAGAATGAATTGTGTCAATACATTTGAATATTTAGATCAAACTAACAAATCCCTTACAAAATGGAAACCAAAAGAAACAGAATATGTGTATAATATTATACTATTAAAGAAATTGCATCTGTAATTTAAAAAAATTCTCACAGAGCAAACCCCAGTCCCAAGTGGCATTATTAGTAAATTCTATCACACGTGTTAGAAAAAAATGTATCCTAAACTCTTCCAGATAAGTAAGAAAGAATACTTCCCAACTCATTTTACCTAACTACCATAACATTGATATCAAAACCTGACAGTCAGTTACAAAAACAAGGAAATTCTGGTTTATTCATAAGCATAGGGACAAGAATTATAAATAAAATATTAACAAATTAAATACATATAGATATAGATGTTGATATAATGACCAAGTTGGGTTTATTCCAGGGAATGTAAAGTTCATTTAACATTTGTAAAACCAGTCATTGTAACCTACCACAATAACAAAACAAGAGAAATCATTCAATAATTTCAGTTGATCCTAAAAGCATTTGGTAAAATTTAATATCCCTTATATGAAAATACCTATTGATGCTAAAAACTCTCAGCAAATAAGAAAAAATGATACTCTCTATCTGATAAGAGTTATCTACCAAACTCCTACAGAAAATATATTTGATGATGAAATACTCAAAGCCTTCTTAGGAAAAAGAAAAGAATGTCCACTATCACCACTTTTATTCAACATTTTACTTGATATAAACTATGCAGTTAAGCAAGAAAAACAAGTAAAAGCCACAAAGAATGGAAAGAAAGGATAAAACTGTCATTATTCACAGATGATATAATTGTGCACATGAAAATCAGAACTTTGCAACAGAAATTTGCAGAACAATGCAAATCAACATTTTTGCATCAAAAATAAATTATTTTAGCAAGGTCACTGGATATAAGATCAGTATATATGAAAATCACATGTATTTCTATATATTAGGATAAAACTACATAATACAATCTAAAAAATTAAATAATAAAATGTTAAAACAATGTAACTTACAGTTGCATCAAAAGACATCAAATACTTAAGGGAAAAAATTAATGAAAGCTATCCAAGGGGCGCCTGGGTGGCTCAGTGGGTTAAAGCCTTTGCCTTCGGCTCAGGTCATGATCTCAGGGTCCTGGGATGGAGCCCCTCATTGGGCTCTCTGCTCAGCAGGGAACCTGCTTCCTCCTCTCTCTCTGCCTGCCTCTCAGCCTACTTGTGATCTCTCTCTCTGTCAAATAAATAAATAAAATCTTTAAAAAAAAAAACTATCCAAGACCTATATTCAGAAAATTACGAAACATCACATAGAAAAATTAAAGAAGACTCAAATAAATCAAGGTTGTGCTATCTTCATCGATTTGAGGACTCCATATTTTAAAGATGACAATTCTTCGCATATGAAAGAAAATTTTTTGCAGAAATAGAAAATTTAGTAAAACCGATTCTGCCTAGGGGCTCAGTTGGTTAAGCGCCTGACTTTAGCTCATGTCATGGTCTCAGGGTCCTGGGATCGAGCCCCACACTGGTTTCCCTGCTCAGCAGGGAGCCAGCCTCTCCCTCTCCTTCTGCCCCTACCCTGCTCATCCCTCTCTCAAATAAATAAAAAATATAATAAAATAGGAGTGCGTGGGTGGCTCAGCTGGTTAAGCATCTGCCTTTGGCTCAGGTCATGATACCAGAGCCCTGGGATCAAGTCAAGTGTTGGGTTCCCTGCTCAACAGGGAGCCTGCTTCTCCCTTTCTCTCTCTCTCTCTCTCTCTGCCCCTCCCCCTGCCCGGTGCTCTCTCTCTCTCAAATAAATAAAATCCCCAAGTAAATAAATATAAAAATGTAAAATATAAAAAAGATTATTGTCATGCTATTTAAAAAGTACTAATAGTTTATATCAAAATATAAAAAGGGCTAAGAAAAATTCAATATTGAAGGAAAAAGACAAAGTTGAGAATTTACACTATCAGCTATCAAAACTTATTTTTAAATACAGATATAAAAACAGTATGATATTAATTCAAATGTAGACAAATGGATCGGCAGATCAGAACACAAATTTCAAAAACAGACATCAAAAATCTATGCCAGATGCTCAGACTTAAATGTCTAAGAGAAAAAAACCTTTTTAAAAAGAACATAGAATATGCTGAAGATTTCAGAATATGCATATTTCCTAAAACATAACACAAGACATATAATGAAAGAGATTGCTAAATTGGACTTGACTAAAATTAAAATTTCTATTCAACAAATATACTATGAAGAGAGTGAAAATGCAAATCAGAGAAGAGATGATATTCACAATATAGATATATGACCAAAAAAACCCCTTGTATCCAGAGTATATTTGGAACTCCTACAGATCAGTAAGAAAGACTGGCAGGTGATTTGAACTGGTGCTTCACAAAAGAGGACATCCAAATGCCTAATAAGCAAATGAAAGGGTGCTCCACATCAATTGTCACACAACATAATGACTAACCTTATGCTATTGCCAGTTCTTGTGTGTTCACAATAATATGGAGTAACTGGAACTCCTATATTGTGCTATGGGAGTTTTAAGTTGATTCAGCCCCATTGGCTGTAGCAGCTCTTTACACTTAGAATCCTGGAAACTAAATAAATCCACTACTGGCCTGCTTATCTGAATGGACCAGAACCCTGTCAGAAACCCTATATCTCATTTATCTAATAAAGCCAAACATGCTTTTACAGACCCAGCAATTCCATTTAAATACATATTTAACCCATAGGGATATATGCTCCAAAAGATTCGTACAAGAAAGTTCATAGGAGCTTATTGATAATAACTCTAAACTGGAAAAACTGAAAATGACTATTGACAGTAGAATGGATAAATTGGGGTATATTCATATGATAGAATGCTATACAAAGGAATGAACTAATACTACATGCACAAAAACATAATATATGATTCCATGTTTATGAAATTTAAAAAATAGGCAAAATTAACTACAATGACAGGTGTTAGAAAAGTGGTAAACATTGGTGAAAAAGCTTCTGGGGTGTTGGTAATGTTCTTGATCTTTATGTAGGGAGTGGTTGCATAGATGTATTCATTTGTAAGAGTTCAGTGATCTATAAATTTAAATTTATATGTTTTCCTTGGTATTTTATAATTTTACTTTTTTAAACTTACCCCCAAAACACACGTCAAGGTGACATAAGTTTTTTTCCAAGGTTTCCCATTCAAGTTTTATAGTTTTTAGCTTTTATGTTTAGATATGTGATCCATTTCAAGTAAATTTTGTAAGTGGTTCAAGACAGAGTCAACATTATTTTTTTTATAAGGATATCAAGTTATTACAGCATCATTTGTTAAAAGTATTTCCCTTTCCTACTGAATTGCTTTGGCAGCTATGTAGAAAATCATTTGCCATATATTTGACTTTCTAATTCTGGATTCTTTCTTCTGCTCCATTGATCTATGTCCATCCTTATACCAGTACTGCACCATCTTGATTACTCTAACTTTATAGTAAGTCTTGAAGGGATGCGTGGGTGGCTCAGTCGGTTAAGCGGCTGCTTTCGGCTCAGGTCATGATCCCAGGGTACTGGGATTGAGGCCCGCCATCTGGCTCCTTGCTCAGTGGGGAGTCTGCTTCTCTCTCTGTCTCTGCCTGCCACTCTGCCTGCTTGTGATTTCTCCTCTCTCTCTCTCTCTGACAAATAAATAAATAAAATCTTTAAAAAATAAAATAAATTTTAAAAATACATAGTAAGTCTTGAAATCAGATTACATAAGTCCTCCAATTTTGTCCATTTTGTTTTAAAATTACTTTGTTTCATAGGACTTATCAATAAATGTTCCTTGAGGGGCAGTGGCTCAGTCGTTAGGTGTCTGCCTTTGGCTCAGGTCATGATCCCAGAGTCCTAAGATCAAGCCCCGCATTGGGCTCTCTGCTCGGCGAGAAGCCTGCTTTCTCCCTCTCCCACTCCCCCTGCTTGTGTTCCCTCTCTCGCTGTGTCTCTCTCTGCCAAATAAATAAATAAATAAATAAATAAATAAATCTTTTAAAAAAATGTTCCTCGAATGAACATTTAAAAATTTTTACTTTTGCTGTTCTAAGTCATATTTTAGAATCAGCTCATTAATTTCTGCAAAAAATAACCCCGCTAGAATGATGATTGGGATCATGTTGCTTCTATAAGTCAGTTTGGGGAGAACTAAGAGTTTAGCAATATTGAACATAGTGTATTTCATCATTTATTTAGGTCTTTAATTTCTCTCAGCAATGAGACTTCCAGTGAGGAAGTCTTGCACATCTTTTGTTTAATTTATTCCTAGGTGTTTAATGTTTTGTAGTAATATTGTGAATGAAATCTTTTCCTCTCCAATTTCCAATTGTTTGCTACTACCATATAAAAATATAATTGACTTTTATATATTGACCTTTTACCTTATGACCTTGCTAAATTCCTTTATTTCTAGCAAGTGTTCTTTAGCATTTTATAAGTAAGCAATCATGTCATCAACAAAGATAGCTTTATTCATGCCTGATTTTCATGTTTTATATTTATTTTTCTCTCCTTAATACAATGACTAAGACTTCCATCAAAAGGTTGAATAGAAGTAATGAAGAAGAGTGTCCTTTACTTGGTCCTGAACTTTAGAAGGAAAACATTCACTATTTCACCATTGGTTGTGTTCATGATTCACACGTTAAATGAATCATGAATGTGTTTTGAGATTGGTCTAACACTTTTTCCGCATCTATTGAAATGATGTTATTTTTATTCTCTAGTTAATATGGTGAATTATACTGATTTTCCAAATGTTACATCAATTTTGCCTTCCATGGTGGAACTCTACTTGATCATGATATATTTTCCTTTTTGTATATTGTTGGCTTTTTTGACTAATTATTAAGAATTTTTGGGCGCCTGGGTGGCTCAGTGGGTTAAAGCCGCTGCCTTCGGCTCAGGTCATGATCCCAGGGTCCTGGGATAGAGGCCCACATTGGGCTCTCTGCTCAGCAGGGAGCCTGCTTCCTCCTCTCTTCTCTCTCTCTGCCTGCCTCTTTGCCTACTTGTAATCTCTCTCTCTGTGTCAAATGAGTAAATAAAATCTTAAAAAAAAAAAAAGAATTTTTGAGTATGTGTTCATGAAGGATGTTAGCCTTCAATTTTATTTATTTTTTATATTTGTCTAGTTTGTGGTTATGCTGGCCACATAAAACAAATTGGTAACTGTTCTTTCTTCCTCTATCTCTAAAAGAGTTTATAGATTGGTGTTATTTCTTTCTTGAATATTTGAATATTCACCATTGACACTGGGGCTTTCTTCATGGAAAGGTTTTTGATGAAAAAGTCAGTTTCTTTAATAGATAGGTAGTTCTCCCTTATCTCTGGTTTTGCTTTCCAGGGTTTCAGTTACCTGCGGTCCATTGCAGTCTGGAAGCAGATGATCCTCTTTCTGACATATGGTCAGAAGGTCAGTAGTAGCCCAATGTTACATCACAATGCTTACATCACTCATCTCACACTTCGTCTCATCACATAGGCATTTTATCATCTCACATCATCATGAGAAGCATGAATATGATATAATAAGATATTTTGAGAAAGAGCAAGAAACCACATTCACATGACTTTTGTTACAGGATTAGTGTAATTGTTCTATTTTATTAGCTCTTGCTAATATCTCACTGTGCCTAATTTGTGAATTAAACTTTATCACAGGTGTATATCTATAGAAAAAGCATAAGATATATAGACTTTGGTACTATCCTCAGTTTCAGGCAGCCACTGCATGTTTTGGAACATATGCCCTGAAGATGAGGGGACTACTGTATAGTGGTATTCAAGTATTATTTCATCTTTATCAGTTTTGGTAACTTATATTTTTCTAGGAACTTTTCCATTTTATATAATGCATCAAATGTATTGGTAAAATGTTTTAATAATAAGTTTTATTGTTACTTTAATATCTATAGGATTTATGGCAATTCCTGTATCATTCTTATTATTGATGGTACTGTATTATTTCTTTTTTCCCTTGATTACTTTTTTTTTTAAAGATTTTATTTATTTATTTGATACACAGAGAGAGATCACAAGTAGACAGAGAGGCAGGCAGAGAGAGGAGGAAGCAGGCTCCCTGCTGAGCAGAGAGCCTGACGCAGGCCTCAATCCCAGGACCCTAGGATCATGACCTGAGCTGAAGGCAGAGGCTTTAACCCACTGAGCCACCCAGGCGCCCTTGATTACTTTTCTAAGGCTTGACGATTCTAACCTTTTTAGCATTACTAGTGAATAATGTAAAATCAGCTCTTACATTTATTAACTTCCTCTATTGTTTGAGGTTTCCTATTACATTGATTTCTGCTCTTTGCTTTATTTCCTGCCTTCTACACTTTTAGGGTTTGCTTTGCTCTTCTGTTTTTAAGCTTGTTAAAGTGGAATCTTAGATCATTGATCTTAGATCTTTCTTCTATTTATTATTATTTTTAAGTAAGCTCTATGCCCAACGTGGTGCTCGAATTTACCACCTGGGGATCCAGAGCTGCATGCTCTACCAACTAAACCACCCAGGTGCCCCAGACCTTTCTTCTATTTAATACAGAAATTTAAAGCTATAGGGTTGCCTGGGTGACTCAGTCGGTTGAGCATCCAGCTCTTGATTTCGGATGGAGTTGTGATCTCAGGGTTGTGAGATTGAGCCCCACATTGAGCCTAGCATTGGAGCTTCATACTCAGCAGTGAGTCTGCTGGAGATTCTTTCTCTCCTCTCCCTCTGCCCTCTCTCCCTGCCTATGTGTGTGCTCTCTCTCTTTCAAAAAATAGAACTTTAAAAAAAAAAAGAAAAGAAAGAATGTAAAGCTATGGATGTTTCTTTGAGCACTGCCCTAGTTGCGTCCTCCCCAGAATGGATATCTTGTATTTTCACTTTTACTCAGTTTGAAATATTTTCCAATTTCCTGTCGTTTCTTTTTTTTTTTTAAAGANATGGATATCTTGTATTTTCACTTTTACTCAGTTTGAAATATTTTCCAATTTCCTGTCGTTTCCTTTTTTTTTTTTTAAGATTTTTNTTTTTTTATTTATTTCACAGAGGGAGAGAGATCACAAGGAGGCAGAGAGGCAGGCAGAGAGAGAGAGGGGGAAGCAGGCTCCCCGCCGAGCAGGGAGCCCGATATGGGCCTCGATCCCAGGACCCTGAGATCATGACCTGAACCGAAAGCAGAGGCTTTAACCCACTGAGCCACCCAAGCGCCCTTTCCTGTCGTTTCTTATTTGATCTATGGATACTTAGAAGTTTGTTTTTTAACAAATATTTGAAGTTTTCTAAGTAGCGTGGATTGAATATTTGTATCCTCCCAAAATTCATACATTGAAGCCCTAACCTCCAGTGTAGCTATATTTGAAGATGGGACTCTAAGGAAGTAATTAAGGTTAAATAAGGTTAAAAAAATTAAATAAGATCATAAGGGTGAGGTGCTGATCCAGTAGGATTAGCGTGTCCTTCTAAGAAGAGACATCAGAGAGCCCTCTCTCCTCTCCTCTCTCTTCTCATGCACCCGTGTGAGGACAAAAGTACAAAGTTGGCCATGTACAAGCTAAGAAGACTCACCAGAAACCAAATTTGCTGGTACCTTAATCTTTAAGCCACCTACTCTGTGGTATTTAGTTGTAGCAGCCTGAGCAACCTAATATATCAAGGTCTTGTTTGTGATTTCTAATTTAATACTGCTGTAGTCAAATAGCTTTTTCTACATGATTATGATTGACTCATTAGATATTTTTTAATGAGTCAACATCTTTGAGTCAATATTCATGAGTAAACATGAATTTGAAAGGAAATTTGAAAATTTGAAAAGTGCAAGCAGAGAGATCAACTCTATAGATGTTAGGTGTAGAATTCTGTCAGTATCAGTTAAGGTCATTGATAGTTTAGTTCACATCAACTATGGTGACAAATACATTGAAGAGGTTTCTGTTATTTTTAAAAAGTGGCAACTAATAATTGATTTTGCTCTAGCTTTTTCCTTTCTATGTGTAATAACTCAATATCATACTGATAGGTGATTTTAGGGTTTACATCTTGGACTAAATCCAAGGCATGCATACTGGAAAATTAGGTCCTCATGTCTAAAACCTTTTCTCCTCTGAGATAAATATTTAGAAATCAATGTGCTAGCCTTGTTTTCTGCTGATGGGCAGTAGTGACACTGCACAATCAAGTTTTGGCTGATAGCAGCTTAGAGTAAACATCTTAAGAATAGCAATACTTTTTAGACATAAAATGTAAATGGGAATTTTGTATAATAGTGAAATCTAAGTGTTCTTATTTTGGGGTAAAACACTTTCATAGCACTTCCTATTACCTATCTTAAGGGTCAAACATTGATTATTTCTAACACTGTAGAAAATTGAGACAACTGTTTGGAAAATTCAATTCTTTCTTCATATACTTTCCTTGCTGATCCCCCAGTTTCCAAAATGAAGCAAACAAAATAAAACACAACCAAGTTAGTCATAGTTATTTGGACAGTTCAGACCAAAGGCGTCATTTGGTTTGAATTATATGGTTTACCTTCCCCAATTAATCCTTCTACCTTGTCTATGTATAGATAATTGTCTTAAGTTTGCTAGCTTGGAAAAACAAATGAGTACATTTTCCAGAAGGTAAGATGACTCAAGTGACTCATTTAAACTCACCTTAGAATAACTCATCTTGCATTTAAATGGGACATTTGATACCCTGAATTTTGTAGTCATTAATCAGGTTTGGGATTCCAAAAATTTCAAGACTCTTAAACTTTCTACAGTGCCATATCTGGTCCCATTAAATGACAAAGAACTTTGAAAAATAGTATTTCAAATACCATTCAAAATACTGCAGAATTCAAAATACTATTTCAAAGGTAGTATTCAAATATAAAGTATATATCAGAAATATATCAGAATCAGTGGGTTTCTCTATTCTTCAATATCAACAGATTGAAATCTGAGAATATACAATTCTCCTTTCGTGCATCTAAAAGCCTTCTGGAAAGGAAAGGACTTTTACTCTTTCCAGTCTCCTTGCATGGATCTGTGCTTCATCTCACTGCTCTGCTGACTGCTGAAACCTTGCTTGCAGAGGCCCTGCCAGTCCTTCCTGTCTCCTTCTACGGAGCTCCACCCTCCTAGCATGGCCTCCCCCTCCCTCTCCTTACGCCATATGCCCTCATTGGCTTTGTCCCGTCACCTACTCCCCAATCCTCACGCAGGGCACGCATCCATGAGTGACATTTTATAGAGTCACTCTGCCCACACACAGGATGTGATACACATGGGATGCGATTTTCATCCTCCTTCTGAAAGTCAGGGAGCACTTTCCAGGATGATTCTCTGAAAATTGATAACAGGTTTTCTTCCAGAAAATTGCAGGGCAAGTTGAACTCAATCTATTTTAAGGGAATTCTCTTAAAGTTTCGATTCTTTAAAAAGCCAAAACTACATTTCTGGCTCTGCAGGTTATACATATCTTGAAATTATGTCCTTGAGGTCATAAGATGAGATATTTTATACTACTTATGCTTGGAAATACACATCAGAAATATGAATGAGGTCACACACAACATTACAGTCAGTTTAGAACTGTGAGCAACATGGTTCCAAAAAAAGCCCAAGGTTCTGTACCAACTTGTACCAGTTGAAGCTTTCCAAATGTATTGTAGAATTGTGCAGTGTGGTCTCATTCCTTCATCAGATTCTGGGTTTCACACTGACTGATCAAAGGGCAAGAAGGGACATAAAAATCTAATATTCAAAATAAAATTAAACCTACAATATTCCAGCCAATAGTTTAGGCTCTGCTTGGTTGCCTCTGATGATCGTGTACCAAAGCAAAGGTCTAATCCACTTATTAGCTTGAGCTGAAACATGCCTCCTCATGACTTCTACCCTTTGTCTGGATTTTGCTTTCCAGAGCAATATATAGCAAAAATACTATCTCCTTTTACAGATGCAAAGAGAGCCAGCTAGCTACTGTGTGCCCTTATAATCTGCTCTTCTCTAAACTAAAAATATACATACACCTTTTTAACAGTTCGATTTAGGCATGGTTTTAAGTTTCCTTTCCATTTTCCCCTATTTCTCTGAGAACAACTTCATTTGTCTGTATTGCTCTAAAAATGCCATGTTAAAATTGAACAGCATTCCAGATGCGATCTGATCGGTATAAGGTACAAGACAATGATTATCTTCCATCATTTGGAGAGTATACTTTATTTTTTATGTATTTATTTTTAAAGTTTGGGGTTGTTTATTTTTTTTAGTGATCTCTACCCCCAACGTGCATCTCAAACTCACAACCCTGAGATCAAGAGTCACGTGCTCCTCTGATTGAGTCAGCCATTCACCCCTAAAGAGTATACCTTTTTAATGTCACTTAACACATAGGAATTTTTCTAAAAATAAAGTTTTACAGTGACTGTCGTGTATGTTGCAGGCATTCCAAAAGTATTTCTGAATGTTAAAAGAATAGCTAGCATATTTTGCTTATTTTGTTTTTTTGTGTGTTTGTGTGTGTATATGTGTGTTTTAAAGAAAACTTGCAGAATATACAGTTAAAGTTTATGGGACATTTAGTTTTGTGTCCACCTTCTCAGTATATTTGATATTTAGGTTTAATATGGATATGACATCCTTTTTAAAGAATGGTTGCATTAGCGTCGGTAAGCACTTTCACTTAATTTTAAGTCAGTCTGTCAGCTGCTCAGAAGTGATTCTTGCCTGCGCAAAATTCCACTGGATAAGACTTATTCAGAGCGTCAATATAAGAACTGAGACCACCTACTGTATGGTGGTAGCCCTTATAGAGATCATGGGCCTTCTCCAAGGGAACATGGGGGTATTGGAACATGGCGAAGCATCCCAAATAGAAAACTGGCATGATCCATTTTCTAATGTAAATATGAGTCATAGATTTACTTATTTATTTTTGAGCAGAGCAGATGTTTCAGTAAAATGAAGAAATGTTTTCTGTAGTAATGAGAGAGATCAGGTGCAAGAATATCCTTCTCAAAATTCACTTAGGCCAAGATTGGACAGAGTGAAGGAAGCACCATTTTGTCCAAGCAGGTGATTGCTGGTAACGGGATGTAAAAATTATTTGTTCTCCATCATATCTCCCACAGTCGATACAATGCTTGGCAAAGAGCAGACACTCAAAAAAACTTTGGAAAGTAAGTCAAGAAAAAAAGCAAGGAAGAAAGGCTGGAGAGAAGTTTCAGGATTACTGTGAAAACTAAAAACACCAGATAAAGACCCAAATACTGGGGCAAATTAGGACCTCCAAAATCAGTGTCCAACCTCCTTATTTTAGATATCATAGCTGAAGACAGGGAGTTGTTAAGTAACTTGTCCAGGGTGACAGTATCTTAGTCTAGTTAGCTACTGCATGACTCCTTGATGTTAGGACTGGGCTCTTAAGCCAGTGCCCCTTATGTAATACCAGCAGAGCCACCAAAGGAATTACTAAGGGAAGACCCTGAGTTCTTGCATTCTGGCCCCGGACTAGTTACCTTAGCATGTCTGGATTGGAGGAATCTTGAGAAGCGGTCTTCGCCCTCTCTGTAGTATTCAGGACTAGACAGAAGGAGATCAAAATCGGGGACAGGACTTAGCACTCTCAAAGAAGACAGCTTGCCAGTAGAAACTAGAGGCCATGACAACACGGATGAAGTTGCACTTCTCCCCGCACCAGTGCTGGAGGGGGTTCATGCTATCCCTGGAACACAGAGAAGAGTTCTGCAGCCCACCTTTGGGAAACGTTTGGTTAAACGATCTTCACTGCAAAACTTCCTATATTACTATGAGTTTTGAATCTCCAAAAAGCAAACTGGTTCTAAGACTTTTTCAAACTTTTTCTTAAGGTTTTTTTTTAAGATTTTATTTATTTATTTGACACACAGAGAGCGAGATTCACAAATAGGCAGAGTGGCAGGCATAGAGAGAGGAGGAAGCAGGCTCCCCACTGAGCAGGGAGCCCGATGCGGGGCTTGATCCCAGGACCCTGAGCTCATGACCTGAGCCAAAGGCAGAGGCTTTAACCCACTGAGCCACCCAGGTGCCCTGAACTTTTTCTTAAGATTTAATGGACTTATTTTCCTAAGGAGTAAACTCAGAGGCAATGATTTTCCTTTTTTTTTTTTTTCTTTCTCTGTGACTTCAGGTAGGCGGATAGATTTTGTGTGGGAAACCAGTACACACATGCCTGTGAATGTAACACTGACAGGAATGTTTTATAAGACAATACTTAGCCCTTCCATAGGTGCTAAGCTTGTTTTCTATCCTGCTTTTCTGGCATTCTAAAGAATCCTGGATTTTCAAACCCAGCAAATGGATTTCACAACCTCACTGTGGGTCACAATCTACAGTTGTAAACTCCTGACCTAATGAGTACTGGTGTGTAATTTAGTCATTTTTCCTCCTCTGTATCCTTTCCTGTTTCCCCTTACCTGTAAGCTGTGCGATATTGTTGACTGAATCAAAGATTCATCCACCTGGGATGGATGCAAATTTAGTACTGGTGTGTAATTTAGTCATTTTTCCTCCTCTGTATCCTTTCCTGTTTCCCCTTACCTATAAGCTGTGCGATATTGTTGACTGAATCAAAGATTCATCCACCTGGGATGGATGCAAATTATAGAGTGGGGTCAGATAATCCTCAGCCATTTCACTATGGTTATATTGAAGCATACCTTGAAGGAAACGTAATTCAGAAAGCCTGGAAACAGAATGAGCATAGTATCAAAGAGATCTCAGTATCATCTTTTGACCCATGAAGTGAAAAAAGAGGATCTATTCAGTGAATAAAAGAAGACATAGAAAGTTGACTATAGTATGCTCCCATTTGTATACACAAACGGGTTTATATATACATCTATATGTTTGGTGTGCATGGAGTATGCTTGGAAAACACCTCATATACTGGCCACAGTGGTATGTCGTTCATGGATGTTACTATTGGGGGACCCTTATTTTTCACTGTGTGTCCTTTGGTACTGTTTTGTTTTTTTTTTTAGCCACAAACATGTATTACTTTTTCAAAATTTATAATACACAACTAGCTGGATAAATGAACATACGTTATGAGAGATGAGAAAATCTGAAAAACAAAGAAACTTCCAGTGTTGCTTTTGTAAGCCACTGCTAGTGATGGCATCTATGGGAAATAAAATGATAGCTGTAGGTTCAAATCTTGAAGGCATATGTATGTGCTAGTGATTGACCTTATTAGCAAGAACCATCCCTGCCTAGGGTATGTGTTCTTTCTTCTGCCTCTTCCCCCAACATGTGGCGTTACCAAAAAATATAGGAAGAGAGCTCCAAATATATTTTCTCAGGATGATGCAGGTTTTCCGTTTTGCCTGCAACAGAGTAGAAGCACCAGTGACAGAGCGAAACCGAGAAACTGAAGAGGAGGACTACCTACCCTGAGAGGGCGGGACTCCGAAGAAGAGGGAGCTACCATGTTGTGGGAAATTCAAGATGGAGAGCAGCAGTGGGTTTTCAAATTTTATAACCAGGAGAATCATCAGGGGACACTCTTTAAAATGTTTAAATTGCTAAAAAACAAAACAAAACAAAAAAACCCTGCAGGCAGAGATTCTGATACAGTGAGTATTAGGAGTCTTGGAATCAGTTCCCTTTTCTGAAGCTTCTGAGATGAGGCTTAAGAAGAGGGAAGCATGACAATCCCCTTGAGAAACACACACACACGCACACACACACACACACAAAACCAAGACAAAACAAAAACAAAAAATGAAAGCTCATTTCTGCTATATATATCACTGACATATGGACTGCTTATAAAAGAAAAAGGTCTTTTTCTCCTTAAGATCGTTAACCTGAAAAAGTAGATTTTCTTAAGTGAGTTAATACATGTAAAGAACAATGCCTGGCACAGAATATGGATAAGAATAAGCTATTATTATGAATTTTTTTAAAGATTTTATTTATTTATATGACACAGAGAGAGAGATTACAAGTAGGCAGAAAGACAGGCATAGAGAGAGGAGGAAGCAGGCTCCCCACTGAGCAGAGAGCCCGATGTGGGGCTCGATCCCAGGACCCTGAGATCATGACCTGAGCTGAAGGCAGAAGCTTTAACCCACTGAGTCACCCAGGTGCCCTATTATGAATTTTTTTAGGAAACATAAAAGACAGGTGTTATGTAGATGAATCGACTCTATAAATGATGCAGGGATGGACTGCAAGATCTCATATTTTTATAACGTAGAGTTCTGAATCTAAGAATGCTAGTTTTCCAGACAATGAACCAAGTAAATACTTGAGAGGCTACACGGCATCTAAATGGCTTCTGATACTAATTCCAGTGTTGGCAGTGGGGGTGGTTCTGCACACCAACAAGCATTTTTCTTGGGACACCAACTGAAATGTCAACTCAATTCTGACATATCTACAAGGAGATAGCATCAGATCCCACAGATTAAAGGTTTAGTCCTACATAGACATTGATGAATTCAATGGTCAGTGGTGATGGATTCAACTTCCAGCTTCTCTCCCCTTCCCCAAGGTTGAGAGTGGCAACCAGCAGGCTTCTGCTTTCCAAAAGTCACTTGATTAACATAAAAAAAGACACTTTAATTGCTCTCATGACTTAGAAAATCCGGAGCATTTTAGGAACTCTGTTCAAGCATGGGAGGTAAAGAACAAATACATTATTTCTTATTATAAATCATAACATTGGGCACCTGGGTGGCTCAGTGGGTTAAAGCCTCTGCCTTCGGCTCAGGTCATGATCCCAGGGTCCTGGGATCGAGGCCCGCATCGGGCTCTCTGCTCAGCGGAGTGCCTGCTTCCTCCTCTCTCTCTGCCTGCCTCTCTGCCTACTTGTGATCTGATCTCTCTCTCTCTCTGTGTCAAATAAATAAATAAAATCTTTAATAAATAAATAAATAAATAAATAAATAAATAAATAAATAAATAAATAAATAAGAATATCACAGTGACCAGTTTTTTAAAATTAATGGTGCAGTCCTACTTAAAACAGTTGGGAAGAAAATGTGCAATTGGTTTAATACGTGTATCTAAATTGTCATCAATGGCACATTACAAGCAACAACATTATTAAAAGTACATCTTCACCAGCAAGCGAATATACCTATGATTGTTTCCAATTTTATTTTGTTTTCCTTTTTTTTTTTTTAAGGTTTCATTTATTTGAGAGAGAGAGAGAGAGCATGAGTGGGGTGAAGGGTAAGAGGCAGAGGGAGAAGCAGACTCCCTGCTAAGCAGGAAGTGGAGGTGAGACTCCCAGATCAGGACCTGAGGCAAAGGCAGATGCTTAATTGACTGAGTCACCTAGACACCCCTTATTTTGTTTTCATCTGCAAAGTTGATGAATACCCAGGCACTGATCCCAGTTTGGGTTTAAGCTTTGCTCTAAATGCTTGAGTAATGTCCCAGATTCTGCCTCTTTTTTAAAGCAACAGCCTTTCAGTAAAGTGAGTCACTCCTCCAACAGATGTGGGTTTCTAAGTTGACAAAACCTGGGGACCCAATCAGCGATCCTAGTATCCTTGAGTTTCCAAACCTGCGTAGTCCTCTAGATAATATTGCATTTTATCAAGTTCCCTCCACTCCCAAGAGAAGAGGTTCTTTCATTTTTTTTTAAAGATTTTATTTATTTATTTGACAGAGAGAGAGAGATCACAAGTAGGCAGAGCAGTAGACAGAGAGAGAGGAGGAAGCATGTNTGGGGACCCAATCAGCGATCCTAGTATCCTTGAGTTTCCAAACCTGCGTAGTCCTCTAGATAATATTGCATTTTATCAAGTTCCCTCCACTCCCAAGAGAAGAGGTTCTTTCATTTTTTTTTAAAGATTTTATTTATTTATTTGACAGAGAGAGAGAGAGATCACAAGTAGGCAGAGCAGTAGACAGAGAGAGAGGAGGAAGCATGTTCCCTGCTGAGCAGGGAGCCAGATGCTCTCAGTCCCAAGACCCTGGGATCATGACCCGAGCTGAAGGCAGAGGCTTTAACCCACTGAGCCACCCAGGCACCCCAAGAAGAGGTTCTTTCAGTAAATATGCCATACTCATATTTTAGAGGACAGCAAAAAAGTTGGTTTTCAAAATGTTCAGTACGGTTCAAACTGGCCCAGCATCCTCCGGGGGTCCCTCCCTCCCTTGAGCGCAGCCCCCAAGTAGCTCATTAAAAGTATATATAGGCATCTCCTTTCTTATAATACCCCTTTCAACAGGTTGTCTAGCTTCAACTTTGTTTAAAACTAGTGAAAAGGGGTGGCTCAGTCAGTGAAGCATCTGCCTTCAGCTCAGGTCATGATCCCCGGGGTCCTGGGATAGAGTCCCACATCGGGCTCCTTGCCCAGCGGGGAGCCTGCTTCTCCCTCTCCCTCCCGTTCCCCCTGCTTGTGTGCTCTCTCTCTGGCAAATAAATAAATAAAATCTTTTTTAAAAATTAAAAAAATAAAGCTAGTGAAAAGGAACTCACTACTTCATGGAACCTCTATTTTTAGGAAACTTAGTAATTAGAAGACCGTTGCTAGCGTTCCTTCTAAATGTGCCCATAGGTGCTTATGCAGACTCATGTGTCTTTTGAAGAAAACCAGAATGAGCACATCTCCCATGCAGGTTGCAGTTTTTCAGCTTTCTGGAGATAGCTGTGATATTCCTTTCAACCATCTTTGTCTTTTCTCTGGCTCCTTCAGGTGGGAAGGAATTATGCATTAGGATTTACTATAAATATGAATCTGGCTGTGCTTAACCTACTTTATACAGAGACTCAACAACCAAAAAAATCTCTAAAAGACAAGAGAATTAGAATGCATTTGCAACCTAATGGGAATTTTTCCTTAAAAGAGGTATGTATAATCTGTTCTTTTTCAGCAGGTACCCTTGGTGGACCATTTTTAGTGGAAAGGAAATAAAAATGGTGTGGGGCCTAGATGGTACAGTTGGTTAAGCGTTGGACTCTTGGTTTCCGCTCAGGTCATGATCTCGTGGTTGTGAGATCGAGCCCAATGTCGGGCTCCGTGCTCAGCGCGGAAACTGCTTGAGGTTTTCTCTGCACCTCACTCTTGTGCTCTCTCTCTCTCTCTCTCACACACACACACTCTCTCTCTCAAATTACTGAATCTTAAAAAAAATAATGTGGGGGCTGAATCTTTGACAATGAGGGCAGATAATTTTTATGGCATACATAGTTCTCTCAAATGGTCCATCAGATTTTGAGTTTTTTTGGTTTTGGGGTTTTTTTACATCAGAGAGAGACAGAGAGAGAGCACGCACAAGCAGGGGGCGCAAAGGGCAGAGGGAGAAGCAGGCTCCCCACTGAGAAAGGAACCCAATGAGGACTCGATCCCAGGACCTTAGGATCATGAACTGAGCCCAAGGCAGCCACTTAACTGGCTGAGCCACCTAGGTGTCACCAGGTGTCCCCTGAGGCCAGGGCTATGTCTCATTCTTCTTGGTATCACCAGTGCCTATTAAAATACCATGCACAAAGTTGCCCTCTATACATGCTTATTGAATTGAGTTTATTTGAATTTCCAGAAGTGAAGAGATCACCGAAGAGTGATACAGGCCAAGAAAAGGGGACTGAACTTACTTCAAGGAAGATCTTTCAACTGGACTCTTTTGATCTTATCCCCCTATGTAACAGAAATACCTTCAAGGAGATGAAACTATACTGATAAGCTCTTTGGCAAACATGTCTAGGGGCCAACCCCCCCAACCTTAAAAACTCTGCCTTTTGAAATATCAGTATTCTGGTCACCCAAAAGCAATGTCATCATCTGTGTCTTAACTGACATTCTTCCCTTCGAGTCAATGTGCAACTTTAATATGGCCTTCTAGGGAAAGTGCTTTTACCGCAAGGAGCAATGATAATGAGAAGCAAAGATGTCTTGGGAAGTTTTGATGTCAAGTGGTGCCTAAAACTAGGAGTCAGGGGGTGCCTGGGTGACTCAGTGGGTTAAGCCTCTGCCTTCGGCTCGGGTCATGATCTCAGGGTCCTGGGATCGAACCCTGCATCGGGCTCCCTGCTCAGTGGGGAGCCTGCTTCCTCCTCCCTCTCTGCCTGCCTCTATGCCTACTTGTAATCTCTCTGTCAAATAAATAAATAAAATCTTTATTTATAAATGAATAAATAAATAAATAAATAAATAAATAAAACTAGGAGTCAGAAAAACCCAAGTTCTTGACTTGGCAGAGAGATGATGAGAGCCCCGGGAGAAAAGGTGAGGTGGGTGGGGAGTTGCTTGGGAGTCACAGCCAAGGCAACATGGGTTTGCTAGAATGCCCCAAAAGCATTCTGACCCAATGACCTACTTTGTGCAGGGCTGGGAGCGCTGTAAATAACAGCACACATGGAACTGGGAGAGTTCTCTAAGTGCAAAGCACCCTTGTCTGTTTTGCCCTTATTTGAGGACTGTTTGTACTTTACCAGATAATTGGTTAACAGCAGCACTCGCCCTATCGCATGGAAACATGGCTATTTTCTCAGAGTAAAACAAGCACTAATCTTGGGACGTGGTCCAGCTCACTCCTCTGGAAAGGGGGTGGGAGATTTCTGACTCAGCTGACAACAGGAGTCCAGCCAGAAGAGCAAAGGTCAGTGTCCTCAGGTAAGGCAGTCCGTGTCTGGGACATCTGTTGTTTGGTGGTGACCTCTACTCAGCAACCAGCCTGGATTTCAGTGACAGGCCCTCGGTCCTCAAGGGAAGAACAAGCAAACATAAGGCAAAACTCCAGTACCAGGATGGAAGGATGAGTAGTTAGCCTAGAGTGGTATTATGGGAGGCCTGTTTTTGTAATATAAATATAAATAGCATCCCCTCTCATCCTCAATAGGTTCCTAGTTAGGACAATAAATCATGTCATTCTTGGCATGGAATTCTTGGAAGGATACCCGGAAAACAACTTTTGCAACAGGAGCCAAGGCAGAAGCTATCTTTAAAAATTGGGATAAAGGGGACCAGAAATGGAAACTGTGGTCCAGGACCACCTGTGGCGGCTTGAACAGACTGCTCTTGAGGTTACTGGGAATCTCAGAGTCAGTATTAACCACATCCACATCAGAATAGCAGTAAGGGTCTGTGTCCTCACTCACAACGACCCTGCCATCCTTCAAAATGCAGGGGAGACGTAGTCTTCTTACATGGTGTTTCTACTGTCAGCCTCAGAGCTGAGAATGGCTGGTATTTTCTTAGTATATTAAAGTAGTGTTAACTAAGCCTGAAGAAGAGAAAGTTTTGCACTGGGTATTCTTTCCAAATCTATGAGCAAGACCCTGTGCTACATAATACAGAGATTGCAAGTTGCTTATAATCTAATTGGAAAGTTAACTAGTTATGAGTTTTAAATGGAAACCTAAGACAGCAAGAAGATTTGTGCTGTTATTTACAGCAAGAAGAACCTAAGAAGAGTTATCCCAGCATAGTGCCCAGATGACAGTCAAACCAGTTGTGTTAGCTGTGGTTTTTATGACAGTTCAGAGAGAGTAACCAGCTCAGGTTGAGATGAAAGAAAACTTATGAAGGAAGTAGGACTTCCCATTCATTAAGGGATTATTTCTTGTCTGACATTTTCGCATATGGATACTAATGTCTCAGAAAAGCCTCATGAAATGGGTATCAGTATCCATAATCTACAAAGGAGGAAACGAGGATCAGAAGGTTTAACCAACTTGTTATGAGTCACTCAGCCAGAAAACAGAAGAGGAGGCTTGAACCTATGCATCTGCAAAGGAAAAAAAACAAAAAACCCAAAACCTACTTCTTCTGTGTCTCCCCAACTCTCAATACCTGATGACAATACTACCTCGCTTCTGACACCAGAGGTGTGGGTCTTCCATACACCCACCAATTCTGGGACACCACCGGGGTGTCCCACAATTTTACTCCATTCCGACAATATCAACGTGGGATTAGTGTCAGATCCCATGGGTTAAGTAAGGGCTGTCAAATGACAAAAATAAAACAACTTAGTAACAAATTTGATGTCCTTTGTGCACTGGAAAGCAATCCATGGTTGGAGTCCCGTGCCTCCCAAGTGGTGGAGCACTCTTCCCAAGGACTGTTTGGGAGAGAGCGATTTTCATAAAATGTTAGAAAAGGCAACGTGGAAATAGGGCATGATTGGCTCGGAGGTCGGGAATTTCCTTATAAGACTAGCAGGTCAATCAGAATGAGGAAAAAGTATTTGGCTTAAGTTGATTGGTCGAGGTCGCATATCTGACCTTATTTAGAACAAGGAAATAATTACAATTTCTTGGCAGTTGAGAATTGGCTGCTGGATAATACGGCAATTCTGGACAAGCAAGCATTTACAGGGATGCGAAAATTATCCAAGTTTTAGTTTGCTGATGTGGCACTCCAGGCAAGAGCGGCTGCATCTTGGGCCTAGCAATTTATTTCCACAGGTCTTAGTCCCACAAGACTACCCCCCCACAACTTCCCCCAAGGGAAGTCCCTTGCCAATCACAAGTCCAGCTTGCTATCTTTGCTTCTGACTGACCATCTACAAATTGGAGGTCCCCACAACCTCTCCTCAGGTTTGGTTAATTTGCCAGAGGAGCTCACAGAACTCAGGAAAACCATTTATCTGCTAGATTACTAGTTTATTTCAAAAAGACAACTCACGAACAGCTGGATGCATGGGGCAAGGTATATGGGAAGGGGGGCGGGGCTCCTCTGCCCTCTCCGAACACACCACTACCCCCAAACCTCCACCTGTTTACCAACCTGAAGTCTCTCCAAACCCTGTCCTTTGAAGCTTTTATGGAGACTTCATGACAAAGGCGTGATTGATTAAATCATTGGCCCCTGGCAACAGATTCAACCTGCAGCCCTTCTCCCCTTCCTGGAGGTTGGGAGGTGGGACCGAAAGTTCTGTCCTGTAATGGTGGTTGGTTCCCCTGGCAACCAGCCCCCATCCCTAGAATAACACGTCTGTATTTATGTCACCTCAATAACATAAGCTCATGAGATGAGTGGTTGAAAGGGGCTTGTTATGAATAACAAGACATTCCTTTCAGTTTTATGGCTCTCGAGCTATTTCAGGAACCAAGAATAAAAGACCAAATGCTATAACAAAAGATGTTCTCTGTGTTCCTATCACTTAGGAAATGCCAAGAGTTTTTGGAGGTCTGTGAAACGGAAGCAAGGATGAAGACAAAATCTATATTTCCCGTTATAAATCACAATATCACGGTTATTTTACTTCAACGTTTCTATTTTTTTCCATCAGGAGTGCCACAAAATCCAGTTAGAGGCCTTCAGTCAGGTTGAACAGTGTGAACAAATACTAGGAGATCTAATAGTGGAGTGGAGATTTCAGAAAAGTAGAAGGGTTGCATCCCAGCAAAGAAGTTAAGTAAGGAGCACTTAAAAGGCCTTTAGAAAGTAAGGACTTTGTAAAAAGTTTTTGAGTAGGAGTCCAAAGAACACTGAGGAACCTTTCCCATTTTGGGCCTGGCCCTCCATGCCTGCAGCCCAAGGTGGGGCATGGAGCTCAGGGTCCTGGGTTGTCCACTCAGGTTACAAGGCTGGGGCAAGGTGACTGCTATGGAAAGAGAACACAGCCTAAAATTAGAAGGAGCAGATAAACTGCAAATTAGAAAAGCAAACAAGAGACACTAGTGTCATGGAGTGCAAAGAACAAGGACTTTAGAATCAATCGACTTTAAAATCTTGACCCTCCCACTCATTATATGCATGACCTTCGCCATTCACTTAACATATCTCAGATTCAGTTTCCTCGTTTGCAAAATGTACCTACTTTACCATATACTTTGTGGTTGACTTCCCCAAATTTTTATCTCAGCTGATCCATCTAAGACAATCATAAGAATCCTATTCTCCTTGCTAATGATTGGGCCAGGAATGATGGCTAAGGAGATACGAAAGACTATAGACTGAAATGTGTCCCCACAAAATTCATCTGTTGAAGCCCTACCCCACAATGTTTCAAAAAGCATATAAGTAGCCCCCACTACCACCAGCACCCATTCCAGATAACCAGGGAATTGAGCTTCAGAACACAGCAGACATACAATTGAACAGAATTGCAGAGGAATGGAAACAGAACCCTGATCAAACCTTGCCTGAAGCCAATACTGCTTTTGCACTTTTTTTTTTAAGATTTTATTTATTTATTTGACACAGAGAGAGAGATTACAAGTTACTAGGCAGAGAGGCAGGCAGAGAGACAGGGAGAGGAGGAAGCAGGCTCCCTGCTGAGCAGAGAGCCCGATGCGGACCTCGATCCCAGGACGCTGAGATCATGACCTGAGCCGAAAGCAGAGGCTTTAACCCACTGAACCACCCAGGCACCCTGCTTTTGCACTTTTTAAAATATGAACCAGTACAATTTATTATTGTTTAAGCAGGCTTGAGCCAGATGTCTGTTACTTGCACACTAGAACAACCAAGGTTTATTATGAGGGTAAAATCAAATAATGAAAATAAAGACCTTACTCTAGCATGTGGTACATAGAAATAATAACTATTATTATTTTAGGCAGACAACTGATTTTTAAGTCACCCAATGTAGCGGTTATGACTGGGAGATCTATCTGGATATAGAGAAATTTCCTATCAGTGAGTAAAGGTTATGGTGCACAGAACCACTATGGAAAAGGAGAGAACATTGGAGTAAGAGGTAGATAGTTGACCTGGGATTTGCCACTGGCAAAGCAGATTTCGATTCTGGTTGATAGTGAGGCAACCAGCAGAAGGAACAAAGTAGAACTAACATAAAGGGTGAAACCTGCAGGCTCCTCCCTAATTTCCATTTTTCAGTTAGTTTTCCTACGGTCCTAGCAAATCAAACAGCCAGCTCTGCTTTAGAAATTTCTGAAGTCCTTTCTTTGCCGTCACTAGATTTCCTATTATTAGTTTCTCCAGAATGTGCTCTTCTATAAACTCTACTCTCCTGTTTAAATGTTTGTACTACTTACGCAGGTAAAAAATGGTAAAAGTAAAGGAGCTCCTTTAGTTCTTATTCAGTTGTATTTTCTTTAGATCCAAATGGCTAATTACAGATTTAAAGCAAAACAATAAAACATCTGAAAATTATTTCAAAACCACATTGTTTACTTGATGGTAAGCAGTTTCTACACAAAACCAAAGTCGCCAGGAAGATAGTTGCTCTAGGCCACTGGACAGCTCTTCCTGGAATTGTTGTAGCTGGTAATTAAGCTGGTATACATGGTACAATTGTTAGTGTTTTCTATTTTTGTCAGTTGCTCTTCTAAATTCTGAAAACTGTTCAGGCCTTGAACTACTTATGAAATCATTTCCTTGTTTTTAAGAACCGTGTAAAACAGATTAAATTAGCTATTATGATCCTAAAGCAAAAATTAAGGAAAAGTATGGGTTTGACTGCATGGATATTCACTGCAGCGTTATTTATAATAGCAAAAAAGAAAATAAACAAATGTCCAGTAATAGGGGATTCGTTAAATCGGTTATGGTACATGTATAAAGTGCTGTGAAAGTGTGCAATAAAGTTATATAAATTCTCATGTGTCCATAAGTAACAATATGAGCAAACGAAAATATTCTATATAATTATATGTATTAATATAGAATCAGTGATTGTAACCAACAGAGACTGGGGTGCCTATTAAGAGTGTAGGTAAGGGGTGCCTGGGTGACACAATCGGTTAAGCAACTGACTCTTGATTTCAGCTCAGGTCATGATCTCAGGGTCATGAGATCAACCTTGGCATCAGGCTTGGCACTGAGCTCGGAGCCTGCTTGGGACGCTTTCTCTCCCCCCTCTGCTCCCCATCCCCCTGCCCGCACACTCACTCTCGCTCTCTTTCTCTCAAATGAATGAGTAGGTAAAGATATCAGGCAAACCACCCTGTGTTAGACAGAGAGACAGAGAGCAGTCCTGCAAGGGTATACAGCAGCAGCCGCCAGCAAAGGTGGTATGACGTGAGGAAGAAGGGACTGTGTGGCAGTGACAGTGCCCCATGGGAAGAGACTCAGTTGCAAGCATGTGTGGGAACCCGCATGACAACCTCCAGAAGCCCTGATGCTCAGAGAGGAAAGGGTGGAAGAGCTCCCGCATCACTGATTGCAGGGCTGAGAATCAGTGGAAATGTTAATACATTTCCTTGTGCTTATGAACAGATAAGGCTTTGGAAAACGCGACTCGTTTTTAATTTACCCGTGAGGAACAGTTTTCGTGACACAACATAGCTGACATATTCATACACCTGAAAAAGCAAACTGTTTTCCATCACTTTCAAATAATTTAGAAGACTCCATTTGCTTATAAAATTTATGTCAACATTAACATTATGATTCCAATTCTCAAAAACTCACTGTATTCCTGCATTTTGTGCTAAGTATATAGATGGATGAGAGAAGAAAAGGTTGCATTCCAAGCAGAGCTCATTTTAAAAGTATCAGTAACTGCGGAATCCCTGTGAGTGACAAGATACAAGGAATGTCCCCTTGCTATTTAACAAATTTTCATCTTGTTCTTACCATGTTTAAGACCTGCTAGATATTAGGTCTGTAAGGTTGAATGAGATCAGGTCCCTAACTGGGAGACAGACAAAGCCCTTGATAATTGCCTTTTAGGTAACCCTTGACATTAATGGTTTCAAAATCAGCATTGCTGAAATGAACAATGAGCCATCATATAACAGTGACATAAGTAAGGCCAAATAATAAATTTGCTAATTGTTCCTCTCTGCTGCTGATATAATCCCCTGTTAAGCCTTTACCTTAGCCTTACTCTAGAACAGATCATCTCCCTTAAGCAATTTTTTTTAGGCTAAAAGTACAGTTGTGGAGTCTTGAGTGTGACCGGAGGAGATCAGCCTGCAAATTTCTCAAAAGTCATTAGTGCTTTACATATCTTGCCTCTTCGACCAGTTGATCCAGTCAAATTGCTAATGGGCCATTATATGGATCGCTGCCCAACATCGATTACTTCACTTTCCCATTGGCTAGCAGCCCAGGGCTTGAGAAACTGATGACCTCTGTAGGGCTGTACCCAACCTGGTAAACCCATCCCCTTTCTCAATTATTAATTCAGGATCTCAGGCCCAAGCTATTTCGACCATTCTTACTTTAAGTGTGGATATGACTTGATTCAAGCCAATATGGGAAGTTTGTTGCGGGGCTTTTGGGCAAGTGTTTTTTAATATCTTATGACTATTCAAACTCCAAGTAATTCTAGGACCTGGAAAGCCTACCATCTAGAGATAGGTGGCTTAATAGGTACGTATCCCTTAGGAGAGGATTTCTGTGCTGATGTTCACCCCAGATGTGGCCAGAGAGGACACTGGAGAGAAGAGATCCTTCCAGAAGATCCTTCTAGATCCTTCCAGAAGATCCTTCCAGGTTCAGCAAAGGCAATAGAAAGGGCAGTCCTCTTGGGGGCGCAGCTTTAGGCTGCGAATGTGGCTAACCGAAGATCTCAGCCCTGTGTGTGGCCTGTAGCTCCTGCTATTCCCGCCCAACAGAAAGGGTATGTGTTTGCAACTGTGTGTTGCTGCCCAGCCCCCCAGTTTACAACTTTTTGTCCGTTGTCATGTTCTTTGTACACTGGGGTGTTGGGGGTGACTGATCATTCAGACGCTGGCCCCCTGAGGGGCTTTAGCTGGAATCAATAGAGAGGATAACACAATGCCGGGCTTGCTAAAGCTCGTGCTGATGTACCTACTCAATGTCTTCAGGTTGAGTCCTCTTAGGTGGGTCCCGTAGGAAGACATAGGTGGTGGATGCTGGCGGAACTGCCCACATCCCCCCTCTGTGACTGAAGCACTCATACCAGGAGTGATGCCTGCTATGGCTCACGGGCTCACCAGGTCTCACCCTAGAAATTGTCCTGCTTCCTGGTCACACCTGTCCTCAGGGGAAGCCTGCAGCCAGCATTCCTCACAGGGAGTAGGGAGTTGGAGTGAGGAGCCGCACAAAGGCTTCAAAGAAGGACAACGCCCTGCCCCCCTCTCCCTTTGAGCTGGGTTACAACTGCATCACAGTTCAACTCCTCCCTCTGCCCAATCCCAATCTCACTCCAGGGGTTGATTCTGAAGTACTGCCCCATCACTTGACTCGACCTAAATTCCTATCTCAGAGTCTACTCCTGAGGAATTCAACCTCTGATAATACATGGTAATGACAATAATGTTAGCAAGTACTTAGGGCTTACTATGTACCTGTCACTCTTCAAAATGATTCACGTACATTAACTCACTTAATTCTCACAACTCATCATTAACCCTGTCTTACAGATGAAGAGAATGGGCACAGAGAGATTCAGTAGGTTGTCCAAGGTCACACAGCTGGTAAGTATCCAAGCGGGGATCCAAGCCTAGGCATTCTGTTTTGAGAGTTCTGTTCAGCCTCTCAACCACTTGAGTAGTACTTATTACATGCCAACCATCTCCAGACCCAGTACGATTGCTGAGAAATTCAGGGCCAAGAAAAATAGCAAGTTGTGACAAGATGAGCAGATGAGCCCAGATAAAGCTCAGCAGCCGGCTCAGCTCGCACAGGGCCGCAAGGATTACTGGCCCCAGGAGCTCCCTGACTCCTCCCCGGCCTCCCTGGCTGTCTCGGAAGGGGCGATCATCCGCCATGTCAAGGTCCCTCAGGGCAGACCAAGACTCCAGGGCTTGCTTTAAGCAAGGAATGTGACAGGGGCAGCTGCTGCTGAGGACAAGAAGAAGATTCAGAGAAAAGCCAGAAATCTGAAAAATCTCAGGTAGTCTTGTTTCCACAGTCAATATTGGTCATACCGATTGCTTCTCAGCAGGGAAGAGGAAGGCACAAGTTTAAGGATGCTAGTGGAGCCTAAAGGACCTTGAGCAGACACTGTGGCAGAAACTCCCTCATCTGTTCCACGCCTGCCCTACAGGAACCACCATGATCTTCATAATCTCCATCCTGCGTCGAACATTCCAGATTTTGGTTCAGGAACTCAGGCCTCCCCTGAGCACGTGCCACCGCCCTGGCCACAGGAATCATAGCAAGAACTGAGGGCCACGAAAATACACTGGGGTCAGTAGGAAAGCCTCCTTAAGTCACAGGTGGCAGTTGTCCCGCTACTGGCCTAAGAAGATGGGCATGGAGGAGGCAAGGCAAAAGGAAATTGTGCGGCTGCCTCTGGATTAACTCACCCCAGGAGCCTGCCCTCATTCTGGGCCTGTAGCTGCAGGAGCCCGTAAGTCTCCTTCCCAGTCCAGTCGGTGTGAGAGTCAGAGTGTCCTTGCTCCCCGCTGATGGCAGGGACATCTGCGCACTTCACTCACACCGTCTCCCCTCCAGACCTGTCGATGTGTTTCTGAGACGGACAACTGGGCAAATGCTTAGAGCACTTATTAGTAGTATTTTTTGTTCTAAAATATCAGTTCAGACGCCTGTGGCAAGTGGCAAGAGGGGACTGTAACTGTCTTAAGCAAGGGAGAGAACTTTTCAGAAAATCGACACATTTCACAGAACCCAAGGACCGAGTCACAGGGGGGTCTTGGGAACAAAGCAAAGCCCGAAACACTGTGGAGAGTCCAAGGGTCCTTCTCTATCTCTCTCTGGTGCTTCTGGCTTTTTCTCACTGCACAAAGGCTGTCTTCTCTGTCCTGCAGGCCACCATGAAGAACGGGACTATGCACAGCTTCTGAAGCTTCCATGCTCTAGCTAAAGCAGAGAGAAGTGGATTCATTTCCTCTCCTCCCTCCATTTCTCCCTCCTTTTCTAGCTTTTGACATCTCTCTGCCAAATTTCAAAACTCCTACAGAACAAACTTCCGAGCCCAGCTTGGCTCAGGTAGCCACCCTTGAACTAATAAACAGCGGCTAGTGGCTAGGGGAGGTGTGTTGGGTACAAAGTCACTTCCAGGAAAGCAGTTATTTTGGCTAAACGGAAAGGAGTGGGGAAGTGGGGGGTGGGTGACAATAAACCAAAAAGAAGTTTGCAGCAATATTCATATGAACCGCAAAGAAAGGGAATACAAGGAAATGAAAACAGTTTTCCCAGGGCTATGGGATTATTTATGAAATTATTCTTCTCAATTTTGTATTTTAGAACAGAATATATAGTGTGGCGGTTAGAAATCAGGGCCATACAGGCATGTGTCTACATTCCAGCACCACCACGTACAGGCTGCATGGCCTCGTGCCAGTTACATCCCTTCAAATGGAGAAAATAATACCTGTCCAAGAGTGATGGATGAATGAGCTCCAATAACAAGAAAACAAACAATCCAATTTTAAAACTGGGCAGAGGATCTGAATAGACATTTTTCCAACGGAGACATCCAGATGGCCAACAGGCATATGAAAAATGCTCACCGTCAGTCGTCAGGGACATGCAAATCAAAACCACAATGAAATATCACCTCACACTCGTCAGAATGGCTGTTATCAAAGGGACAAGAATTAACAAGTTTTGGTGAGGATGTGGAAGAAAAGGAAGCTTTGTGCCCTGTTGGTAGGAATGCAAACCAGGTCAGCCACTATGGAAGACAGGATGGAAGTTCCTGAAAAAAATTAAAAATAGAACTACTATCGGAGTCATCAATTCCACTTCTGGGTATTTATCTGAACAAAATGAAAACACTTGTTTGGAAAGATACATGCACCTCTATGTTAATTGCAACATTATTCACAATGGCCAAGAGACGGAAACAACCTCAGTGTCTGTTCACTGATGGATGAATGGATAAAGAAGGTGTCACTGGGGCACCTGGATGGCTCAGTCTGTTAAACTTCCCGCTCTTCAGCCCAGGTCTTGATCTCAGGGTTTTAAGTTCAAGCCTTGAGTTGGGCTCTACTCTGGGTGTGGAGCCTACTTTAAAAAAAAAAAAGTCTCTTTCTCTCTCTCTCTCTTTCTCTCTCAAACACACACACACACACACACACACACACACACACACACACACAATGGAATGCTAGTTAGCCATCAAAAAGAAATCTTGCCATTTGCAGCAACATAGATGAACTTAGATGGTGTTTTGCTAAATGAATTAAATTGGAGAAGACAACAACTATATGATTTCACTTATATGTGGAATCTAAAATAAACAAAACCAATGAACAAACAAAACAAAACCCATAGATACAGAGAATAGATTGGTTGTGGGGGAGGGGAGTGTGAAATGTGTGAAGAGGGTCAAAAGATACAAACTTTCAATCATAAAATAAATAAGTAATGTACAGCATGAGGACTATAGTCAATGATAATGTATTGCAAATTTGAAAGTTGCTAAGAGGAGCGCCCGGCTGGCTCAGTCCATACAACACAGAACTCTTGATCTTGGAGTTGTGAATTCAAACCCCACACTGGGCATAGAGCTTTTAAGAAAGAAAGGAAGAACGAAGGAAGGAAGGAAGGATGGCTGGGAGGAAGGAAGAGAGGGAGGGAGGGAAAGAAAGAGGAGGAAAGAAAGATACCAAAAAAGCAAATCCTAAAAGTTCTCATCTCAAGAAAAAAATTTTTTGTGACTTTATACTGTGACAGATAGAAAATAGACTTACTGTGGTGATCATTCCATAATGTATACAAATGTCGAATCATATCATCCATCCGAAACTAATAAATTGTCGTATGTCAATTACACTTCAATAAAAAAAGGTAATGCCCTTCACACTTTACTGGCTCACGGTAAGTGCCTTATGAGTGGTATCTAATATTATGGATAAATTTTAAGTAGGTTAAAATGCCATTTCAACAACAAATAGTGAAAAGGGGGAAATTTTCTGCTTTGTTTGAACCACGTCATAAATCACTGGCGCCGTGAGAAATGGTCTTTGCTCGGCCTGTAGGGGTGAGACTGAGGAGGGCGCCGTCCTCTGTAGGGAAGTCGGTTGTTCGTAAGACAGGCAGCTTCCCGCACTGCATTGCCCTATTGATTCGCTGTGAAGGAATTTTTTTTCACTGCGGACTTGCAGGAGCAGAACCATTAGCAGCAGCTCCTTGAGAGCCATCTGGCATCAATTTTTGCACTGTCTCCTGTAAGCGGATTCTCCAGAGCCTTAAAGAAAACAATGACTTTTTCCCCTTACCTCTGCAACTGCTGACCTAGAATCAGCTGATTTTTCTGTGTTCATTTTGCTAACACAGAGACCAGCTACACAGAGGGTACTGCTCTGTGCGGATAAAGTCATTTTTTCTGAGTGAGGCCTTATATGTGTCAGGGACTCGTGGTTCCATTTAAATATTTTGCTTCATTTTTATTCCTGCAGTTTTGTGTTTAGGGAAGAGTTAACCTTTGATGAATGTGAATTTTATATTACTTTAACACAAACTTCATTCCACTGAAAGCCCTCTTGTCCTTTGTATGGCTGCTACTCTATAGATCACTATTAATGACTTCAGGTTTTGGCCGAACCTTCTGGCTATTCCTTCTCATTTGGCAGTAGAGTTCCAGATAATACTCTAAAGCAAAGCTTTTTTTTTTTTTTTTTAAGATTTTATTTATTTATTTGAAAGAGGTAGAGAGCTCAAGTAGGCAGAGCGGCAGGCAGAGGGAGAGGGAGAAGCAGGCTCTCCGCGGAGCAGGAAGCCCGATTCGGGACTCCATCCCAGGATCCTGGGATCATGACCTGAGCCGAAAGCAGAGGCTTAACTGACTGAGCCACCCAGGCGCCCACTCTAAAGCTAATCTAATAAAGCAATATTGTCATTAAGTCTCCTGAGTTTGTTAGCTTATGTATTATGGTTAGCAATTACACATAAAAGTTAAATATAAAGCAAACTTAGAGCTGCTTACTTTTCTTTAAGTGGACTAGTCTTTGATTAGACTCATATGTAAATTAGAAAATTAATAGCTTCAAATTAGCAGACTGTATTGATGCGTTTCTGATCACAAAGTTGTTCACGATACACATGTTGGCATTTTAATAGCAGCCGGCTTCATATGTTGAATGGTAGGTAGCCAGTTTTCTATTGGAATCAATTAGAAGAAAAAATAGGCCAATACAATTCATTAGAGGTATATATACATATATTATAAAACAATTGTGGCAAATTCTTAACACACTATATCCAATTGCCCAGGGCCATGAAGAAGGATTTATGGATTTAAGTTAATTCTCTTTGTATGATCTTTTCTATAATCTTGGATATTGTGCTTTTAATAAACTCATTACCAGTGATGTTGTTTTGGTATATTGTACTGAGGTTGGAGAAATTCTATCCTTTTAGTAATACCAGTTGAAGTTATAAAATTAATAAACTTCATCCAGTGTCCATTGATTCATAACATCTGTTCCTTTGAAGTCTTTTGCTCCTTGTAAAGGGACAGACAGTGACTCCATCCAGCCATCGTGTCCCCGGCCCTGGCAGGGCAGCTGTGAGAAAGGTTGTGCACATTTGAAGAGTTGCCTCGCTCTGTGTCATCATCCTACCTGGTCCACAGGTCTGCACCTACCTTTGTCCATGGCCCCTAATTTCCACGCGAACCACGTCTATCCACCCTACCCCACTTTTCCAGCTGTTGAAACAAAAGACCAAGTAGAAACAGGGAGAGGGGAAAGAGGAACACAAACAACACACAAAATGTAATTGTTCTAATGCCTTCTTATAGGCAATTTGCTGTTGACTTCAACATCTGAGGACACCACAGTTCTTTCACATGGTACAACCGATACGGGTTTTGATAGAATGTCAGAAAATGATGCCCACAACTCTTAACCACGATGATGTTTTTTAAGAAAAGTTGATCTTTTAGTTGGAGTCACAGAAGAATAGCTCTTACCACCAAGCTTCCCAGAAATTTCTGCATAAAATCTCTACCCTAATTGTTGTTGCCACTCCAGATCATTGGAGTTAAACCTCTACCATAATTTCTGTGTGTTTATTTTTCAACAAACCTGTTTCCAATTTTGAGGGCATCGGCTAAAAGTAAATGGTGTGTTAGACCTCTTTGTTTGCTTGAGTTTTCCATTTGTGAAATCAGCATAATAAAGTTTACAACTGCTTTATTCCAGGGACACCTTCAATATTATAAGATACTTTAAGTTACCAATGTTGTGCCTTAAAAAAATCCAATCTGTCAGTTTTTACCATATGCTGTTATTTTCTGGGATTTGGGAATTCAGAAAGTTAAACTTCTAACACGTTAAAAAAAAACAAGCAGCATAAACAGAACAGACTCAGTCCAACCTATATGTCTGGTGGTAGGATGGAAAAAATTGGTACCATGTTTGTATAGTGGTCAGAAGCAAAGACTTTTAGGAGGCTGAAACAACAAAGTTTCAAACTCTGGATCTACTATATGGAGATTGTTTGGCTTTAGGCAAGTTTTTCTCTTAGCTTAAATTTTGAAAAAGGGTTAAAAAAAAGTACTATCATAAACATTAAACTATACACACACAAATGTATATAAATGTGCATGTATTTGTATGTATATATACATGGTTGAATTGTTATATTGACACATACATACATGACCACATACATATATAGCATTAAACATTGTGCGTGACCCATAGTAATCAATCCAAATAGTATCTCTTGTTCTTTTTATTATCTGCTAGCATAAAGAAGCCTTCCATAATAAAAGCATATTTACATACACTAATATATACTGATAAAATGTATTTCTACCTCCTCCCTAAGTGAAAAGACATCATTTATCTATATTATTTGCTTATTTTTATTTTTATTTTTATTATTTTTTTTAAAGATTTTATTTATTTATTTGACAGAGAGAGATTACAAGTAGGCAGAGAGAGAGGAGGAAGCAGGCTCCCTGCTGAGCAGGGAGCCCGATGCAGGCCTCGATCCCAGGACCCTGAGATCATGACCTGAGCCGAAGGCAGAGGCTTTAACCACTGAGCCACCCAGGCGCCCTGCTTATTTTTAAATTAACATATATGTATTATTTGTTTCAGGGGTACAGGTCTGTGATTCATCAGTCTTACACAATTCACAGCACTCACCATAGCACATACCCTCCCCAATGTCCATCACCCAGTTACCCTATCCCTCCCGCCCCTACAAATCCAGCAACCTTCAGATTGTTTCCTGAGATTAAGAGTCTCTTATGGTTTGTCTCCCTCTCTGGTTTCATCCCATTTGATTTTTTCCTCTCTTCCCCTATGATCTTCTGTCTTTTCTCTCAAATTTCACATATCAGCAAGAGCATATGATAGTCTTTCTCTAATTGACTTATTTCAGTTAGCATAATACCCTCTATTTCCATCCATTTCTTTGTAAATGACAAGATTTCATTTTTTGATGGCTACATAGTTTTCCATTGTGTATATATATATGTGTGTGTGTGTGTGTATATATATGTATATATATGTGTGTATATATATGTATGTATATATATATACCACATCTTCTTTATCCATTCATCTGTTGATGGACATCTAGGTTCTTTCCATAGCTTGGCTATTGTGGACATTGCTGCTATAAACATTCGGGTGCACGTGCCCCTTCAGATCACTACCTTTGTATCTTTGGGGTAAATACCCAGTAGTGTGATTGCTGGGTCATAGGGTAACTCTATTTTCAACTTTTCGAGGAACCTCCATACTGCTCTCCAGAGTGGCTGCACTAGCTCGCATTCCCACCAGCAATGTAGGAGGGTTCCCCTTTTTCCACATCCTCGCCAACATCTGTTGTTTCCTGACTTGTTGATTTTAGCCATTCTGACTGTTGTGAAGTGGTATCTCACTGTGGTTTTGATTTGTATTTCCCTGATGCTGAGTGATGTTGAGCACTTTTTCATGTGTCTGTTGACCATTTGAATGTCTTTGCAGAAATGTCTGTTCATGTCTTCTGTCCATTTTTTGATTGAATTATTTGTTTTGGGGTGTCGAGTTTGATAAATTCTTTGTAGATTTTGGATATTAGCCCTTTATAATGGCATCACGGGAAGCAATTATGTGTTTTGGAATTAAAGTTGACGCATAAACATTCTCCTTTGGTAAAAGACGGCTAGTTGTATGGGTGATAGAAGGATGTCCAATGGCAAACTATTAATATAATTATCAGTGTTGTGCAAAATCACAAAAAAAGATCTTATATTTGTATACAATTAATCACACACTATTTTGTTATGTTGCTTCTAATTTTGGTTTTTTTTTTGGTTTTTTTTTTTTAAGATTTTATTTATTTATTTGACAGAGAGAGAGATCACAAGCAGGCAGAGAGGCAGGCAGAGAGAGAGGAGGAAGCAGGCTCCCTGCAGAGCAGAGAGCCCGATGCGGGCTCCCAGGACCCTGGGATCATGACTTGAGCCGAAGGCAGAGGCTTTAACCCACTGAGCCACCCAGGCTCCCTCTAATTTTGTTTTAAACTACTATTTAAGTAGGGACACCTAGCTGTCTCAGTCCATAGAGCATGTGACTCTTCATCTCTGGGTCATGAGTTTGAGCCCTGCATTGGGTGTAGAGATTACTTTTTTTTTTTAAGATTTTGTTTATTTATTTGACACAGAGAGAGAGATTACAAGTAGGCAGAGAGGCAGGCAGAGAGAGGAGGAAGCAGGCTCCCTGCTGAGCAGGGNGATGTGGAACTCAATCCCAGGACCCTGAGATCACGACCTGAGCTGAAGGCAGAGGCCTTAACCCACTGAGCCACCCAGGCGCCCCTAGAGATTACTTTTAAAAAATTATAATAAAAAATAAGCTATTTAAATCATGTATTGTTATTTTTATTTTCACCATTTGTGATCTTGCCTCCTCAAATAGCTCATATCTCTTATAAATAGGCCCATTCCTCCCAAGTACTTGGTGACTTAATTTTTCTTTCAGATGTGTCCATTTGAAATGCTGAAGGATGCAACTCAAATGCTTTCACCTCGTTGGATATATTTACTCATCTGCAAGATGAGAGGAATAGGTCAGATGCCTTCTGTGCATGGCATGACTTCACGGTCACTGAAGTAAAACACCCCAAATGTGGACTTGGTTCAATCATTACACAGTTGTGCTGCCCACTAAAAGTCACAGGAATATTCACTGAGTCTTTCCTGGAGCGATGCACGTGCTTTGAGGATATGCTGTCATGGGACTGTTCACAACTGCAGGAAACTGTAATGGGCAGAATGGTATGGCTGCTGAAATGGTATCTGGGAAGCCTAGCAATGACTAGGAGTGAGACCAGCCAACAGGAAAACTGAGGCCAATATTCAGATGTGAAAAACCAATTGTACAGAAACCAAGGCAGAATATCCAGGCACTTTACTAACTCCCGTGTTTAAACTCCTGGGTCTTTCATTCAATAGAACTTCATTTAAGATGATGTCTTTCTCCCTCGAAGAAGAGAAAGGTGCCTCATTTTACCATCAGACAACAGATGGTGGAGGTGTGCTAAACACTATTCAAGATCACTTCTTGGGTATTTATATTTCTGTAGAATATGATGAATCTTTATTACTCCCATAGGTTAATGGATTGGAAGTTTTTTAATGGTCTAGGTAAATTCAGAAGCATATATGTTTCATTGCTAGAGTATGAACCAGTGTAACGTCTCCAGTATCGAGGAGGCGTGGTCGTAGTCGTGGATGGATTACATAGGAACAAATGTAAGTGACTCTCTCCTTCGACCTGACATCTCCGCATCTTGTCAAAGTCCCCTTGATGCATCTGCTGCCCGTCTTGTGGAATCATACTTCTCCAAGAATGGTCCATTGACTCCTGCATCAGAACCAGCTGGGTGACTGTTAAAAACACAGATTCTGGGCAGGCTCAGTCTGGAGAGCATGCAATTCTTGATTTCAGGATTGTGAGTTCGAGTCCCTCATTGGGTGTGGAGCCTACTCTTAAAAACAATGCAGTTTCTGCTGCTTACCCCAGCCCACCGAATTAAAGTATCTTAGAATAGGGCCATTTTAACAAGCTACTCGGGTGAGTCTGTTGCTGGATTAAGTTAGAGGACTCTTCTTTTTTAGACTTTATTTTTTAAAAGATTTCATTTATTTATTTATACAGAGAGAGAGAGAGAGAGAGAGAGAGAGAGAGAGAGCGCACGCATAAGCAGGGGATGCTGCAGAGGCAGAGGGAGAAGCAGGCTCTCCACTGAGCAGGGAGCCCAACATGGGGCTCAATCCCAGGACCTGGGATCATGACCTGAGCCAAAGGCAGACGCTTAGCTGAGTGAGCCATCCAGGCGCCCCAAGTTGAAAATTTTTAACCTGCATAGAGCTTTCATGACCTCACCTCTGCCCAGGACTCCAGTTCTTTCCCCATCGCCAGCTGTGTGCTTAAAATTCCAGGAACAAGGAAATGTTTGTAGCCTCTCCAAACAGAGCATACAGCTTCTTTCCTCCTTGTCTGTGCTCACCAGGTCCCCTCTTTCTAGAATGCTCTGCCTTTCTTTCCTTCATTCCAGTTTCCCTTACCTGCAATGTTCTTTCTTTCCCACCCCCTTCGTTATATTCCCCTGGGATAAGTCAGCACCATTGCTCTTTCTCTGTCTACACATGGGTTTTTATCAAATTATAAATGTAATGCCATTTCTCTTTGCATCGAACCTACTAGGTCATGGAAGTCACGGGACAAATATGTCAGTGAGTTCGGCTGCAGGCAACAACACTCGACTTTGAATAAATTAATCAAGAAAAAAGGAGGTATTGTTAAGATGCCGCATAGCTAGGAGATAAAAAGGATGTGTATCAACTACACTTAGGAAGGACAGACACCGGGGACGCTGCAGATCACAGCAACCCATGAGGGTTTAGCCCATAAAGGGTAAAAATCAGACGGAATGATGGGCAACCCCGCGAGAGTCATGTGAGATGATGGAAGGAAAATTCCTCCAAAGGAAGAGCGAGTGATGATGTCACAGACCAAGAGGAGAAGCTCAGCAGACAAAAACAACAGCTGTCCACCTCACTGAGTTGTTCCTGACTGTGACCCCAGTGTGTCAGGTGGAGCTTGCCCCATAGTAGGTTCTCACTGGATGAATAACATCAGGGAGAGAACTAACACTACCTGCCAGGCAATGAGCGAGGGTACTGATGTTATTGCAGTCGATGTCTCACAATTCTACAAGTAAATATTATCTGTGTCTTTCAACCAAAGAAGCAAAGACCAAAGCAGTAACGTGCCAAGGTCACTCAGGGAGCAAGAGAAAAAGCTAGGATCTTGAAAATATACTGTACTGCCTTCCTTCAGTGAGAAATGTATAATGCTTTTTCTCCATGAGAAGTTTACCTTATATTAATTTTTATTTGGTTTAATAACATCCTTTTCTTCAATAGCATCTTTTTCTAGTTAACAGTGTCTTAGAGATACCCCCCTGTTATGCACAATAGAGGAAGGCCAGTACCGTATGAAGTTCATAGACCTGAAGAACCAGATTTCTTGGGTGGGACTCCCAGCTCTGCTTTTTACCATAACTGTGATCTAAGGCAAGTTTTCAAGCTATCTGTACCTCTCTTTCTTGGAAATCAGGATATTAGTTACCTATGTGCTAGGGATATTATGAAGATTAAATTAATTAACACAGGGCAACCCTCTTGGGTCCCCTCCCCTTTCGGGAGCTTTGCACTATCTGTACTTTACTGTACTCTCAATAAACTTTGCTTCGCTGCCCACCAAAGCAGAACAAAAGACGACAATAGCAGCAAAGTAGTTAACACATATAAAGCACTTAGACTGATATCTAATATACAGATAAGTGCTATAAAATTTTTGCTTGTTCTTTTTAAGGATTACATTGCCTTGCACAGCATGTATGGAGTACAGTGTATTTAATCGTTCCACTCTGAATGGGAATTTTGTTGGTTGCACATTTTTGGTGTTATGCACAATGCTACAAACAACGTTCCTGATTATGCTTCCTGTGCACGTGTTTGTCCACACATTGGTTAAAGGAGTAGAATTGTTGAGTCAAAGGACATATGTGTGTAAAAATTGCTAATTTTTATCTATTGCAATGGATATACACAGTACAAATGTCAAAATGTGCAAAAGATCATGTAGTCTTTCTTTCCACTCCATGTAATATCAGAGATGTTGATCATAAGGCTCTGAAATTTCCTTTATACTAATCTATACTGATGCTTTCTAGGACCTAGAATCTGGTTTATGAATTTATTTCTGGCTGTTACCATCATCATCATCATCACCATTATTGTCACCTTCATAAGTTTATTAATACCCTTATAAATAATATCAGATGCTTCATTTTTACCTAGCCTCCCATATTCCATTTTTCCACTTTGTTTTATTTAATTTTGTCTTATTCTTTTCTAAGAATTCTTAGTGCTTTGTTCTCTATACAAGCTACTTAGTGAAAAGCACATGGATTTTATTTTACTTTATTTATTTTTTTAAATATTTTATTTTTATTTATTTGAGAGAGAAAGAGTGAGAGAGAGCATGAGAGAGGAGAAGGTCAGAGGGAGAAGCAGACTCCCCACGGAGCAGGGAGCCCAGCGTGGGACTCGATCCCAGGACTCCAGGATCATGACCTGAGCTGAAGGCAGTCGCTTAACCAACTGAGCCACCCAGGTGCCCTACTTTATTTCTTATTTTTAAAAAGATTTACTCATTTATTTTAGACAAGGAGAGAAAGAACTCACAAGTGCATGGTGCAAGCATGGGGGAGGAGCAGAATGGAAGGAGAGAAGCAGACTCCAGCTGATACCTGAACGGGAGCCTGACAGGGAGCTGGAGCCCACCACCCTGAGATCCCTACCTGAGCCAAAATCAAGAGTGGGATGCTTAACCGACTGAGCCACCTGGGCACTGCAAGCACATGAATTTTAAAATAAAAGATCTAGAATTAAAACACTGTTTTAATTCTTTAAGCCACTTATTTGCTATGTGGCCTTTGCTAAGTTAAATTGTCTGAGCCCATAAAATGGGAATAATCTATCTTGTGAGATATATAACAATATCTACCTTGTAAGATTAGTATTGAATTACATCTATAAATATATGTGTCACCTTCTACATGTAAGTTACCTTACACCCATTATCTTTAACTCATGAAATAGTTAGAGGTATCTCCAGTAGGATAAATAGGAAGGCAAATGCAGCAGGCAATGAGAAAATCAAGGAGATAATATGAGATGGTTGTGGTGTAGACAGTCACCAAAGTAAGACCTGAACCTTGACTTAGAGGAAATTGAGAGTGGTAGGTATTTAGCAGGAAGTGTTCAGGCAGAACATAAAAGAATGTGTAAAAGCCCTGGGGTCAGAGAGGACTTAGTTATTCAAGGAATTGGAAGACGTAGAGAAATTTAGGACCATGGAGAATAAGGGAAAGAGTGATAGCAGATGGGGCCCAAAATGGTTATTTGGGGAAGCCTTATTGTCAGCCTATCCAAATGCTTCATCCTCATCTTTCTTGGTAAAAGAATCCCCAGTTGTATTGTTCAAATAGCACTTCAGTCTTTTGCTAGTGATTGGTTTAAGTATGGTCATGGGACCCAATCTGAATCAGTGAGATATAAGGGGAAATCTGCAAAAGAAGGCCTCTAGGAAACATTTTCCTCCCATATAAAAGGACAGAGGTAGAAGGAGATTCCCCATCTTTCCTTTCTGGTCTTAGAGATTGTTTTGTGTAGATGTGATTGTTGGAACTGCTCTTGCAGTCTTTCTGCCCTGAGGAAGGCAGTGCAGACATAACCAGGATGGCAAGAGGCTGGATACCTGAGGACATCACTGAACTACTAAGCCAACTCTGGAAGTGCTCACCTCTGGACTAATTTACCTTTGATAATATCCTTCCTGATTCAGGCAGTTTCAGTTGAATTTTTCTACCACCAAAGATATCTTAATTTATTATATTTATTGAAAGAGATCACCCAGGACTTTATAGATCATATTAAAGATCTGGAATTTAATTCTAAGGGTTATGGAGAACTATTAAAAGCTTTAAGTATGGGATGAATTTTGCTTTTCAAAAGACCACTTTAGTTACAATGTGCATAATAGATTGGACAATGGTAAGAGTGGAGGCAGGTGTAGTAGAGGGAAACTATTGCAACAGGCCACAAAGAGAATGCAATGATTTAAAATATGTGGTGACCATGGGGTTAGAGAAAAATGAACCCATTCAAGAGCTACTGAGAGATACAATTGGAGGCAGAATTGTGACTGTGATTGTCATTGATTCAATGTGAATAAGGAAGGGGAAGAAATCAAGATGGTGCTGAGGCATCTGGATTGAGCTATTAGCTAGACTATAGCGCCATTTACTAAGAGAGGGATAAACAACTGGAAGTAGAACAGGTGGGAGTTCACTACAATGAGTTCATTATTGGACTGCTCGAATGAAGGTGCCTGAAGCAACCAGGTGGTTATGTCAAGTAAGCAGTTGGGCATTTGAGTGGCCCAGAGAAGCGATAAGGATTTGGAAGTTTGGGGAACACTTAGCTTTTCCATAGAGAAGAAGAGGCCAGCAAAGGAGATGGAGAAGAACAGCCAGAAGGAAAGAGGGAAAGGCAGAGAGTTTCTACAAGAAGGGAATGCTCTATACCAACACATGCAGTTGAGAGTTCGCAGAAGAAAAAGACTAAAAGGATTCTTTGGATTTAGCCACATAAAGGCCACTGGTGGCACTGGTAATGAAACAACTTTTAGAAGATGGAAGTGGTGTGGTCGGTTCAGAACTCAGGCTGGACTAGATAAAGAGAGGATAATTTTTTTTTTAAAGATTTTATTTATTTATTTGACACACAGAGAGAGATTACAAGTAGGCAGAGAGGCAGGCAGAGAGATAGGGAGAGGAGGAAGCAGGCTCCCCGCTGAGCAGAGAGCCCGATGTGGGCCTCGATCCCAGGACGCTGAGATCATGACCTGAGCCGAAAGCAGAGGCTTTAACCCACTGAGCCACCCAGGCGCCCGATAAAGAGAGGATAATTAAGAAATGGAGACACAGATGGTGGATAAAGCAGGTCAAGAAATTTGGCCTTCAAGAGGACATAGGGCAGGAGCTGAGGGACATGTGGAATCAAGGGAGGGGTTTCTTTTTCTTTCTTTCTTTCTTTTTTTAAGATTTTATTTATTTTATAGGGAAAGAGATGGCACTTGAGCATGTGCACACATGAGTGTGGGGCAGGGTCAGAGGGAAAAAGAGAATCTTAAGCAGGCTCCACACCCAGTGCGGAGCCCAGTGCGGGGCTCCACCTTACTACCCTGGGATCATGACGTGAGCCGAAAGCAAGAATTGGGCGCTTGAGCAACTGAGCCACCCAGGTGCTCCTGTTTTTCTTTTAAAGATAGGAATGGTGGAGCACTCTCTCCCTCCTTTCTTTTAAAGACAGGGATGTGGCGCATCCCTCTCCCTCCCTCTCTGTTCCCCCATCCCTCCCCACTCACGCATGCACTCTCCCTCTCTCTCAAATAAATAAATATATAAATAAAATCTTTAAAAATAGGGATGGCTATCTTTCCTTCACCACTACATCCAATTCATTCATTCATTGCAAGCCCCTTTGCGTCTTCCTCATAAATATATCCCAAATCTGTCCATCTCTCACCTTCCACCCAGATAACTCCCTGGTTTAAACCATTATCATTCTCACTTGGGCTAACTCAGTGGCCTCTGGTTTCTCTGCTTCCAATCTTATTTTGTTCGTAGCTTTTTGAAACCACAAAACAGTTACAGTAAAAGAAATCATGGCTTTGAAATAAAATCTAAACTCTTGGTCCTCGCCTATAAGATCGAATATAATCAGGCCTTTCTCCTGTCTTAAGGGATCCCATTCTACCCTGCCGGTCCCCTGTGCTCTGTCTCCACATGGCTTCTTTCTGTTCTTTGTTCCTTGCTCACTCACTGGTCCCAGTGCTTAGCAAGTTTTTTCCCACATCTTTGAATGGCTGACTCTTTTTCATTATTCACAACTGCTCAAGTGTTGCCTTTTCCAAAAAGTCTTCTCTGACCTTCTTATCCTCCCCACTCCCAACCTCAGTCCCTGTTTTACCTTCCTCATGGATCTTATCATCCGAAATGATCTTGTTCATTTTTTATCTGTTGATTACTTATATCTTCTCATTAAAAGTAATGTCTGGGAAAAAATGGATAAAGTTTATGGGATTGTTATGTATTACACGTATTATTGCATGATGTATAGTGTGGATTATATATCACATATATGTACATATACATATATGTATATGTACATATATTTATGTATATTTATATTACACAACCATATATTACATAATTACATATATTACAACATTACTATGTGTTATGTATAAATGATAAGCATATGAATCTGTAATTATTTCAAAAGAAATGCTTTTGGTTTTGATTTTTAGAGTAAGTTCTGTGAGAACTGCGATTTTGTCTCCTTGTCAGGAACTGTGTTCCCATTACTGGCATGCAGTGGGCACTAAAGAAATCTTATTAAATGTATGACTTATTTTTTCTTTAAGATTTTATTTATTTGTGTATTCGAGAGAGAGGGCGCAGAGGGGGAGGAGCAGAGGGAGAGGGGCAAAAGGAGAGGGAGAAGCAGACTCCCGGCTGAGCAGAGAGCTCCATGTGGGGCTCTATCCCAGGACTTCGAGATCATGACCAAGCAGAAGGCAGACACTTAGCCAAATGAGCCACCCAGGCGTCCAAATGTGTGACTTATTAAATGATACGTTTGGTCATGTCTAAAAGAGGTTGGGGCAGGGAGTAGGAGCAACAGCAGGAGACCCTGCGCTGAAGAAACTGGGGTGGTAGAACTTAGCGCTAGAACCCTTGTCCTAGAGTTGAGATTCGAATCCGGGTTCCAGAACCCTTTTCGCTGCCCCATGCTACCTCTCCATTAATGGATTATTGATTCGATGGCTTAAGTCCTGGTTAGCACTGTCTTAGAAGATGCACCGTCATAGATCGGCTTCGTTGCCTACTACGCTTACAACAGTGCAGGGCAGACAGGATCCTCACCTTACCAACGGGTTCTGGTTCCTGAAAAGCACGACCAGACCCACACTCCCTCGAACTTGCAAGAATGGGTAAGGAGCACGTATGCGATCGCCCAGAAGGCTCACGCAGGCCCAGGTCCTCGCCTCCGCTGTTGAGGTTTCAGGTTTCAATCCTCCCCGGAGCCCGGGCGGTCGCAGCGCGCACCGTGCGGCTGCCGCCTGCGCCTGCACGTCTCCGCTCACGCCGCCCGCGAAAGCCGATTCCAGGCGCGGCCGCGCACTCTTCTGCCCCAGACGGAGGTGGGGCGCCGGCGCTGCGGCTGCTGCTAGGCTGCTCTAGCTGGGCGCGCTGGGAGGCGGCGAGCACAGCTGGGCCGGGACTTCCTTCCTCTACCGCAGGACAGCAAAACAACCCGGCAGCAGGCACCGAGCTCTTGGCAGCTGTCTGGGCGAGAGGCGCAGCGATGGGCTCGGTGCTGAGCAGCGATAGTGGCAAATCTGCCCCGGCCTCGGCCGCCCCGCGGGCCCTGGAGCGCAAGGGGGACCCCGAGCTGCCCGTCACGTCCTTCGACTGCTCTGTGTGCCTCGAAGTGTTGCACCAGCCCGTCCGGACCCGCTGCGGCCACGTGTGAGTGCCGGGGGAGCGCGGCTTGCGCGCCCGCTTCTGGGGAGGGCGAGGTTGGGGGAGCCGAGGGCATGGGGGATTTCGGAAGCCAGCGCCTGAATGGAGCTACTGCAGGGGGACCCCCGGACCCGTCGAGTCCGGGCCACGGGAAAAACGACCGGTCGGAAGGTGACACGGGATTTCAGGAAGCGAAAACAGCAACAAGCGGGCCGGGAAGCGCCTCCCGCTCCCCCCAGCTCCCCCGGCCCCCGCCTGTCGCTGCTTATTCCCGAAGCCTAGGTGTGGAGCTCAGGGATGGGGGTCCCCACGCGGGCTACGCGCCAGGAGCCAGGACTCACCAGAGGGGGAGGGTGCTCTTGGCCGGACAGCCAGCACCCGCTTGGGCACAAGGCAGTGGGCTGCTTGCTGCAGAGCGGTTATTCCGCTGAGCTCAGTTAATCCGGAGGTGCTTCCTTCACCCCCCACCCAGGTCGGTTTTGTTTTGTTGGCTCTTTGCAAGTGTCCAGAACGCCCACTGAGGGTAGCCTCTTAAGCAAACAAAGATCTGTGCAAACTGGCTTTCCACCCCCACCTCCCTTTCCTAATACAAACACTCAGGCTCCTCAAAGATGAACGCAAATTGGAACGTCCAAGTGACACTGTAGTCGTTAGCGTTTAAGTACCTGTCAGGGTGGGGCTGGGACTTGAACGTTAGCACCAAGCTCTGGAGTGAGCCCTTAAAACCCAACCACTAAGTGACAGGCGGTTACAGACTACCTACCTTACGCGGCGCTTCCCTAAATCGATGGAAAGTATAGATAAAAACGAATAGTTTCTAAAAAGAGTTTGAAAACAAAATCGCTGTATAAAATTGGCACGTCCTTAATGTGTGCTTGAGTAACTAGAAATGGGAGTTGGATCTGTGGATTCGTGTTCTCTGTCTACGTAGAAGCTTTCTTTCCGTGGCTGCGCGGGTGTGCGACCGAGTGTGTGCGTGTTGGGGTGGGCAGGGGGGGTGGGAATTGCATAGAGCCGGAGCGGAAGCCCACTTAATGTCTTTGGCTGACCCTCTAAGTATAGTTGGATGAAGCGCCGGGGCCATATCGCAATGGCTAGTAAGTGCTTTTGGGTTACCAGGGGCAAAATACCATATTATAAATGCAAGGGCACAAAATGTTTTTCAAAGGACTTAGGTCCTTGACACCTATAGACTAGTAACTGAGAAGCACCACTGAAAAGCCGGGTGTGGTCCAGGAAGAAAAATGAAGCCCACACAGTGTTTAAATAGAGAGTGCCATTGGCATTATTTTGTGGCTCTGTTTTTAAGGCCTGTTGTTTCAGCTTTGTACTTTAAACTCCAGTCTAATTGACCTCCTGACTGATTACTGATGTTGCTTCCCAGCTCTCCAGATGTAGTTCATTGACAGAAATCAATGTCAAGGTCAAGATGGAAGCCAAGGTACCACTGTGTAACAGAGTAACATACTGATTAGTTCAGGGTGGGCATAACCTCCTGGTAACTGTGGGTACATTTATTCTGTATGAGCATTAAGTTGCACCAGAGATGCACAGTGGGCACCAAGTCTTGAAGGTTCCTTTTCTAGAACTGAGTTGGGTGACTTTGATATTAGAAATTGTTGTCTGATTGGGGATTGTTTTCCCTGGTTTGGATTTTGAAGGCTGTAACTTACTGTTCGCAGTGTTTTTGCCTTTGCTAAAGGATAATTAAATGTGTAAAAAGTTAAATCTTTTGTTTAATCTTTTTCTTTGTTAGAGTTTGAATAGGAAACCAGCAACTGGAAAAATAGTCATGGAGTAGCACAAGGGCTGGACGAATGGCCTTCCCTCACTTTACTGTTCTTTGTTTTGACAAATCTATGTCCATTGTTCTGGCTGTGGGCAGAATTTCCATATTCCTCCTTTTGGCAAATTTACTTGGGCCCCTTCCACTTTATAAATGTTAACTAGAGTTCCTTCTGGACTGGCGATGGTGAATGCTAGTAACACCACTTGTACTTCCTAAGTGAATTACTCTCTTCCATGGATCTTAAATTGGAAAATGAAGAAATGCAAATGAAATCTCTCTCTATTATCCCATATTGAAGCTAATTTCCAGACTTGTTGAACTCTTTCGTTGATGCTGATTTGTTTATAAACCTATTTCAAGTCAAGCAAGTTTTTAATAATGGCAAAAATGCATTGAATGAATATGTATGCAGCACTCCATAAATTGTAGAAACAGTGGACTTGAGAGCAGGATTTGAAAATCAGCTGCACCACAGACTAGCTGTGTGACCACCACCTTGCTTAATCTCTTTGACTGTTTCTTCATTTGTAAAATACAGTGAATAATGGAATTTTTATATGACTATTTAAAAAATGTAAAAGTGACGCTTCATAAAGCCTCAAAGCATAATTTCTGTTTCCTTTAAAGTCATCCCACAAAGCAAACCCCAGGAATGGGTATTATTTCTTATCTGTATTTCCTTTGGAATAAAACTGGGCCACAGAAGATAGATCTGTGACATTTCTAAGATGTCCCAGATAGGCTTCCTTTTAGCTTGGTCCTTTTTTCTTTGGTGGCCTTTAATTTAAGAAGTTCTGTTTTAATGTGCTGTCATTTCAAATTCACTTCATTCATATCTCTGTATCAGTTGTTAAAACAGATTTTGGGGAAAAGGTTTCCTACCTCTGCCTTTCCTTCCGTTATCAGTGGGGGGGGGGAGGGTGTAGATAAGTTGAAGCTGTATAAGTGAAACTGAAAGGGAATCCGATTTACATTTAAAATAAGTATTTATAAAGAGATGTGTGGACCGGTTGGGTATGGTAGATAAAGGGGGAGAAAGGAGTGGAGGGCAACTCCCTAACAGGTGACAGAGATAAAGTGGGGTGGAGTTCAGCTTCGTATGTAATGAACTCGTGATGGGGCTTGTCAGATATATAGGAGTCTGATAGGAAGATACCCAGATGGAAATATCCTGAAGGTACTGGGAGGATGGGTTTGGGGAAAAGTCAGAGCTGGAGCTAAGGGAGTTACCTAAAAGGATCCAGAGGTTGAGAATGGGTCTAACAAAGATAATAGGTACAGACTGGAGCATACTTGAAGGTACAAAGAGCCACGTCCTCACTGAACTGAGTTGGATTAAATTGCTCCAAGTCACAGAATTTGCCTAATTTTTAAAAGGAAACTCTTGAGAATAATTCTAAAGGACTTTCAGGTAAGCAGATTAAAAACTTTCCGTTTGTGGTCAAGTACAGCCTGCATCAAATTAGGGGTTCTCTAAGTAGAGTCCAAGAGTTTCCTGATGAGTTTTCAGCTGACCCAGAAATATACATCAGTGCTTTCAATCTTTTTTAAAAATTTAGTATATTTTATTTTTTATTAAAAAAATGTTGTCAAGGTGTAATTGACATATTAGTTTTCAGGTGTTCAACATAATGATTCAACTTCGTACATATTGGAAAACGAACACCACAGAAAGTCTACCTAACATCTGTCAGCATACACAGTTACACTATGTATAACTATGTATATTTTTTCTTGTTTTGAGAACTTTTTAAGATCTATTGTCTTAGCAACTTTCAAATATACAGCACACTATTCTTAATTACAGGCACCATGCTGTACCTTAGAGCCCCATGACTGATTGATTTATAACTGGAAGTTTGTACCTTTTGACCCCCTTTCACCCATTTTGCTGCCTCTTTCGTGCTTACAGGAGGTGTGCAATCCCAAAGACTTCTTTTTTCACATAAGATTAAAGCTACTTGTTTTATTAATTATTACAGATATTTATTACCTACTTGTATATTATCTGTTAGTGAGGGTTCTCCTGAGAAACAACCAGTAGTGTATGTGTCTGTGTGTGTATGTGTGTGCATGTGTGGTGTGAGAAAGACTGATTTTAAGGAATTGCTTTACATTAGTGAGGATAATAGTCTTTTTACTTAAAGTCAGCCCATTATAGATGTCAACCACATCTACAAAACACCTGCACAGCAACCTAGATAAGTGTTTGATTAAATAACTGAGTACTATAGCCCGACAAGTTGACACAGAACACTAACCATCACATCTACTAACCGAGTTTTTAAGGGTTATTAAAATCTGGTTATCAAAAACAGAAATTAGATCATTATCAGGCTTTCCAAAGGCCCTTTAGAATTCTACTAAAAGGTCTGGCTATCAGGCAGCCATGCACACACTCAAGCAGACAGTAGGAATTGGCACAGTGTTTTTTTTTTATTATTATTAAAGATTTTATTTATTTATATAACACAGAGAGAGATCACAAGTAGGCAGAAAGGCAGGCAGAGAGAGAGAGGAGGAAGCAGGCTCCCTGCTGAGCAGAGAGCCTGATGCTGCAGGGCTCAATCCCAGGACCCTGAGATCATGACCTGAGCTGAAGGCAGAGGCCTTAACCCACTGAGCCACCCAGGCGCCCCGGCACAGTGTTCTTTAAAATAAAATCATTGTTCATTTACTTCATCCTTATCGTTTTGGTTTCTTTTGGATTGTTTGGTTAGATCTGATGTGTCGATGCAGCAAATCTGCCCTGTTCTGTGCTGAGCGCATTGACACAAATGCTTGCTCTCCTTGAGTTTGCATTCTCATGCAGCAGGTGGACGATAAACAAGATTCGAGGGAGGAGCATGTCACTTGTAATATAGTGATGGGTGGTAAGGATAAAAAAAAAAATAAGCAAGGAATGGGATCGGAAGTATGTGGGGGAGTGGCATTTTTAAGATATTTAGAGCAGCGTTTCTCAAATTATCGGCTATAAAGAACTAGTGAGGTTTTGTTTGTTTTGTTGTGTTTTTAGCCCATCGCTGACTGATACTTTTATAAAATAAAAAATGTATTATGGAAAAATGAAATTGAAAAATACCAAAGATAAATAAAATACAAGCCCTCATTTTTAAAGTTATTACATTCAACAGACATGAAATTTTTCTGGAAGATTTTTATACAAGAGAATTGAGCACTGAATTTAGTAATGTGAAGGCTCTTGGGGATCTTGAGAAGAGCAGTTTCAGTGGGACGGTGGATCCCACAGCCTAACTGGAGTGGATTCGTGAATGATCACAGGAGCCAGACAGGGAGTGTAGAAGGCCCTTTCATGGAGTTGAGAAGCAAAGTGAAGAAGAGAATTTGGGTAATAGCTGGAAGGAGAATTGGATCAAGAGAGTTTCCTTTTAAAAAAAAAAAAATTATTTTCGGGCGCCTGGGTGGCTCAGTGGGTTAAAGCCGCTGCCTTGGGCTCAGGTCATGATCCCAGGGTCCTGGGATCGAGGCCCACATTGGGCTCTCTGCTCGGCAGGGAGCCTGCTTCCTCCTCTCTCCTCTCTCTCTGCCTGCCTCTCTGCCTACTTGTAATCTCTCTCTCTCTGTGTCAAATGAATAAATAAAAAAAAATTATTTTCTTTTAATTAAGAGAAGAAAAATGGAATATTCTGTATGGTTATGGAAATGACCCAATAGGGAGAGGGAAACTGATGCAAAGGAGAAGAGAAAATTTCAGGAGCAATGCCCTCGAGTAGGAGAGAGGAGCTGGGAATTATAGCAGGGGTTGGGGGCCAGTAGAAGGCCTGGCCTTAGCAGGAGAACTGACAGTTCATCCATTTCATGGGATATAGGGCATTAAATGGGCATAGATGCAGGGAGTTGAACTGAAGAGGTGGAATGTTGTGGAAGTTCCCATCTGATTTCCACTTATTGACATATTACTTGACCTGTGATTTGACTTCAAGACGAAACTTTGAAGTTTAAATATGAATATCCAGGCCCCTGCTGCTAAAACAAACGTATATAGAATATTTCCTCTTCCCAGTGTGCTTGGGTAAGCACCACTTAAAATGGGATGGATTAGAGTCTTTGGTACCATCAAGGTCCAAAAGACTCTGGGAGCCTTTGCTCTAGGAAAGGAATGCTACTTTCTACATTGTCACTCCTTCAAGGTCTGGCGCTTAGTAGATGTTCAATATTCATTGAATTAATGGATGATTCTAAAATACCATGCAGTTGGAATACTTTGGTGAATGCCCTGCAAGCGAGGACAGCCACCCTATGGTGGCAGCTGAAGGATGCTATGTGGTTGTGCTATAGATAGGAGTCCTATGATAGTTTCTGACCTCCTTTCTTTTTATGGGATTATTTATCTGTCCCTGGATTACTGAGAATTTCAGAAAGATATAATTAAGCTGGCCTGAAATTTGCCTCCTCTGGTGGTTGGACTGCTCTGTGTTTACTTAGTAACATTAGTATTGTCACAGGCAAATTAAATATTAGTGATCTATTAAATTATGTATTCTCTAACACACAGAACCTAAATAATGTAGCAGATGGAGTTTTATGCCCAGATTTTCCTTAGAACTTGGCTAGCAGCCCCACGGACCAACAGTGTTGTAGAATTTTGAGCCCCATCTCCCACCTACTAAATCAGAATCTGCATTTTAATAGGATATTCCGGTGATTTATATTCACTTTAAAGTTTGAAGCACAGCTTTAGCTAACCCTATTTTTAATTGACAGTAAAATACAGCAAGTTGAGGACTGCGTTTGAAGGTTCTAGAGAGGCATCCCACTAAGATTTTAAGTTAAAGGAAATAAAATTGTCTTGAGGGGGTTAAGTTTTAAATCAACACATAATGTAGTCTAGAGATATGCAGAGTCAGGGTTTGGAGGTTGAATGAGTCCCAGGATGAACTTTGGAACCTAACTGGATACAGAAATAACATCAAAGGAAATCTCAGGGTCAGTGGGTGGCTGGACGGCTTTGCTCTGGGAATAGCTGCACTCAGGTCGGTCCAGGCTGATCCTGTAGGTGAAGAGGGAGTGGGTGGGTGTGTGTGTTTATTGCCTTACATTGGAATATTTTAGCCTGAGACTCTTATCATCACTTAGAATAACAATAACAATTCCCCTTATTCTGTTTAAAGCTCACCAAGCCTGCTCAAGGTTTCCATTCACCTTCATATTGACCTCCCCATAGTGAGGCAGCCTAGTGTTGAGAGCATAAATAAAATGTTACATTGGCCTCATGTTGCCAGCGGCTTTTGCTGAGTCCTATTTGGGGACCATGTCTGAATACTTATTTTGCCTGTCTAGCGCTAGACCCCGTGGAGTCCTGAATGCATCCCTTCCCTCCTTAAATCTACAATACTTAGGGTTCAGTTTTACCTCTTAAGATTGGGTACCTAATTTTACCCAGTGTCCTCAGAAAGCCTTTCCTCATTTTTCTACAATGCTTTGCTGACCTCTTCATTATAAAAGGGTTTTTATTGATAATCACTTAATTTAGGGAAACAGAAAGGGGCTAATAAAATTATCAAAGGGAGTGGGGTATGTAAGTTTACATCTGGTTTCAAAGTTCATAGAATCATGATCAAGTTCCTAATTCAGGTCTTCGGGAGCTGCAAACTGCAAGTGATAGAAATGGATGAGGAGGGTGAGTCCTCCACAGGATGGGGGTGCCAGCACATGGGACCACATGGGAATTGAGCCCAGAGTTGGAGGAGACTAACTTTTAAAAGAAGCCAGAAATTTGGGTTTTGTTGTAAAATCTGATTTTTTTTTTTAGGTGGGGAGGGGCAGAGGAAGAGAGAGAATCTTAAGCAGACTCCACACCTAGCATGGAGCCTGAGACCCCAGGCACCCCATAAAATCTAATGTTAAAGCAATGACAACTCACTCAGAATTTTTGAAAACATTGAACTGGTCTAAAAATGACGTAATTGACTTCTGTCCTCAGCTTCTGTCTTTCATCTAATTTCTCCTCATTCTGATTATGTCTTTTATGATTCATCATTCTCAACCACCTTATGAAGGTGGAGAAGGGGCAGATAAATAGGAATCCCTTATCTCCTTAGGGTTGTGTTCATTTCTATCCCTCGGATTCTTTCAGAAAGACCTAACACTATTCCTTATTAATCCGAAAGTTGGACCCTGCCCAGAAAATTCTCCTTTGATCCGTTCCTGACAACTGATTCAGTTCTTTAAATTTACTGAGTAACTACTATGTGCCTGGGGTGGTGGAAGAGGGAGGCCTGCAAGATGCTGAGTGGTTCTGAGCTGTGTGTATTTCTGTGATCTGCTTCATGCAATGTTGTTGTTTCTGGCCTGTGGTTATGGGGGCATTTTTGTTTTGTTGTGTTGTTTTTCGGTTTTATTGAGGTGATAGAGTACATTTCACACAAAGTGTACAAGTTGATGAATTTGGGTAATAATATAACTTCCCCCACAAACAAGATCTAGAACAGTTAATTCCATTACCCTAAAAAGTTCTTTCAAATCCTTTGTGGACAAACCCTTCCCTAAACCCCTGGCTCCAACAACCCTATCTGCTTTCTGTCACTAAGTTTTGGAATCATACAGTAAATAGTCTTTTTTGTGTTTGACTTCTCTCACTTAGTATAATATATTTGTTGTCATTTGGTTCGTTGTTAAGTCCCTTTGCCTCACTTCCGAAATAAATCCTAAATCTGTCTGTCCACTTACTCTGCCTCCTGTTACTTTGTTGGTCTAAGCCATCATCCTCTCTTGAACTGACCCTTCCAATGGCTTAACCCTGAGCTCCTCACTGCTGTGGCTCTTGTACTTCTGTAATCTGTTCTTTACACAAGTACTAGAGTGATCCGTGTAATGTAAATCAAATTGTGTCACCCTCCAATTTAAAACCTTCCAGTGCCTTCCCATCACTCCTAGTTATGGCTTTATGCTCAGTCTCCTGCCTGCTTTACCCTCCCTCCCACATCTCCACTTACTCTCCTTTGGGCCCCCTACCTTTCAAGCATGCTGGCTTTCTGTATCTCAGCAGGATGGTCCCTATCTTTTGTACCCTTTGTTTTCAGTTTGGAAAACCATTCCCAGACCTTCCTTAGAGGGGTGCCTTCAGATATCATCTCAGGGACCACTCATCTAAATGCTCGCCTTGCCCCACTCATTGTATTTTTATTGTCAAATGTTTGAAGAATTTATCATTTGCCAGTCTATTTACCTGCTTATTGTCTCCCTCCTCATTTTAAAACTCTAGAGAGCAGGGACCTTATGCACTGCCACAATTTCATCCCTGGCATGAGTAGCTGGCAATAGTAAGCTATTGCTAAAAATTTCACCAGTGCATGAATGCTTATATGGGTGGGTCTAGGGATGTTTGTGCAGTTTTATACATTCTCTCATAGTCTTCTCTAGAACCATGAATTAACTGTTCTTGCTAAAAGGTACACATAGTCCAGTTTTAGATGGTTTGTAGTTTCTCTCTTCAGCCCTTTATTATATTCCAAATTGTTCTGTGCTCTTTATGTTTATTTAAATAACCATAAATGCAGTGTAATCTTTTCTCATGCTGAATTCAGAGGCCCTTAAAAATATTTTTTTAAAAATGTTTTTCTCTTCATGTTCCATTAAAAATTTCAGGCCTTTCATCCTCCAAACATTTCCCTTCCTAATTTTACAACTCCATTTTTCTCAGGAGTAAAGAAAATTTAAGTCATAGTAAGGTGGTTAGTTTTTTCTAACATTTTTTCCCCTAACATTTTATTATGAAAAATTTCAAACATAGAGCTAAGTTGAATGTACAGCGAACACCTATATATTCACTACCTAGATTCTATAATTATTAATTTTGCTATAATGCTTTTTTCTCTCATCACATACCTATCCATCATCAATCCATCTTTTTGGATGCATTTCAGAGTAGGTTACAATGATCAGCACACTCTATTTCATTCTTATATCAAGATGCATAATATTGGGGCACCTGGGTGGCTTTGTTGGTTAAGCATCTGCCTTTGGCTTAGGTCATGATCCTGGGGTCCTGGGATTGAGCTCCAACTGAGCAGGGAGCCAGCCAGCTTCTCCCATCTTCCTCTGTCCCCTGGCTTATGTTCTCTCTCTCTCACTTGCTCTCTCTCTCTATCTCAAATAAATAAAATCTTTTTTAAAAAGTTGCATATTATTAACCAGACTTTATGTTTTTTTAGGTAAATTACACAGTAATGAAATGAACACATCCTAAGTATTATAACCCCTATTGAGATATAGAATATTTTCATTACCTCCAGATAGTTCCCTCATGTCCCTTTCCAGCCAGTCCCTGTCCATGTATCCCCATGGGAACCATTGTGATTTTTTTCTCTACCATAAATCAGTTTTTTCTGTTCAAGAACTTCATATAAATAGAATTATACAGGCTGTGCTCTGTTGTGTCTGGCTTCTTTCACTCAGTATGTCTTTGAGGTTCATCCATGTTGCTGTATATATTCATAATTTGTTCTTTTTTTATTGTTGTGTGGTGTTCCATTGTAGGAATATGCCCCAGTTTGCTTATTCATTTTCTTGTTGATGGACGCTGGGGTTATTTCCAGTTTGGGGCTGTTGTAAATACATTCCTTATTAATATTCTTTTACAAATAGACATGTTTTCATTTATTTTTATTTAATGAATACATGGGCTTGATATTGCAGGACCAAAGGATGCCTGTATATTTTGTTTTATAAAAAACTACCAGACTTGGGGCATCTGGCTGTCTCAGTTGGTTAAGCCACTGCCTTCAGCTCAGGCCATGATCCTGGAGTCCTGGGTTTGAGCCCCACATCGGGCTCCCTACTCAGCTGGGAGTCTGCTTCTCCCTCTGACCCTCCCCTCTCTCACACACACACTCTCTCTCTCATATTCTCACTCACATAAATAAATAAAATATAAGTAAATAAATACCAGACCATTTATCCCAAATGATTGTAGGTGATTAACTTTTTTCAAGAATCATTTATTGTGTAGATGATAATGGCCATAGAGTTCAAACTTGAAATTTGATAATGACAGTACCCACCTCTTCTTTCCCATTCCCATTTCTCCAAAAAACTAGGTAAATGTTCTTTTTTATTTCTATCACATACCCACCTCTTCTTCTAGTTCCCATTTCTCCAAAAGGTAGGTAAATGTCCTTTTTAAAAATCTTTTTAGATGTTTTCATACATCTATAAACCTATAAATAGCTCATACTATATATATAGTTCTACAGTTTGCTTTATTTTTGTTTGTTTTATTTAAATTCAAGTTAGTTAACATATAGTATATTATTAATTTGGGTGTATAATTTAGTGATTCATCAGTTGTGTATAATACCCAGTGCTCATCCCGACAAGTGCTCTCCTTAACGTCTATCACCCAGTTACCCCATTCGCCACCCACCTCCCCTCCAGCAACCTTCAGTTTGTCTACTGAGATTTAGAGTCTGTTATGGTTTGTCTACCTCTCTGTTTTTATCCTATTTTTTTTCCTTTACTTCCCCTATGTTCATCAGTTGTGTTTCTCAAATTACACATGAGTGAAATCATATGGTATTTGTCTTTCCCTGACTGGCTTATTTTGCTTAGCATAATACACTCTAGTTTTGTCCACATCGTTGCAAATGGCAAGATTTCATTTTTGATGGCTGCATAATATTCCATTGTGTGTGTATACAAACATAGTGTATATATGTGTGTATATATATATAATCTTTTTTTTAAAGATTTTATTTATTTATTTGACAGAGAGATCACAAGTAGGCAGAGAGGCAGACAGAGAGAGAGGAGGAAGCAGGCTCCCTGCTGAGCAGAGAGCCCGATGCGGGCCTCGATCCCAGGACCCTGAGATCATGACCTGAGCCAAAAGCAGAGGCTTTAACCCACTGAGCCACCCAGGTGCCCTTTTTTTAAGATTTTTTAAAAATTTACTTGACAGAGAGAGAGAGAGAGCAGAGAGAGCACAAGTAGACAGAGTGGAAGGCAGAGGGAGAGGGATAAGCAGGTTCCCCACCAAGTGGGGAGCCTGACGTAGGGCTTGATCCCAGGACACTGGGATCATGACCCAAGCTGAAGGCAGATGCTCAACCGACTGAGCCACCCAGGCTTCTTTTTTTTCTTTTTTTTTTTTTAAAGATTTTATTTATTTATTTCACAGAGGGAGAGAGATCACAAGGAGGCAGAGAGGCAGACAGACAGAGAGAGGGGGAAGCAGGCTCCCCGCCGAGCAGGGAGCCCGATGCGGGCCTCGATCCCAGGACGCTGAGATCATGACCTGAGCCGAAAGCAGAGGCCTTAACCCACTGAGCCACCCAGGCGCCCGCACCCAGGCTTCTTTATCCATTCATCGGTTGATGGACGTTTGGGATTCTTTCCATAGTTTGGCTGTTGTGGACATTGCTGCTATAAACATTGGGGTGCAGGTGCCCTTTCTAATCACTATGTTTGTATTCTTTGGATAAATACCTAGTAGTGCAATTGCTGGGTCATAGGGTAGCTCTATTTTTAACTTTTTGAGGCACCTCCATACTGTTTTCCAAGTGGCTGTACCAGTTTGCATTCCCAACTACACTTTGCTTTCTAAGAGGTTTTATTTTTGAGTTATCTTGTTTTGTGCCTTGTTATATAGCGCACGCACACACACACATACACACACATTACCTAAACCTGAATAGCCCTGTATGGATTCTAATTAGACAATTCATTTAATGTTCAATCACCTACATACTTTGAATGCTAATGTACTAGAGTAAGGATGTTAAATTCTCTAGTTCACAAGACTTGAATTTGATAACTGTATCTTTAAGAGGAGACTTTCAACTTCAGATTTTTTTTTTAACTAAGGTTCTGCAATCTCATTTCTGCACCTCGAAAAGCGAGACTTAAGCTGCACTGGCATCCTTTCCTCTCCTTATTGTTAACACTTTAAAAAGTCATCGTTTTATGTACTCATAACCAGCAAGTTTGGTCTGTCCCAAAACACCTTAGTCTTGATGTGTTTTCTCCATTTAATAATCACTTTTGTTAAAATGGGTACAGCTAATTGACTGATTTATAGGATTTGCAACTAATATTCTCATAGAATGCAGTCATGTCTATCTAATGCTCATTTGAGAGTTTCATGCCACATGTAACACCATTGTGCAAACATAAGGGAGTTACAGTGAGGAATTTGATTTTTTTAAATGCCCTAAGTGTGGTATTTTTCATGTATCTCTATTAGGCATTTCCATTGTTGTAGTTATCAGTTGTAATTACAAAAACAGGTACAAAAGCACTTACAGAATGACAGTAGAAATGTACTCTGTGCAGAGTCAACTGGTTTATATAGATACATCCACAGTCTAATAGTTTGCTGCTTCTGCTTGTCACTGGGAGCAAGTGAGGTGACTTAAAAAGGACTACAGATCTTTCTCGACTTGCAGTGGGGTTATGTCCTGATAAACCCCTATCCTAAGTTAAAGTAAGTAAAAAATGCATTTAATACACCTAACCTATCAAACATTGTGGCTTAGCCTCGTCTACCCTAAATATGCTCAGAGCACTTCGCTAGCCCACAGTTGAGCAAAATCATCGAACACAAAGCCTATTTCATAATAAAAGTATTGACTATTTTGTGTAATTTGTTGAGTACTGTACTGAAAGTGGAAGCCAGCATGGTTGGATGGGTATAGAATGGTTGCCAGCCTATAATCAGTTGTTTATCTGCATGGCTGACTGGCAGCTGCCCAGCATGGCGAGAAGAGGATTTACTGCCAACCGCAAGAAGCTCAAAATTCAAAATCTGAAATACAGTTTCTACTGAATGAGTATCACTTCTGCATCACCATAAAGTCAGAAAATCCTAAGTGGAACCATTCTAGGTTGGGGACCTTCCACGCATACTTTCTGAGCCCCTTCTGAAACTGTTTGAGGTTCAAAGTACTGCTGTCTTCAGGCTGTGTAAACTCGGCAAGTCTGTTCCATCTCTGAACCTCAGTTTGCCTCCAGTCAGGTGAGGACAGAGGAGAGCAGCATGTTAGGCTTACTCTGCGAGCTAAACGAGGTCATGTCTATCAGCGCCCGCCACGGGGCACGACTCCAAAATTAGTCTTCTGTTTGTATTGGTGTAAAACTCAAGTAGGTTGTGAGGAAAGGAGAAGACTTTCGTTGACATCTGCTTGCTCCTAAATCATGTAAATGAGTAGTTCATGTCAGAACCCTAGATGGGGTACGAGGGTTACAATTCAAGCATTTGGACCACTTGTAATAAATACCCTTCAAGACTACGCTCTGAGAACCACTTCTTAGGGACTCAAAGAAATGCAAGTGCCGATTGTGTCTTACAACTTGCAGTTAATCACTTGAAGCAGAGAAGTGAAAGACAGCAGAGAACTCACATCTCATCTTCAGCAGGGGATTGTGGGCACTTTGACTGAGGTCCCACCAGATTGTATCTCATATAAGAGGTATAGTTCCTGCAGAGCAAAATCAGGATGCTAGTGCAAGAAAAAGGAAGTGGATGCTGGACAGGCGTAAACATCAAGCAGATGCCTCAAGAACAATGCGGATGTCAGCATCTTCTGTGTGCGTAGAAGAATTTTATAACAGATGCAGAAGAGAGTTCTTTTAAGTATCAGCCATGGTGAATACAATTGAGAGTTCAGTTTGGGGAAATTCAATGAACTATATACCAATGATACGTGAACTTTCCAATATATATAGTATATTTAAATTTTTTAAAAGATTTTATTTATTTATTTTTTCATTTGGCACAGAGAGAAGGAGAGAGAGAGAAAGAGAGAGCAAGGGGTGGGAAGGGGCAGAGGGAGAGGGAGAAGCAGACTTGCCACTGAGCACGGAGCCCGATGCGGGACTCGATCCCAGGACCCTGGGATCATGACCTGAGCCGAAGGCAGCAGCTTTAACCCACTGAGCCACCCAGGCGCCCCAGAGAATAAATTTCTTGACTCGGAGGACATTCCTAATAGTGGTCATTTGGATTAGATAATTTTCTGTACCTGGGAATGACATGAAAATTGTTATATAAGACAGATAACATGCATGGTATTTTGCCTCCTTGACCTCTTGCCATTTTCTTATCTAACATACAAAATCCCACAGAGCAAAGACCTATCCCCACCCCCCCAACATTTGGAGTAAAATAGGATTAGAGAAAAAGAAGAGCACATTAGCTGTCCTTTGGGTTATGGTTTTAATCCTGCTTACCAGAATGCTCATTTCACCACTTCGTGCCCTTCTGTTCAAACGCATGCAGTGCTTATAGTGAAAACGTGTGACTCCAAAGCTGTCTTCCAGGGTAGGGAAGAGGCTCTCTGCCAAGTAGAGGGTGCAAATGCACCTTGAACTTGTCAACACAGCTCCTAGTGTACAAGGTGTCATTAAAATACCCTTTACACGGAGGAACACACAGTGCTGGCTCCCTTATACCTTTTAAGGAAACTAATGTGTTCTCGGTTTGTTTTGGGCAGATTCTGCCGTCCCTGTATTGCTACCAGTCTAAAGAACAATAAATGGACCTGTCCTTATTGCCGGGCCTATCTTCCTTCAGAAGGAGTTCCAGCAACTGATGTAGTGAAAAGAATGAAATCCGAGTACCAGAAGTGCACTGAGTGTGACACCCCGGTATGTGTGACCTTCTCTCTGCCTGTGCTCACAGTTACTGGGTTAGACTGCTGAGAAGACTGTCACGCAGCAAATCATTTCACCTGTGCCTTTGGCTTCCTCCTACCCCGCTTTTCTCAGGTTTATTGTCTCCGCCTCTCCCCTGCCTTTTCTCCTGTTTCATATGTGCAGGCTGTGGTGAACTTGGCACCCGACTCCTACCATCTCCTCATTTTTCAAATAAATGCCTTTACCGACCACCTCCATCTCTTCCCTTCCCATCACTCCCGTGACCAACCCCCCACCATCATGTGGCCTCCTTTCCTGCTACCCTTTTGCAGCCTATCCATGAATAGCCTTATTATTAAATCCAGTGGCATAATTCCTCCTGTATTCTGGACTCTGCAGTATTTCTCTATGTAGATCCTGTGCCCCTTATTGTGGGTTCTCTCCTTTGATACTGTACCAGCCTGCTTAGATCACGTGAAGTCTTGGAGACCGTGGAAAAGAGTCTAGATTTTATCCTAAAAGCAATAGTGAATCATGGAAGGAGTGTACTCTTTTAATCGGGTTTATATATCTCTTTTTCAAGATTTTATTTATTTATCTGAGAGAGAGAGAGCACAAACTGGGGGTGGGGAATGGCAGAGAGAGAGGGAGACTTCCTTACTGAGCAGGGAGCCTGATGCAGGACTTGAACCCAGGACCCTGAGATCATGACCTGAGCTGAAGATGCTTAACCATCTAAGCCACCCAGGCGCCCGAGATCGGGTATATATTTTTAAGATAACTGCTCTCTCATGTGAATGGAAAATGACTTGGAGGGGGCAAGAGCAGGATTGGTGAAACCAATTCAGTGGCTATTGGAATGGGTCAGGTAAGGAAGCCAGATTAGGGTGAGAGCATTAGACAGGGAGTAAGAGGTTGTTTCAAGGGGCAGAGAGAATTGAAGGAAATTGGTTACAGACTGGATGTCGGGCTAAATGAGACTATACAGTGTCAAAGATACCTCCGAGGTTTCTGACATGCGTAGGTGTAGGTAAAGGTGCTGATATGGGGAGCATATTTGGAAAAGACTCCACAAAGTTTTAAATATGTTAACATTTGAACTGCTAAGGGGAAGATACTATTATACGGAGTGTAGAGATCAAAAGTGAGATGATGTGTTAAGGGTCTGAATTTTTTCAGAGAACCTTTCTTTTTTTTTTTTTTTTTT
>LNAC01000166.1:1597429-1621171 GCA_002007465.1 Ailurus styani | reverse complement strand
AGAGAGATTACAAGTAGGCAGAGAGGCAGGCAGAGAGAGAGGAGAGAGGAGGAAGCAGGCTCCCTGCTGAGCAGAGAGCCCGATGTGGGCCTCGATCCCAGGACCCTGGGATCATGACCTGAGCCGAAGGCAGCGGCTTTAATCCACTGAGCCACCCAGGCGCCCTCAGAGAACCTTTCTTGATTGTTAATTTACATTATGGCCTGTTAGGCTTTCTGAGTACCCTGCGCTTTCTTTATGTACTATTTTTTTAAAAGATTTTATTTATTTATTTGACACAGAGAGAGAGAGAGATCACAAGCAGGCAGAGAGGCAGGCAGAGAGAGAGGAGGAAGCAGGCTCCCCACTGAGCAGAGAGCCTGATGCAGGGCTTGATCCCAGGACCCTGAGATCATGACCTGAGCTGAAGGCAGAGGCTTTAACCCACTGAGCCACCCAGGCGCCCAATAAATAAAATCTTTAAAAAAAAAAAAAAAAAAGACAGCTACCTCGATGGGTCCTAGGTGGATATTGGTAAAAACAAGGATTTGTTTTCACTTCTCCACTTGTTCTTACTTTTGTCCTTTGTTAAGCAATCATAACAGTTTCCTTGATGGGGTAGATTTCATGTTTGAGGTTGAACTTCCGTAGCTTGAGCAAAACGAAGCAGTGTGGGTTGACCACCTTACCACAGCTATGTGAGGCTGCCTTCAGTGCAAGATCTTATCAGAGTTTCTAATGAAACATTTAGTAGAATATGTGTTATTTAGCCACAGATCCCTCATGGTGAGGATTTCTGAATGTATATCTGGAGGAACAAGGGCTCTTTATTCTGCCTTGGTAAAAATGGACTGTAAGAGCTGTCTTTTATGTTTGCTCTTAATGGGGCCATTAAGTATACTGTGTATTGTGAATTCATGTAATTCACAGTGAATTCACTGCTGGATATATTATAAAACCATGGTATTTATATCTTTCCCTGAGGCACAGGATTTCCTTTTACTTACTATGACCATCTTTAAAATCCATCTATTAGTTCTCTTTATCTCTCTTTGTTTTCCTTCCCTCTGTCTCTTCTAACTTTCTTCCCCCTCCATCGTGCTTGATCTCTTTCCCCTCTCCGCTTTCCCTTTCTTACTTCTTACCATCACCAAGTTAGGTAATGGTGTCCAAAAAAAGTAAATTTGAATTAATATGTCTTTCCACTTTATTTGTTGTTGTTGTTGTTGTTAAAGATTTTATTTATTTATTTGAGAGAGAACACGAGCAGAGGGGCGGGGCAGAGGGAGAGGGAGAAGCAGGCTCATCGCTGAGCAGGGATCCCGAAGTGGGACTCGATCCCATGACCCTGGGATCATGACCTAACCAAAGGCAGATGCCCAACTGACTGAGCCACCCAGGTGCCCTCTCTTTCCACTTTAAAAAACATATGCTTTCTAGGGGAGCCAGGGTGGTTCAATCCGTTAAGCATCTGACTCTTGATTTTGGCTTAGGTCATGATCTCAGGGTCCTAGGATCGATCTCTGCTTCAGGTTCTGCTCAGCATGGAGTTAGCTTGAGGAGTCTCTCTCCCTCTCCCTCTGCTACTCCCCTTGCTCACGCACGTATGTGTGCTTGTGCGTGTGCTCTCTCTCTCTTTCAAATAAATATTTTAAAAATAAAAACAAAATAAGAAACATATGCTTTCTAGAAGAACAAACTCAAGAACTCAACATTTGGGTCTTCTGAGTACTAGAGACATTTGTGAAGTGTTATTCTTGATAATGCCTTAACTTTGTTTTACTCTTGTCATGAATGCTTCCTCTTAATCAGCTGGCCCATTGCTATGACCTTATTTGCAATAATGAAAGTAATAAAGCAGGATCATATTAAGACTTCATTGAACTCCTTTTCAACAGGGACTCTTTTGGATTTCCTTTTATATAGGTTTGCCTCAGCGAAATGAGGGCGCACATAAGATCTTGTGAGAAGTATATAGATAAGTATGGACCGCTGCAGGAACCTGGGGAGACCGCAACCAGGTTTGTTTTGACACAATGTAGTTGAATGTTAAACTTGATATGCCTGTAAAGAAGTTAATAGGCTGGAAAGGCTAACCTTCTTATTGTGAACATATGTATGGTGTTGTGTTTAGGCTCTGAACCATAACACCTGTTGTTGGTAGTCATTTGTTAATGGCAATAATTATGAAAGAATTTTGCTTTCTCTACTTGAAAAACGTTGCATGAGGGGAAGCAACCGAGTACTGGAGAGATTGGGAGAACTTCCCCAGACAAGTTTGTATTAAGGAAGATCCAAAAATAGAATGTGGAACTGTTCAGGTTCCTCAAGGCTCTGCTTTCTGACTAATGGCTTGAAGTTGGTCCTGGTTCAGAGCCTTTTCTTTTTCACCTTTCCACTGCCACTGCTCCTTTCCTCTGCTTTTGCTGGTTTGGCTTTAGAAGGCAGGAAGTGACATCTCCGTATATATAGTCTAACAAGGAAGAACAGGCCTGGGCCAGGCATCCTGAACCCGATACTTTATGGTGGGTACTCTTTTTATGGGGCTGGAGGAAAGATGGAGGTGGTTATTAGGGGCAGTGAAGAATATTGATCATTATTTGTTTTTCCTTTAAAGAAAAAAAAGAAAAAATGAGTCTGGGTTATTATTATCCTGCTAGGCCATGATCTGTCCTGTAATTGCAAAGTTTGGAGTCTCTCTCCCAACAAAATAAAGAAACGGTTTGTGTTTCCCTGCATATGCTGATGGCTTGGAAACCATTAAATCTACTTATAAGCTCAGTTACGAATAGTGGTATTCAGCAGGAGTGTGACTTTTTTTTTCCCTCTCTCTCTCCTGAAGGAAAATGTTAGTCTTGATTATTTAAGAAAATACACTCAAAGCATAAATTTCCTAACCTGGAAGTCTAAATGATTGCCCCACTTCCTTTTGCTTTACTAGATATTGCTTTGCAAATGTATCCTTTATTGTAGGATTAGTTTTATACTGTGATATTATAAATTTTAAATGAGGATTTTAGATCAAAGCAGAGTATGAATTCTGTTAGATTGGCTGCCAGGACAAATAAGAGGGAAGGATAATAAATGGGTTAAGAAAAGGTACGGGTTTGATTGTAAGGTTGATAGGCTTCATGAAAATTTAAAAATATACGCGAGCTAATTTAAATCCTAGTTTTTTCTGCTAATTAGAATTAAATTATAAAGAATTAAAATAACAGAAAATGAGGAGGGTTTTTGATTAATCAATCTTACAGGACAGATTAATATTTGCATTTAAGATAGAAATCTTTGCTTTATAAAAGAACATATTACTACATAATTGAAATTTTTAAAATTCTTATACAAGGAGCTTATCTGGAGTACAAATGTCAGGGAACAGGAAGTTGTATCTATGATGGAAAGTGAGCCAAAAATTCCAAGCCTCCATATTATCTGTATGAGTTTAGGTAGCACTGTCCAGTAGAACAGATGGATAATTTTATATTTTCTTGTAGCCATGCTAAAAAAGTAAAAAGAAACAGTGAAATTAATTTTTAGTATATTTTATTTAACCGAAACTAGCTTAAATATTATCATTTGAACATGTAATCGATGTCAACATTATTGAGATATTTTACTTTTTTTTTAATTTTAAGCCTCTGAAACCCAGTGTGTGTTCTGTACTTCTAGCATAATTCAATTTCAATAGCCATGTTTTAAATCCCAGTAGACATATGTGGCTACAGGCTCCGTAGTGGGCAGCACAGTGTAAGGGACAAATACTCCTTAGATACACCGGTACTTACATATGCTTGGTGGAGCTGGAGAACGAGTAACACCCAGTTATGTGACCTGAGTTAAGAAAAGGAGGAAGAAAAACAGAAAAAGTAACCCAGGGTCAGCTGGGTGATGTGATCCCCCAGTTTCTCAGTTAGTGGGAGCTCAGATGGCACTTCTCTTGCGAAGAGAGTGAAGTGCTTCGTGTTCGATACATGTAACTGTTTCTGTGCCGTGTCCCTATGAGGATACTTACTTTTCTCACAAGAAGAAACATGGGCATCTGACCATTATCACAATGGAAAAATAATGTCAAATCAGGAAGAACGAGGGCTGGGAACTAGATCCGCCTACATTCTATTTTTTACCTCTAGTTAAATGCCAACAACTTTAGTAATTTTTGTATTCTGTGCAATGTCCAGGTGTGTGTGTCCATTTTGTCAGAGGGAATTGGATGAAGACAGCTTGCTGGATCACTGTATTACTCATCACAGATCAGAAAGGAGATCTGTGGTAAGGAATTTCGTTACTAGATATTTCTGCAATGTCTGCATTTAATATATACTAGAAATCCATTGAATAGGCTTCTATTTATAGATATATTATAAAGGGTAGTTTGTGTCAAGGTTGTGATAATTCCGAGACTATTAACAATATGTGAAAGTGTTGAATTGAAAGTGGTAAGAATTACTAATGTGCAATCATTCTTTCATTTATGAACTTAGACATTCTCTCTTACACATAATTATGGGCATAGTCAACTAAGATCAAAAATACATAGCTAAGGGCGCCTGGGTGGCTCAGTGGGTTAAAGCCTCTGCCTTTGGCTCAGGTCATGATCTCAGGGTCCTGGGATCGAGGCCCACATCGGGCTCCCTGCTCAGGGGGGAGCCTGCTTCCTCCTCTCTCTCTGCCTGCCTCTCTGCCTATTTGTAATCTCTCCCTCTCTGTCAAATAAATAAATAAAATCTTTGAAAAAAAAATACATAGCTAAGATCCAACTTCAGTATACTAACTGTGGTCACATCCTAAGTAAAATCATTTTTTAATAACACAAATAGGGATATCATGACAATTTACTAGAAATGAAAAGTAGAAAGTTACACAGCTTATTCAGTCTATTGTTTTATTTCATAGTCTGAGTATTTATCCATACATACTGTTCATCATTTCCTAGGTTCATTGTGATGCTTCCTTTTTCTTTTCAGTCTGGCATTTTAGTTCTACTTTGCAGTGTGGCTTTGATAATTTTCATTTTTGTATAGTTGTGAGGGAAAGCAGGGTGGTGTTGGGTATATCCTTATTTACTTAACCATTTTACTATTTTTTGTACACTTGCTAGGATTTGAATTCATTTTAGGATTTTGAATTCATACTGTACCTTTGAACTTTTCCTTCTATTGGGTTTTTTTCCGAAGGGGAAATTCCTTAGATTTATCTTCTGGGACCAAGAAACTGCAAACTTTTTAATAGCTTTTGAAATATGCTTCTAAATGCATTCCAAAAAGGTTGAGTCAAATGTATGTGTATGTGTGTATATCTATATACACAGACATATATATGAGTATTGTGTCATTTCCTCCCCTCTTTTTTTCTCATTTACCACAATTTGTAATCGTGTGTTCGTTTCACGTCTATCTCTCCCTGTAAGCTATCAGGTTCATGAAGTAATGGAACTTAATTTCCTTGTTCAGCACTGTCTGCCCACCTCTTGGCAGAGAACCTAGCACTTGGGAGGCTATAGTGATTGTGAAAAATAAGACATTAAAGAAAAACATAATTCCATTCACCCAGATTCAAAGCTTCCAGTAGTCTCTTATTTTCTGCCTTGCTCCCGAGATTCATTCCTTAAGGAAGGGGACAGGACTTTTATTGGTTTGGAACAGAAACTATGGTGACTAGAGCCTGAGCCACCTGCCCCCCACAGTGGTTTATTTCTGTGGGTATTTAGAATATGTGTGACTCGACTAGGCAGTGGGAGTGTATGTGCATAAATGTTTTGGAAGGAAGAAAAATCTTTATTAAATTTGCTTTCAGACACTCACTAAATTACATGTGCAATCTGGTACCTTAATTTTGGTTACATATTTGCCTGTAATTATTTTCAGTGCCTGTCTCTTGTCTCTTTTTTTGGATTCAGGAATTTTGAATTTCTTCCCCAAATGGCACTAGCCATCAGATAGTTGCTGTGGAAGTTAATCTAAACCACAGATAGAACTGGGTTTTCCTTGTAATAGATGTTCTAAAGGATTGAAGTTGGTGGTAATCTTCTGGTATGGTGGCTCTTTTCACCCATGGAGTTCACCACCAGATAAAGTCCATATTGAGATGAGGTCAGCATCCTTTGAATATACACTGTCATTGATTGATTCCTAATATGAGTATCATGGCCTTGGGAGCATTGAGTGGAGGCACATAATAAAGGATGAGCTGATGGTAGCCTTGACATGGGGCCTATAGAAACTATAATAGGTGCTCAAGTAAATATCTATTGAGCAGAACTGGTCCCAACTTACCTTCCAAACTCATCTACTATTTCCCCCAACATGCCCTACCTTCAGCTTCCCAGAGCTTTTCTCATTCCCTAAGCAGGCCTGTCCTTTTTCTGCATTGATTTTCTCTGCCTGTGATGCTCCTCACTCTGGCATTGCTGGCTCATTCTTTAAGACTCGTTTCAGTTACCAGCAGCAGCTTAGCTGGAGCTTTTCCTGATTTCCTGGGCAAAAATTCATGATTCCCTTTTTAGGTCTTGAACTGCCGTTTTAACACTTGAATATATGGTGTAACATCTTGGATATAGCACTTGCTATGCAGTATAGAAAGTATCTGCTTACGTGATAACAATAGCAGCCATTTATGATTTGGACCAAGGATTGAGCTAATATAATGACTGAGCTTCATAATGTTAAATGGCATCTTTTAAATATACAAACATCTCTACAAAGCAGAGCTAATTCTCCTTTTGCAGGATAAGATTAATTACTTGCCATGACTAAGTCACTGAGAGGCAGAGGTGAAACTGGAAGCTATTTCCCAGGTCCTAGGAATTCAGGAGTGAACAGGACATGGAGTTTCTTCCCTCATGGAGCTCCAACTATTCAAGAACAAGGATCAAGAGTAGTAAATACATGGTGTTAATTAAATAAACATAGAGGATCATCTCTAAACATAATTACTTTACAAGTTAGGTGGTGGTGTTTCCACTTGACCCAAGAGGGAAATTCATGTGCTGAAGGTCAGTCACACAGCTGGTAAGAGCTGGTGCTGAGATTTGACGGCTTTCCGACTTCACAGGCCATGCAACACAACTGTGTCTTCAATGGTTTCTACATTCCAGAATATATTCTATATTCTATATTCCAGCACATAGTTGAGGGCACCATAAAGAGTATTGAGTGAACAAATAACTAGTGTCCCTATATTATATATATTTCTATAACTAGTGTCCCTTCCTTCACATCACAAAAAAATTAATGTTGCTTTTTTGTTAAAATATTTCTTGGTCTCAGTTGTGTTCTCATTACTACATAGGGATCTCAAAGGTAGATGAAGTGCTATCTTGGGATAGCCAGTGTTGCCAAGTAAACAAGATACCTAGAGCTTTAGAAAATCATAAATGCCTATAAAGCGATAATAACTTAAATGCTGTGATTCTGTTCAAAATAAGAAAGATATGGAGTAGAGCAAAATTCAGAAGATGAACTATGTATAGATACTGACCATACTGAAACTGAGACCCCCCCCAAAAAAACCAATAAGAACTACATAAAGACTTCATTTAAGTTTCAAGGAAGATGTTACCATCCAAAGAGATAAATTAAGCACTATTATAATATGAAAAGAATGTTGAAAAAAAAAAAAAAGAATGTTGAATTGTCTACTAGGAGGCCTAGATCCCAGTTCTGATACTTACAGTGGTATAAATTTAAGCTATTTTTTTTCTTTCTGAAGTTGAGTTCATGAAAGAAATAGGATAATTAATTCACTAGATTGCTGTGAGGATCAAATGAAAATACCACCTAATTTAAAGCCTAATACATACCTAGCCCTCAGTAATGGTTCTGCATCTCATATTTTAAAAAACAAAAATGTGAAGAAATAGAATTAAAAAAAAAACCTCAGTTAAAATGTAATAAAAGAGTAAAAAAAAGTAATAAAATAATATATTTTTTTAAAGATGTTATTTATTAGAGAGAGAGAGAACCCACACGTGCGTGTGGGGTAGGGACAGAGTGAGAGGGAGAAGCAGACTCCCCACCAGGCAAGGAGCCCAACATGGGGCTCGAGCCTAGGACCCTGAGATCATGACCTGAGCCCAAGGTAGGCGGTTAACTGACTGAGCCACCCAGGTGCCCCAACTCTTTTATCACACACACCCAAAAAACGGAGTTCATGCAAAAACTGGTGAGATCTAAGTAAGGTTTGTAGTCTTGTTAATTGCTAATTTCCTGGTTTCAATAAAGTACTGCACTTTATAAGGTATTACCACTGGGGAAGCTGGATGATGGAGTCATGGGACCTCTTGCATTATTTTTGTAATTTCTTCTGAGTTTATAAATACTTGAAAAATTAAAAAGATTATTTTTTTAAAGCCATTAAGTATCTAAAGAGAGAGGCAACTAATTAAGTAAATTATGGTACATCTACTAACTGCAGTATTGTTTAAATAATAGATTGAGGGCGCCTGGGTGGCTCAGTGGGTTAAAGCCTCTGCTTTCAGCTCAGGTCATGATCTCAGGGTCCTGGGATCGAGGCCCGCATCGGGCTCCCTGCTCGGCAGGGAGCCTGCTTCCCCCTCTCTCTCTCTGCCTGCCTCTCTGCCTCCTTGTGATCTCTCTCCCACTGTGAAATAAATAAATAAAATCTTTAAAAAAAAAAAATAGATTGATAAATATTGAAATAAATAGCTATAATGTTAAGTACAGGAAATGCATACGAAGAAATAAATGCAGTTTTATTTGGCTAATATTGTAGTTTTAAAATACTATGCTGAGAAATGGCCAGTAGATTCATAAAGTTAAAATTCATTTTGTTGAATGGTTATTTAATTTTTTAATTCTGACACTGATTATTTTAAATTCTTTCTTGAATTCCTGATTTTCTTTATTTCCAGTTCTGTCCACTTTGCCGTTTACTACCTAATGAGAATCCAGGCAGCTTTAGTGGCAGTTTAATAAGACATTTGCAAGTCAATCACACTTTGTTTTATGATGATTTCATAGTAAGTATATTTTTTTACTTTTACATTATGTTTCTGTGTGGTGTGCATTAAGCTTACCTTTTTAAATCCAAGTGAATAAAACTACAGCAGAAAAAATTATGTATAGACCTGAAGTTAAGTATTAGCATTAAGTAGGAAATTATAAAATATAGTGTTTATAAACTTGACTATTGATCTCATCTGCCTTAGACAAAATTATTTTCTTTGCGATCTAGGTAAGTAGTCATTGTATAAGGTACTAGATTTCACTTTCAAATTATTTGCATTTCTACTCTAGTCCCCTCCCTATATATAGTTTAATTTTTATGAAGTTGAAAACTTATGTAGCTGAGATGAGATCACATCAGTAACGAAATGGCTCAGAGTTTGTTCTGCGTCCGGTTGGTGTTACAGTGCATTGAATGGCTAATAACAGATGCGGCGTTATCAGTGTAGTAAGACACACAGGCCTCATTTTTTATTTAAATTCCATGAGACACAAAACTCGTGCCTACTGAATGTTTTTGAACTGAAAAAATTGTATTATGAAAAATTGTAAACATATACAAAAGCAGACAAAATAATACCAAGGACCCCATATATCAGTAATTACCCATCAATAACTATCAACTAATGGCCAATCTCATTATATTAAGCATTTTTTTCTTTCCGTTTTATTGAGAAATCATTGACATGTAGCACTGGGTATGTTTAAGGTATACAGTATAATGACCTGACTTACATAGTGTGACATGATCACCACAATAATTTTAGTTAGCATCCATCATCTCCTATAGATACCAAAAAAAAAATTGTTTTTCTTGGTGAAGAGAACTTCAAGGATTTACTCTCTTACCAGCTTTCAAATACACCATACATTGTTATTAACTATAGTCTTCATGTTGTACATTACGTCCTCAGTATTTATTTAATTTATAAGGGGAAGTTTGTGCCTTTTGACCCCGCTTCCTCCCATTTCCCCTCCCCCAACCCAAGATTTTTTTTTTTTTAAGGATAGAAGAAAAGTTAGATATAGTATGAATAGTTTTAACTTATGACTGTATTTCCCATGATCAGGAATGAGAATAACAAGCGAAAAGTTAATGTAGCCTTTGTTCTGCTTTGCTCCATGTGTCACCATGTGAGGGTAATGTGTTATTGCCTGAGTCCCTTTCAGCGAAGGGGTATTGCCTATTATGGAAGGACAATCCCTCTAGCCATGTTGTGAAGTAGTATATTTTATTATTAGTGCTATCTAAATACATGAAATGTTAAGGGCTAAATTTAACTTTGCATATAATTTTCACATGATTTTTGACTGCTTTTTATGCAATTTCAAGATAGAATTTAATAATTGTTGAAGATCGTCCCTTGAAAATGTTTTCCCTGCTTTCTGATCTGCCCACTATGGTTATCCAGAGTCAACACAAGGAACTTGGGTTCTGACCTGGGTTGGAGTAACAGCTCTGTATCAGTCACACCTCTGTGACCATTGGCAAGGTATTTAACCACTGAGCCGGTCTGTTCATGTGTTAAGTGAGGAGAGTAAAAGCACTTTGTCCCCAAAGCTCTTGTTGAGGATTAAATGTGATAGTGAGTTTAAAGTGATTTGCATGGTTTGGGCAAGGACATTAGGCCATCTGGAGGTGGGGAGAGGATAAATGGAGGTACTAGGACCACTTGAAGAGTTGAGCAGGCTCCACAACACAGGCTCCAGAGCGCTCAAATAATGTCTTTTCTGGGAACCTGAAGCACACAGGACCTCATTTTTTACAACATATAGGGCTTCCTCTTTACCTTTGCTCCATGAGATGGTCTAAAAACTGGGTTGATTTCATACCCGTCCCGGCTATTCCTGTTAAGTCCATTCTCAAGATTTACCCAAGTATGACCCAGGACTGGTCAGGAGGAAGTGACTTTGATGAGAGTACTTTCAGCCCACTCAAAACTGTATTCTTGGATGTGGAAGTGAGGTGGAAGCCATATTATTTGTTTTGACTTTTGGTTTCCCAAGCTACCAAGTACTCTACTGTGCACTTTCAGTATAATATCTCATTTTATTTCTTCCAGCAACTTCTGTGAAGTGAGTGTTGTGTCACTATCCTCACTTAGCTATGGGAAACCTCTGAAGCACAAAGGTTAATAAATTGCCTAAGAAAAAGCCAGGATTCAGTCCAGATCTTGTGCTCTTCTGGGCTTTATGGCTTTCCTTTGGATTTTGTTGATTTGCCTTTATACTTTTATGTTTTAGAATGGATTTCCAATAGAGATTAAACTTTTTTTATTATTATTGGAGAAGAGGAGATGGATTGCAGAGAATAGGGCTCTTAATAGTTTTTGTTTTATTTACAGAATGTGCTGACTTAAAGTTCTGAAAGCCATTTTGGCCATATGGAGGCAGGGAGAAAGAGAGTTTTGCATTCAACATATTTCTCAGAAATAAATACTCAGTAGTATTGCTGAGATTGGTGAATTCTATGGGAATGTCTTGACTTTACTCTGTACTACATGTTTATTTGTTATTTGGAACATAGCACCCTAACCACAATTTATAATGTTGACTAAAATTACTAATTTAAATTCCAAATCAGGATTATTTTACTATGACAACAACTAGTTAATTGTTAGGCAGTAAAATTAAATAGAAAATGCACTAGCCCCAAAACAGAAGTCCTGAGGTTTATGATAGTTTTTGTGGAAACTTGGACTGGTCACTAAATTCAGGGCTCTACTTTTCTTGCCAAATGAGGCACTGCCTTGACCCTTATCCTCCAGCTGCTAAAAACTGTCATTTCTGATTATATGTTTCTAATTATTTTTCTTTATTGTAGGATTTTAATATAATTGAGGAAGCTCTTATCCGAAGGGTCTTAGACCGGTCACTTCTGGAATATGTGAATCACTCAAACACCACATAATTTTATTAAAAGAAAAGAGAAGGAAACCATACACTTGCACCATTTGTTAAGATGCTGCTTGATCAAGTGGAAGGGAATTGTCAATGTTCGATGGGCGAAAATGTACAACACCGCTATACGTTTGTCCATGTTTATTGTTACATTGCGTTTTAAAACTGCTTTCATTTTGATGGCTTAAATCTGTTTTACATTCTTGAGTTTTTTAGACACTTAAAAAATAGTCTCCATCAGCCATTAATATATGGAAGAGAACATAAGGCAGGCTATCGGGGTGAAAGATCTTTATTTGCAAATTGGATGATACTGTGTGTAATGCTACATATTAATAGCTACTATCATGGTTGAGCAAGGTAACTAATCTTTGTCCTGTGTAAAAAGATGGAGAATAAAACCAAGTGTGGACATTCAAGGAAATACAAAATCTGTTCTAGTGCTCATCTAATCTCTAATAGAATAACATGAGTAGCCTTGCATTGGAGTAGGAGAGGAAATTTCTGGAAGTCAACAAAGTCCACTTAACCAAATTGTAAAACATAATCCTGTAACAAAATAAGTTTTTTGTTAGGAATGTATACTTAATTCTTTGACTTTTTATAACTATGCACAATAAGAATTTAATATTATATTTTTCAAGTATTTGTAGCTTATTATTTAGAAATATTTCTACAATGTAGGCAATTTCTTAAGAACCTTCAGGTGGTATAGTAGAAGTGTTCACATCCATAATTTTTAGTGGAAAACCCTAAGGGCTTTGATTTTTTTTTTTTTTTTTACTTTTTTCCTCTAGAAAAAATAACAAAATACAAATACTAAAAACCAAACAAAATGTAGCTTTTTACATCATTATAGGGAAACACTGTTTTAGAACTCTGACAGCCACTCTGGTTGTCCTCTGTGTGTCTAGTCACAGTTATCAACCATCTTCCCAAATTCCACAGAAGTAACCACTACAGTGATACCCATTGTAATCACTTCCTTGCATTTCTTTATTATTACCCAAGCGTGTATCTCTACAAACTATATTTTAATCTAATCCATTTAAAATTGTTTTATTGGCTACATCTTCTACATCTTTTTTAACCTATAGGTTCTCCCTTCTTTCTATTCCTTAGAATTTACTGAAGAACTTGGTCTCATGATCCATAGTTTCCCACAATCTGTATTTTGCTGATTGTGTACTCATGGTGCAATTCAGCACGTTCCTCTTTCCTCTAGATACTGACACATGGATCCAGATGTTTGAATAGACTCAGGTTCAGTCCTTTTTGGCAAGACTATAGGTCGTGGTGTGTTCTTTCATCAGAGGGCACACAATGTCTGGTTCTCTGTGTTTGTGGTGTTAGCTGAAGTTGATACTCAGTGCCTAGATCCACTGATTTACTATGAGTTGGAGGATATTCTAATTCTATCATTTCTCTTTCATTTATTAGTTGGAACATTTTTAAAAAGAGCTGTTTCCCACATCTACTATGTGGTTAACCACTGGTCAAATTTGTACAAGAAAGAGAAAGTAAATATTTGTATTTTCCTCTCATTTACTAATTTTCAAGATAATAAACTTGTTTCAAATAATACCTTATTGAAGTTCACACTGTCCCATCTTTTGCCATTGGGAGCCTCACCAAGTTGCTTCTAAGTCATTTTGACACTACACTAACTGTCTTTATTAGCTTCCTTGCTATCTTAGAAGACAAGATGTTCCAGGCTTAACTTGTGTGTTTCCTGCCCCAGACCTGGAATGAGCCATTTCTTGCCATTTCTCTTAAGAACCTGGTTACTTTCAGTGAGAAATGGTATTTCAAAACCATAATCAGGGCTCTAAGAATGCTCATTGCTATTAGATTGGCCATTGTTTCTAGAAGAGAGCTAGGAAATCTCTATTTTTTTAAATAAGATAAAACACTGTGAGTTTATTGCGAAACTTCCAAATCAAATTAAGTACTACAGAGTTTTTACTTAATCCTTTCTATTACAACTGTATTTCCATTTTCTATACTGAGAATCCCGATTTTCAAGGACACAGGGCATGATAGAGTTAGAATATCCCACAATTATTCATTTCCTTTATTTACCTTACACATGCAGCAGCCTCAGAATAACAATGCTAATATAACCACCACCAATATGATAACTGAAACAATTAAAAATTTTTCATTTGCTTTTCCCATTCTCTATTTTTAGAAGTCATACTATGTCAGCATTTCCAGAACATACTGGTATAACATACTATACTCTCTCCCTTGTATCCCCCATTTAGTCTTAGCTCTTCAAATAACTATATATTCAGAGCTTGCTACTAGTGGTTATCTGATGGCTCTATTTTTCATATCTGGCTCTTTAATGACGAATCCAGGATGCGGAATGACGTCTCTGTAGTGTAAGCAAGCAAAGGAAGCTATGAGGACTAGTGATAACAACTGAGGATAAAATACTTGGCTGTAGTTAGCTTTTTAATTGTCATCATTTATGAACTTTGTTCCTTACACATAAATGTAGTCATAATCCGGTGCCCCCCATTCTTTATGATAAATTATCCATTCCTTCTTTAAAGACTTGTTTACTATTCTGCCATCCACTGTGAGGTATTTAGAAAAATGTAAACCCAGATGAAATCTAGAGGGCCTTATTCCCTTCCTTTTAGATACTGGTTTCAAGCTTGCTTTTCACAGCTGCAGATAAGTAAGAATAGATTTTTAGTTTCACAAGCTCTTGTCCTGCAATTTGGATGGGTCATCCAATAAAGCAAAACACACTGGACAACAAGTGCAAAAAGAGGAATTTTTCAGAGATAATCAGACTGAAAATCTAATCCCTAAAAAATAAAACAATTATTTCTGAGCTTGAGTATTGACTATCCAGAAAATAAATCTTCGTTAGTTCGGAGCCACACAAAAGGCATCTTTAAATCTGTAAAACTTGAAAAAACTTCAAAACTTTATTATTATTTTTTTTTTTTAAAGATTTTATTTATTTATTTCACAGAGGGAAAGAGATCACAGGAGGCAGAGAGGCAGGCAGAGAGAGGGGGGGAAGCAGGCTCCCCGCTGAGCAGGGAGCCCGATGCGGGCCTCGATCCCAGGACCCTGAGATCATGACCTGAGCCGAAAGCAGAGGCTTTAACCCACTGAGCCACCCAGGCTCCCAAAACTTCAAAACTTTAAAACCTGGATTTTAAGTAAAGCTTTAAAAAGTCATATACCACTATTAACCTCAGTGCAGCAAATCTGCAGCCTGTCCCTGGATTCCTCTTAGGATAATTTTGCCACCTACAGGACAAATGAGGTGCTGGCCGCCTGAATTATTTTGCCTTCTGAATTATTTTGAGTTCTAAAATGGTGAAGTGCAAATATTCATTGTTTCTCTGTGCCTTTAACCTTTTATAAAAAGGAATTTATAATTCATTATTTTAAAAAGTGAAAACCATAGACCAAACCATCATATTGTACACCTTAAACCTTAAACACTGATCCGTGTCAAGTATTTCTAAATGGGGGACGGGATGAAAACCAGTCTTTGAAGCTGTTGACCACTAACAAAAAAGTTTCACTCATTTTCTTTACAGCACCTCAAGATGTGTTTTTTTTCCCAAGGCCTTATAAAGGGAAAAACTGATTTCACATGTTACTCTTTAAAAGTTAAAGTCTTCTAACCCAACAAAAACCTATGGAGATTTTCCTTCATGTACTTTTTCTAAAATTTCTAAAATGTAGGTTGAAAAATTGGGTAGTGAATCTATGATAAGCAGAGCTTCAGATCAGATCTCCTAAGAGATCCTTTGTTGCTTCATTTCTTTTCTTGGTGCTAGGTTGTCTTTCATTTTGAAGTGAGCTTACTCCAGCTGTGGAAAGTTTATGATATATCATTTGTACCTTTGAACATTGAAGTTATTTTAAAAAGTCACTAAGAGATTTGTTCTTTTATTATTCAATTGCAACAACAAATCTGTATAATGATCAGAATTTAAAATGTACAATTCTTTTCCTTTTGTAAATATGTATTATTGTTAGAAATAAAGAATGGCAGGACCATTGCTTTCATTAAAATATCCACTGTGTCTGTTTCTTAAATATGGATCTTGATAATTTTTACAAACTTAGCTTTTTAAATTGTCATCATTTGGCCATATCTATCACAAACATATACCTTCATTTTAGGCCATTAGTTCTCAAATGGGGGTCATTTGCCTCCTAGGGGACATTGGCAATGTCCAGATACATTTTTGGTTGTCATAACTGGGATGTGCTATTGGCAGGGATGTGGATAGAGGCGAGAGATGCTGCCCCACATCTACAGTGCATAGGACAGCTCTCCACAGCAAAGAATTACCTTGCCCAAAATGTCAGCTGAGGTTTAGAAACCTGGATTTAGGCCAAAGTAATGCTGAGCATCATGAGGTAGAATTGCTTCTGTTTCCAAGGGGCTTCATTGAAATTTAAAAGGTAAGATGTAAATGGACTCTATTAAATCCTACTCCTTACTAAATACATATGAAATTTTGGGTGGCAACAGCTATCCTATGTACCCAGATCAGAATATGTTCAAACATATGAAAGCTTCTTAAATTTTTTTCTTCTTTTTTTTTTTTAGCGCTTTGGATTTTTCACAAGAAGAGGTACAGGCCAGAACACAGATGTTATTGACATGACCTCTGATGACTGTTTACTGAAAGTAAAAAGATAGAGGCAGCCCAGAATGGGTTGAGAAGACTTACCTTTATCCTTAGATTATCTTTACTGAAGATAAGACAAAATACTGCAGAGGGACACCTATGCCTGAGATCCCTGAAGTTAAGAAATATTTAAATTTCTACTTTATTACTGGAAAATCATTTGATTTTTTTTTAAAGATTTTATTTATTTGACAGAGAGAGAGATCACAAGCAGGCAGAGAGAGAGGAGGAAGCAGGCTCCCCGCTAAGCAGAGAGCTGAATGCAGGGAATGCAGAACTCGATCCCAGTACCCTGAGATCATGACCTGAGCCAAAGGCAGAGGCTTAACCCACTGAGCCACCCAGGCGCCCAATCATTTGATTTTTTAATCGTAGTTTCAGAGAAGGCCACACATGGGTCTTGATTAAGGCTAATTGTTGCCACAAAGCAGCCATATGAGAGCCCAGTGAAGGTGAGAGATTGGTCAAGATAGATTAGGTCATGCTGTGATTACAAACAACCCCAAACCCTGTGCTCACCCAAAGTCTCCTGTGGATCCTGGCTGTTCTCCAGACAGCTTTTCTCCAGCCTCAGAATCCCAGATTGTTTTGATTTCATGGCATTTGTATATTACCTTGTGCTTCACCAGTCACCCCTTACCATAGTGGGCTGGAGAATTGGCCACACAGGTCATTTCCACTCACATTTCATTTGCCAAGGCAAGTCATGGTCAGATGTAATTTCAAGCTATTGGGGGAAATGCAATCTTCCTTAGGTAGAAGAGAACTGGATATTGGGATATAGTAGTAATGCTGACCACGGAAGTAGAAAACCAGGAAGAGCTGGCAGAGACCAGGAGGTCCACAGGGAAGAGGTATTAAAAACACGTGTAGAGGGGCGCCTGGCTGGCTCAGTGGGTAGAGCGTGATCTCGGGGTCATGAGTTTGAGCCAGGAAAGACAAAAAGCCAAAAAGAGACTAGCTTTTTAGAATCATAAACTCATATTCATTTTGCCATTGTAATTTTTTGCTTAACTTCACTCAAAGTTTAGGATCATTTTACCAAATGAAAGATAAACATAAAACAATTTTGTCTTTCGAGTCACTTTTTCCTTTTCATTAAAAGGAGTTAGGACTTTAACATGAATTCTGGGAGATAACATTCATCTATAACAATAAATATGCAATAAATGTAAATATATAGTTAACAATATATAGTTAAATATATAGTTAACAATGATTTGGTTTCTAGTGAGAGCTCTCTTCCTGGCTTGCAGATGGCCAGGGCAGAGACAGAGCACAGCACTCTCTTACAAGGGCACTAATCCCCATGAGGGATTTGATATATGATATACGTATGTGTGTGTGTGTGTGTGTGTATATATATATATATATATATATATATATATATATATATATAAAATTTAATATACTTCTAAATGTATTTCATTTTTGTCCCTTTGATACATTCTTAATAATGCATGCAAAAAGGTCAAAATCTGGGGTGCCTGGTGGGTCTATTGGTTAAGCGTCTGCCTTTGACTCAGGTAGTGATCCCAGGGTCCTGGGATCAACCCCTGGGTCAGGCTCCCTGCTCAGCAGAAGTCTGCTTCTCCCTCTCCCTCTGACCTTCTCCCTCTGACCCTCCTCTATGCTTGTATTCTCACACACACACTCTCTCTCTCAAATGAATAAGTAAAAAAAAAAACTAAAAAAAAAAAAAAAAGGTCAAAATCTTGTAAGTAAACTCATACTGTCCCTTGACAGTATTTCAAAAATGTGTTCTCTAAATATTCAGTCTTGGGGTGCCCGGGTGGCTTAGTTGTTAAGTGTCTGCTTTCAACTCAGGTTATGATCCCAGGATCCTGGGATTGAGCCCCTCATAGGGCTCCCCGCTCAGTGGGAAGCCTGCTTCTCCCTCTCCCACTTCCCCTGCTTGTGTTCCCTCTCTCACTGTCTCTCTGTCAAATAAATAAATAAAACCTTTAAATATTCAGTCTTGAGATATGCTGGTTTGAAAACTATCTTAAAGAGAGAAATAATAACCTTCTAATAAAAAAATTGTAATCATCTAGTCAAACTCTAAGAAACAGAAAATAGAATGATGGGGTACCTGGGTGGGTTAGTCAGTTAAGCGTCTGCCTTTGGCTCAGGTCATGATCCCAGGGTCCTGGGATCTAGCCCCATGTTGGGCTCCCTGCTCAGTGGGGAGCCTGCTTCTCCCTCTGCCTGCCGCTCTCTCTACTCGCGCTTGTGTTGTCTCTCTCTGTCAAGTAAATAAATAAAATATTTTTTAAAAAATTAAAAAGAAAAAGAAAATAGAATGGTGGTTGTTAGGGGCAAGAGGGCAGGGAGTTGTTGGTCAATAGATTTAGAGCTTCAGTTTTAAAAGATGTAAAGGTTCTAGAGACCCATTGCATAACAAGGTGCATATGGTTAACACTAGTAAACTATGCACTTAAAAATGGTTAAAATGGTAAGTTTTATGTTGTATGTTTTTTTACCACAACAAGCAAACAAACAAACAAAATTGGTGTGTGGGTAAACCAAATACCATGGTCTATATATATAATTCTGTGCCACCCAGTTTGGGAAATTATAATTGTCAGTGAAATTTAGGAAAGAAGTATCATCACACTGGTAAAGTTCTTGAGAATTCAAAAATAAAGTATTTAAATATAGAGACTGAACAACTCTCCTCCCTGTTGCTATTTTTTCCACCCACTGGTCTCTCTCTAGACTTGGGATAAAGTTTAAGGCACACAGCTTTGTTTGCTTCTTTTCCCCCTATCTACAGTGGTTGTATGTTCTCTTAGATATTTATTGTTTTGAGTCACCAATCTGGGTTCGTATCACTTCATTATGGGGTTTTTGATGGAACTCTTAAGAAGGCAGTTTTTGTTCTTTTTGCGGGTGCTGTTGTTATTGTTTTTCACACTGAGTATTTTTTTTTTAAAGATTTATTTATTTATTTATTTCACAGAGGGAGAGAGATCACAAGGAGGCAGAGAGGCAGGCAGAGAGAGAGAGGGGGAAGCAGGCTCCCCGCTGAGCAGGGAGCCCGATGCGGGCCTCGATCCCAGGACCCTGAGATCATGACCTGAGCCGAAAGCAGAGGCCTTAACCCACTGAGCCACCCAGGCGCCCCACACTGAGTATTTTAAGCTCAAATAATTTAGAACTGGGGGACCACTACCAGGGAAGTATGCCTGAGGCTAAAGTGAATCCAAGAAAAGCAGAGCCCAGAGGAAGTGAAAAACTAAATCCTGATGCTATCTTTTGAGCGTCTGGCTTCAAACACGCATCATCTTGGTTTTATCACTGGAATTATGTGAACTAGAGAATTTTATTTAAAACTTGTCATTTTTTTTAAAGATTTTTTTATTTATTTAGTTGACAGAGAAAGAGGGCACAAGTAGGCAGAGCAGCAGGCAGAGGGAAAGAAGCAGGTTCTCTGCCGAGCAGGGAGCCCGATGCGGGACTTGATCCCAGGACCCCGGGATCATGACCCGAGCTGAAGGCAGCAGCTCAACCGACTGAGCCACCCAGGCGCCCAAAACTTAAGTCATTTTAATACTTGGATTTCTATCACTTGCAGTGCAAAGAAACTTGACTCATATGGATTCTGTGCAATATTTCTGCATTCTTAAAATGCATTTCCTCCATTACCTAGTTCAAGTTGGATTCTGTAATGTACAACCTTAAAGTCCCAAGTGATATAGACATCAATACCAAAAGTGGGATCATTGTTTCAGATCATCAGAGAAAATGCAGAACTAGCTGAGCTGTGGCTCGGTGGGGGGTTGGAGCAAGTACAGATTCCTGCATTGTAGGGTGAGAAATTTAAGATTTTGTATGTAGATACAAAGCAGTTGCCAACACTGTATCCTTAAGTTTCTTGGGCTTAAGGCATATGGCTATGAAGGATAAAGCATTAGAAAACTTAGTAGCAAAATGTCAGTGGGTCAGTCTGCCAGTTACCGGTCTATTAATTCGAAGTTCCAAATTTATACTTTTTGCTTGCTATGTGAAAATAGATCTGGGCCCTTAAACGTTTTTCCTTTACCGGCTGGCACAATAATAGGTCTTTCCAACAGAGGGCACTAGAGAGAAATTGCAGGAGGACAAGGGTTTGTTTCCCAGTTTTGGTTTGCTGCTTCCCATAGCACACAGGGCCAACCCCAGCTCCTGCAGTGCGCAGTGACCAGCAGCATCTGCCAGACCACATCTTCCTCCAAAGTCCCCCTGGATGGTTTTGCAACAGAATGCCTCAATGAGACATGTCTCTGTGCTTCCCCTTGCATCCTAGCCAGTTCTACCAGCATGATACCACAGAGACTTCTCTGCTATCTGGTGAACCACAGCTGAGTCCTTTCCAGCAAGGTCTGGATCTCCATCCTATTGGTGGTGGGGCCCTTCTCTGGTTACTCTGTTTCAATGCTCTTTTAATTTTTTTTTAATATGGAATTCTCCATGAATTTTCATGTCATCCTTGTGCAAGGGGCCATGCTAATCTCTGTATGGTTTAAATTGTAGGACATGTATTGCTAAAGCAAGGATTCGAGTTTATATTCTTCATGGTCCTCTTTACTTCTTATACCAATTCCCTATTAGAGTGAAAATATTAAAGTTTCTCTGGTCAAATTACTGTGTGATTTCTCTCTTCGGATTGTACCCAGATTGATACATCAGATTATGCGGATTTTTCCTGAGTACCTTCAATAACGTACAACAAGAAATTTCCATGCACCCATCAAGATTTTCCTGAATGTGAGCAGAAAAAAAAAGGAGTTGGGAACTAATAAGGCTGAGGTCCAAAGCAAGACAGACCAAAGTACAGAGAGGTCAAGTTCTCTGAAATGCTTCATCTTCTCTGTGTAAGATGGAAATACTGACTGAGAAAGTGGGAGACCCTGTCAACTCCAATGGGGTGGGATTAATGAAGAATGTGGGGTACCCTGATACATGGGGCCACACCACAGTGCCCCACACTGGCTCCCCTCCTGACAAACAGGGTGACCCTGCCATTGAAAACTACACTGGCCTGGAATTCAGTCTGGGGTCAGGGTGCTATCCTAGAAGAGAAAGAAGAGTTCTCTGCCAACCCAGACGGTTTCTTCACGCACACTGTCCTGAAATAAAGTTTGTCAAACAGAGTGCACTGTGTATGTGTGGATCCCAGAGTTGCTGCTATTGAACAGGAAATCTATGAGTTATAGCCCAGCCTTGGCTTTTCCACTGAGCGGCCATGCTGACCTGATAAAGTTTTGGGTGTGTAATTTTTAGGAAGTTGACATAAAATGAAACCGGTAAGACAGGTGACTGTGGCTTTACTAGAATTTGTAGCACCAGCAAAAACCAAACTATATATCAGTCCTGTGATGTGCTGAAATCAATGGCACAGAATGTTCTAACTCCTTAGGTGGCCTCAGGCCATTTTTGCACTCCATATAGTTAACAAATGAATTGCAAATGAAATATGCCCCTCCTCTTTCTCCAAACAAGTTGTTTACTCTAATATCCTTTTAGGTGTTCCCTTAGTGATAGGAATGATTCCAGCAGGCAGTATTAGAGAACCATATTAGTGACAACAGAATTCTCACTACTGCCAAGTCAACCAAATGATGGCAATGAGACTCAATGGTTCTTGGCTTCACTTCATTAACTCTGGCCAGAAGCAAATGGTACATATCCTGTGATGTCTTCCCCTCTTTCCATGTTCCCCTCTTTCCATGTTTCATAATAGTTGTATTTGTTCTGCATTGTGGTACGTACATAAGAGGTAGTAGATAGGGATTACATTTATGATTTAGTCTAAGGCTATAGGATCATGAGATATCACAACTGGATCAGATTGAGACTCAACTAAAGGAATAAATAAATTATTTAAAATTTAAAATACATTATGAGACACTGGACTGGAAAAATAGTGGTCTCATGACATTGCCTCTAGGAACATAGCTGGAAGGTACTTTGGATTGTGTCCTTCTGAAGAAGTAGTATATGTGTATGTATTGAGGTGGAATGGCTGGAATAATTGAACTTCAGGTGTAGAAAGAAAGGTGTATATTTCTGCTGGAGGGTTCTTCTATTCCTCTAAAAATCAGGCTTTGTTTGCTTTTTAAAACTAGTGCCAGGCTTTGTCTCCACTGTTACGCTGGAACTAATCTTTTTATAGTTGCCTTTATACAAGTTATGTTCCCAGAGGATGTCGATAAAGGTGTAAAGTAAGAGCGGGGAGGAAAAAGAAAAAAGGCGGGGGGAGGAGAAAAGAAAAAGAGAGGTTTTAACTTTAAATTTCATATTTTCTCAAAGATGAAAAAACCCAGCAACATCAAAGAAAACTTGAAATGTAAGTTAATTTGTTGGACTCTATTGCCATTTCTGGTCTCATCTATGGTTCTGCTTCCTAGGACAGCATAGTTTAGTCCATGAAACAATTTTAGCTGCATTCAAAATGTTTCATTTTTGGTTTGGTTTGGTTTCTCTACTGACTGACCCTCTTTACTTGGGCAAAGGAATAGAGTGCTGTCCATCATGTTAATATACCTTCTAAGGTAAGGCACTAATAGAGACTGACTAGAATAGAGGGATCTCAATTCCACCTTCTTGGGAGAGAGTGTAACTGGCACACGTTGGTACTATATCCCCTCTATTTTAATCAACTGTAGCATGGAAGCTGGATTCTCCTGGATAAATAGGGCCATTACGGTTACAAATAGGAATATTAGTAAAAATGATAGCTGTCCAGTAGTACATAAAATACTGCTCATAGGAAACTAAATGTTATTAAATAGCATGAAAAATGCATATTCATAATGACATTTATGAAAGAGTTGAAATATAACCGTCCCAAACTGGGGTGGACTAAAAAGGGTAAATTCCCTTATTTTCTTTTTTTTTTTTTAAAGATTTTATTTATTTATTTGACAGAGAGAGAGATCACAAGTAGGCAGAGGCAGGCAGAGAGAGAGGGGGAAGCAGGCTCCCCGCCGAGCAGGAAGCCCGATATGGGCCTCAATCCCAGGACCTGAGCCGAAGGCAGAGGTTTTAACCCACTGAGCCACCCAGGCGCCCGAAATTCCCTTATTTTCCATACTCGATGTTATTAATCTCACTTTTGAGTTTCTGTTTGTGTTAATTTGTAGAATTATGAGGAGAGGATTTACTTATCTTTTTAAAAATATTTTATTATTTATTTGACAGAGAGAGAGAGAGAGAGAGAGAGAGAGAGAGAGAGA
>LNAC01000166.1:1545382-1591749 GCA_002007465.1 Ailurus styani | reverse complement strand
CCCGCCCCGCCCCCTTCCTGGCGCGAGCCGCTTCCTGACGCGATTCCCCTCCCCCCTCCGGGTTCGCGTAGAGAGTCGGGCCCCGGGCCGACACCACCAGCTCGGCCGCTGTCGCCAACGCCGTTGCCGCCATCTCCTTGATTCCCCCATCCCCCGCCATGGCCGAGGAGCTCTCCGCGGCCACGTCCTACACCGAAGATGATTTCTACTGCCCTGTCTGTCAGGAGGTGCTCAAAACGCCCGTGAGGACCGCGGCCTGTCAGCACGTGTGAGTAGACGCCTCCTCCCCCGCGCGGAGCCGGGTGGTCGCTTAGGCCCCGCATCCAGCCCCGGACCCACGGCTGCGGCCTGGCTGGAGGAGCGCCCACCGCGACTTGCCCGAGCGCCCCTCAGCGCGGAGGGCGCGTTCCGGCCCGCCCTCCTCCCCAGCCTCCTCCCGGCCCAGGAAGCCGGCCCCTCTGCCCGAGCCCTCAGCCCCCGGGTGTCCCTCCCTTGCTTTCGCGCCCCCGGGGTAGTGGCCGGCCTCGTCCCCGTCGCGTCTTCAGGCCCCCGAGGCCCCTCTTTCCTCCAGGCCCGGGAGAAATCGCAGGGAACGTGGAGCCTTTTTGTTTCCTAGCAACCTGAGTGAAGGCTGGGGTGTCGAGTGTCAAAACCGGCCGAAGGTGCCGGCACGGGGCCCGCTCCCCGCCACTGCCTCCTGTCTGTGACCTGCCCGGCTTTAAAGTTTTCCCTTCTTTCAGAACCTCGGGCCATTCGTTTCAGATCCAGGAAGTCTTACCTAACTTACCTTTCAACCCTGCTTCACAGACCACCTTTGAAATTCCTTTAAAACTCGGCACATGTTGGAATGATCTAGAATGGGTTTTCTTCTCTCATTTGTTAGAACTGACAGGATTTCCGGGTATTGAAGTGATAGTTTCCCTTTGTTTTACCCTTCTGCTTATTACTTGATTACTACAAAGGTGGAGATAGGAAAGGAAGATAAGGCAGTAACTCCAGTAATCTCCAGGGGTGACGGAGAACACAAAGGGATTAGGTGAGGTGGCATGGTGCTGTTTAATTTGGCATATTTATAGGAAGAACTTCGATAATTTTACAGACGGCTAGAGTGTCAGTAAGGGTCGGCAGGAGCCTTTCTGGTAAAGATACATAGCACATCTGACAAACCTGGCTGCTGATCAGAGTCCTTGGGGGAACTTTTTAAGTAAACATACCCAGGCTCCATTCCAAATTTACAAAAAGAATTTCTGGCAGGTGAAGCCTGGAAATCTTTATTTGAAAAAAGTCACTCAGATTTGGAAGTTCTGTGTGCTTGGAAATAGCTGAAAAGAGTGGAACAAGTTTATAAATATATTTCTCCTTCGACTTTTTTTTTTCTTTTTGAGTGATAGGTTCTAAAGTTTTGCGAAGGATGGATTGAATTTGGGGTTCTTAATCAGATATTTTATTATTATTGTTTGATATCCATTTTTTTCACTCTGATCATCAATCTTGACTGCACTTTTTACCTTATTCCTATTTTGCGGTTGTTGTGTGAGCTAGGAATATGTGAATTCACTATAGGAGTTGTGCCAGTTATGTTTTGCTGTTATGGGAGATGAATGGCAGTCTGAAATTGCTTTGTTATTTGATTCCAAAATGCAAGTTGTGTAGAGAAATATTTTGAGATGTTCAGTGCACAATGTATTAACTTTTTGGCCTTTAATCCATCAGTATTCATTATTACAACCTGATGCCTTTCCTGTGGTTGTGGTGACAGTTGGTGGACAAAAAGGAAGGTAGGAGGTCAGAGTGAGAGGAAGTAGGTGTTTCTGAATAGAATCCTTTCAGTTATCCTTTGGGTCATTGACCTCATAGAACTCATTGTAATCTTCAGCTCTACTCAAAATTCCATGCAGTTTGCTCTAGTTCACTTCCCTTCTGGGACATTTTAAATCAGACTAATTTGGCTTGACATCAGTGGTATGGAAAAGAGATTGGACATGATTGTTGAGGACCTTTTTCTAATCATCTCATTGGACTTGAATGTGATTAGACTAGATGTGGAAATGAAATATAGAGTAGATTTTCTTCATAAGAAGAATGGACACTAAAAAAAAAAAAAAGACTGGACACTCAACTGCCTTATCACCCTTGTCCATCCCCTCCTTTATCACCTGGAGCCCCAAACACACACAGTTGCTCTAAGGTTCAATGAATTAAAGAAGTGGGGGGAGCAGTTATTTGGAAGGGACGGTAATGGAGGAACAGGGTCTTGATTGACTGGAAGGAGTTTGGATTATTTAAAATAATCTAGTTTACTATGTCACTTGCTCTTCCTCTTTTTTTTTTTTTAAGATTTTATTTATTTATTTGACAGAGAGAGAGATCACAAGTAGGCAGAGAGGAGGAAGCAGGCTCCCCGCTGAGCAGGGAGCCTGATGTGGCCTCGATCCCAGGATGCTGAGATCATGACCTGAGCCGAAGGCAGAGGCTTTAACCCACTGAGCCACCCTGGCACCCTTGCTCTTCCTTTTTCACAAAGGACAAACCTGTGCCTTTAAAAGTATTTATATTTAGTTACAAAATCAGTTTTTGATTCATAGGTAGTAAGAAATGAGGTGATAAGGGTTTTGAGTCATGATGGATTTGTTAGAAAATGAAAAATTTTCATCGCCATTTCAACGACAGCAGAGGATTTCCCCACTGACTATTCTAATAAAAGGAACAAGGTCATAATCATTAGAATAACTTCACCATAATATAAATTTCTATATAATCCCCATTTATTCCTTTAAACAGCAATTGTTGAATGTTTTCTGTATGTCAGGTACAAAGAAAACAAAGTGCTGTTTCCCTGGGAACTGTTAATAGTCTAATGGAGAAGACCTAAGCATGAATGTGATTGATATGGAAGTGATTTAGGAGGAAAATTTTATGTGAGCATAGAGAGCAGCTATCTAAATCAGCCTATGACTGAAGGGGAGATTTCCTGGATGTAGTAATACTTTAGGTCAGAATTAGTTATTCAGGGTTTGTTGGGGAATACCCTGATTGGGTTTACATCATATGCAGACACAAGAAGGGGTTACACAGGATGACTGTTTTCAGGCTGAAGCCAAAGGATGAGTGTAGTAGAGATAGAGTTTAGATGTTTTGGTAGGAACTTTCTGTGTAAGCCAATTTGAGCTTTTTCCTGAAAGTCATAGAGACCTATTCAATAATTTTTGTCAGAGGAGCAGAATGATCACATTTCAATTTTAGAAAGTTTAGTAGCAGGACCCAGCTTGGTGTAGTTGTGAGACTGGTGAAGAGATAGATGATTCATTGCTGTGTCAGAGAGAGAAATGATAGTGGGAATGGAGAGGAGAGATTCCTGACATTTTATTTATTTATTTATTTATTTATTTTTAAAAGATTTTATTTATTCATTTGACACAGAGAGAGAGATAAGATCACAAGTAGGCAGAGAGGCAGACAGAGAGAGGTGGAAGCAGGCTCCCTGCTGAGCAGAGAGCCTGATGCGGGCCTGATCCCAGGACCCTGAGATCATGACCTGAGCCGAAAGCAGAGGCTTTAACCCACTGAGTCACCCAGGCGCCCAATTCCTGACATTTTAAAGAGATCAGTGTAAGTTTTATGATTCCTAGTAGTTAAGTGATGTGGATTTGGAATACATGGAACTAAAGCTGTGAGTATGGATGTAGCCACTGAGGGAGGTCTGTAAGTTGGAAGATAGCAGAGGTCCTAGATAGGACAAAGTGCTGGAGAATGCATATTTAAATCTGGAGTGGAGAAAAGTACAGCCTGAGAAGGAATGGACAGGATAGGAAGAAATCCAGCATAGACGGTGACGGTATGGAAACGGAGAAGAATTTTAAGGAAGCAATGTTTATTACCTTAGAGTGATCAGATGTAGTATTTTAAAAAGCAAGCAAAGATGAATTAAGAATATTAAAGTTGAGAGGTGCCTGGATGGCTCAGTCAGTTAAGTGTCTGCCTTCAGCTCAGGTCATGATTTCAGGGTCCCTCAGGAGGGAGCCTGCTTCTCCCTCTCCCTTTGCCCCTCTCCCCTGCTCATGTTCTCTCTAATAAATAAAACCTTAAAAAAAAAAGGGAATATTAAAATTGAGCAGGTAGTCAAAGTAAGATTTCAGAAGAAGGTACAAACTGGCATCGTCGTAAGGTATTTCCTTTGCTGTTTTCATTTGTAATCTTCAAAGTCTCTTTGAAGCAAACCTCTTCTCTTTCCTGTTTTGATTGCTTAAGGGAATAACTTTTGTACATGGTTAAAAGTAAGCTCTATCACAATGAAAATTAACATGTAATAAGTTGATGCCTTGCTGAACTCTTAAAGATGGAATCTTTTTTTTTTTTTTTTAAAGAATTTATTTATTTACTTGAGAGAGAGAGAAGAGAGCAAGGGGGTGGGGAGAGACAGGGAGAGGGATGAGCAGGCTCTCAGGTAGGCATCGAGCTTGAAGTGGGGCTGGATTCCAAGACCTTGGGATCATGACCTCAGCCAAAGGCAGATGCTTAACTGGCTAAGCCACCCAGGCTCCCCTTAAAGATGGAATCTAATCTGTTTTGGGGCATCTCTGTAAGGAGACATCTTTAAAAATGAGCTATATAAATCATCAGCCTTCACTTCTTACTAGGCACTTGTATGATTCTCTATCCTCCTGCTTTGGGTTATCTAGTTCGTAAATTTTCAGGTTATATTTCTTATCATTTTACTTTATTTTTAAAGACTTATTTGAGAGAGAAAAAGAGCACGCGTGCACTAGGGAATGTGGGGGTGGGGAGGGGCAGAGGGAGAGGGAGAAGCCGGCTTCCTGCTGAGAAGGGAGCCCAGATGGGGGACTTGATCCCAGGATGCTGGGGCCATGACCTGAGCCTAAGGCAGATGCTTAACCAACTGAGCCACCCAGGCATCCCACATTTCTTATCATTTTAACAACTTTATTGATACCTTGTTGTTTGAGCCATCATGCTCTAAATAAATACTTTTGAAATTTCTTCTTTCCTATGGACTTGTTATAATTCTTAAAGTGAGACAGATAGGTTCTTGCTGATTTAATAAATGCTGCTCCAGACTGTCTTTTTTCTTAAGGCTTTTAAGACTTTATCCAAATTCTTTTGACAAATATTTATAAAATGACATAATTAGAAAACAACTATGCTATTTACTTATATAACAGATGATTGACTTAGTTTTAAGCCCTAAAGACTAACTTAAAATCTCTGATTTTTTTTTTTTCTCTTAAGTTTGTTGTTTTGGGGAATGATTTTGACTATAGACTAGGAAGATAAAACATGCTAGATTTTTAAGTAAGGTGTGTGTGTGTTATATGTCTGTATATGTAGACATGTGTGTATATAAAAAATACACACAGAATATTATTCAGCAATAAAAAAGGATGAGATCTTGCCATTTGTGACTACATGGATGGGCCTAGAGGTATTATGCTAAATGAAATAAGTCAGACAGAGAAAGACAAATACCATATGATTTCACTTACATATGGAACCTAAAAAACAAAACAGATGTACATATAAACAGAAATAGACCCATAGATACAGAGAACAAACTCCTGGTTGCCATTGGGGGATGGCCTATATAAGTGTAGGGGGGATTAAGAGGTACAACTTCTAGTTACAAAATAAGTCCTGGGGTTGAAAAGTACAGCATAGGGAATATAGTCAATAATAATGTAATAATGCGTGGGGACTGATGGTGACTACATTTATTGTGGTAGGCATTGAGTAATACATCCTATCACTATGTTGTACACTTAAAACTAATATAACGTTTTATGTCAACTATTCTTTAGTAGTATAAGAAACCAAAAAACCCATTCTCAAGAATACCAAAAACTTACTCTGACAATTGCAACTGTTTTCTTTCTAAAATTAAAATTTTCTATTTTTTATTTTTTCTATTTATAAAATATTTTCTATTTATAAAAGTGCATTAATGCACAGTACAAAAAGATGTAAGGAATGGAGTGAAACTCAAAGTCATAGCACCCTGATTGCAGTTGCAAGCAATGTGATGTATCCTTTCTAAAGGTTGGCTGGTTGCCTGATGGGTTTAACTGATTTATGTATCTTATTCTTCTGTCATCTATTAATATTTGACTAGGTGGGATGATATTACAGGTACTGTTTTATAACCTACCTACCTCTTTTTTTCTTTCTTTCTCTCTCTTTCTTTCTCTCTCTCTCTCTCTCTCTCCCCCCCGTCCCTCCCTCCCTCCCTCCCTTCCTTCCTTCCTTCCTTCCTTCCTTCCTTCCTTCAGATAGAGAGCAGGAGAAGGGGGGAGGGGCAGAGGGAGAGAAAAACCCCAAGCAGGTTCCATGCTCAGTGCGAGCCCACTGGGACTCAATCTCACAACCCTGAGATCATGACCTGAGTGGAAATCAAGAGCCGGACACTTAACTGACTGAGCCACCCAGGCGCCTATACCTTTTTCCTGTGATAGTCTCTTTGGGCCATTTGTCCTTATAAATTTTAACTATTAAAAAATGCTAAATTTTTAATTAATTAATACTAAAATCAGGAACATGATGGATGGGAAAGTTTTTCTCTTCCAATATCTGTTGATCAGCCTTTTGTTAGGAGAATGGGTAAGAACAGAAATTCATCTGGCATGTGCTAGTTTAAAATTGAGGGAAACTTAAAAATATCCTTTCGAGTTGTTTTTGGGTAATGCATGATCCTAAAGATGCAAGCTTTGATACATCAAAATAGTTTTAGTAATTTTGATTTGCATCTTTTTCCCTCCCCTTCTACTTTGTTTTGAAATAGGTTCTATTTAGCAAATTCAAGTAGTCCAGCCAAAGGGAGATGAGAAATAAGCAAGTTTTACATCTGAGGAAACTTGGTGCTTGGTGGTACAGAGAGGAAGGAATGGTAGAATTGGAGATAAAAGACATCAGTAATTTTCCTTTGTGCTCTTCACAGTTTATAATCATAACATTTTTGGAATCACATGATTTGACTAATGTCCTTCTCACTATAAGCTCTATAAAGGCAACAACCTATGTCTCCTTTTACCTACTGGAGTTTACACATTTTGTATTGAGTAGAGGAACGAATGGGTTTGTCTTGGGAGGCCATAGCTTATTAGCTGTATTACTTCCTCAAGTCATTTAACTTCCTTTCAGCCTATTTTCTTGTCCATAAAATGGGTAGAAACAACATATTTCACAGGATTGTTTCAAGGACTGAATTAGGTAATGTTTGTGAATAATAATAATCTTGTTATTTGTTTTACAGTTTTCAAAAGCTATACAAGTGTAAAATTATTGTTTGTTTGATAACTATAGCATCTAACACAAAAAGCTAGATCATCATCATAAGTGGAAAGGAATCTATTTCAAGTTTTTTGGTCCAGATATTTAAGACCAAAGGAATTATTGTGAATGGAGAATATTGTAATTCACAATTTTAAAGGTACAACAGGAAATAATATGTCTGTCAGGACATATTATTTCTTTTTTTTTTTCTTTAAAGATTTTATTTATTTATTTGACACAGAGAGAGAGATTACAAGTAGGCAGAAAGGCAGGCAGAGAGACAGGGAGAGGAGGAAGCAGGCTCCCTGCTGAGCAGAGAGCCCGATGCGGGCCTCGATCCCAGGACCCTGAGATCATGACCTGAGCCGAAAGCAGAGGCTTTAACCCACTGAGCCACCCAGGCGCCCAGGACATATTATTTCTAACAGGAAATAACATCACTGTTACCTTACATACCCTTCCAGTGATGTGTATATAAACAAAGTTATAAATACTTTTTTTTTTCACAGAAAGAACAGCATTCTGTATGCATTCTTTTCTGCCATGCTATTTTTACGTTATTTTGGAGATCATTCTGTATCAGTACATATATACATATTTTGATTGTAGGTTTCTTCATTTATTCAGCCAACATTGACTGGCCATTATGAGCTAGTAGTATTGTAGATGCTAGGGCTATAATACTCAACAAACCAGATAAAAATCCCTGAATTGGACATATTTAGTTTTCTGGTATTACATGGTTTGATGTGTCAATTTTTTAAAAGATTTTATTTATTTTTTTGTCAGAGAGGGAGAGTGCGTTTGTGAGCACAAGGGGGGGGAGGGGCAGAGGGAGAAGCAGGCTCCTCACTGAGCAAAGAGCCTGATGTGGGACTTGATCCTAGGACCCTGGGATTGTGACCTGAGCCGAAGGCAGACGCTTAAGCAACTGAGCCACCCAGGCGTCTCTGTTTGATGTATCATTATTTATCCAATTTCATATTGTTGAACATTTAGGTCGTTTCTAATCTTACAGATAATGCTGCAATGATTAAACTTGTATAAATGCCATTTCACATGTGGGAGTTTTTCCTGTAAGATAAATTCTCACAAGTGTGAAATTGCTGGGTCAAAGGGTAAATACAGGGGAATTTGTTAGCTCTGTCACACAAGGATGATTGCAGCTCTAGGGGAGTGTTTTATACATGGAAGGTGCTTATGGTTTTGATTTGAAAACTGGATTCTGTCTTTGAGTTAAGTACAGTTTTGGGATTAAGGTAAGTTGACATTCACTGCTAGAAAGTTAGGAAGAAATAACCTGGGGTACTTGGGTGGCTCAGTCAGCTAAGTGTTTGCCTTCTGCTCAGGTCATGATCCCAGGGTCCTGGGATCTAGCCCTGCATTGGGCTCCCTGCTCGGCAGGAAGCCAGCTTCTCCCTCTCCCACTTCCCCTGCTTGTATCCCCTCTCTTGCTGTCTCTCTCGCTTGCTCTCTGTCAAATAAATAAATAAAATCTTAAAAAAAATTTTTTTTACCCATTTCAGTAGGTATGTCATGATAGCTCATGATTTTAATTTGTATGTCCCTAAAGGCTAATGATGTTGAACAGCATTTTGTGTGCTTATTTATCATCTGTAGAGTCTTAGTGTAAAATCCTGTCTCTTCGTGTCTTTTGCCTGTGGTCTAATTAGATTGCCTTTTTATTTTTTATTATTTTTTTAAGATTTTGTTTATTTATTTGCCAGAGAAAGAGAGTGCAGAAGCAGGGGGAGTGGCAGGAAGAGGGAGAAGCAGACTCCCCACTGAGTAGGGAGCCGATGTGGGACTTGATCCAGGACCCCGGGATCATGACCCGAGCCAAATGCAGATACTTAACTGACTGAGCCACCAAGGCATTCCATAGATTGCCTTTTTGAAGAAGATTTATTTATTTGAGAGAGTGAGTGACAATGAGTGGGGGGAGGGGCACAGAGAGAGGGAGAAAGAATCTCTAGCAGACTCACCACTGAGCACGGAGCCCATCGTGTGGGGGTTAATATCAGGACCCTGAGATATCACAACCTGAGCCGAAATCAAGAGTAGGAAGCTCAACTGAATGAGCCAGCCAGGCACCCCTAGGTTGTTTGCTGTTGAGCTTTGAGACTTCTTTATGTATTCTAGATAACTGTACCTTTGTTAGATAATTGATTTACAAATGTTTCCAGTCTATAGTTTGTCTTTTTATCTCTTTAGTAGTCTTTTGCTTAGCAAATGTTCTTAATTTTTATGAAGTTCACTTTATCAATTTTTTCTATTTAGAATGTACTTTTAACATTAAATCTAATTTTGCGATTGTGAATATTTTCCCTATTTTTTTTTCGTAAAAGTTTTGTAGTTTAATGTTTTACATTTAATTCTGTGTATTAGTTTCCTAGGGCTGCTATAACAAATTACCACAACCTTGGTGGCTTACAATAACAGAAATTTCTTTTCTTCAGTTTTTTTTAAATTAATTAATTAAGTTAGTTAGTTATTTGCCAGAGAGAGAAAGGGAGAGAGAAATGGAGAGTACAAGCAGGAGGAGGGTCAAGCAGAGGGAGAAGCAGGCTCCCTGCTGAATGAGGAGCCTGATGTGGGACTTGATCCCAGGACCCTCGGATAATGACCTGAGCTGAAGGCAGGTGCTTAACTGACTGAGCCACCCAGGTGTCCGTAGAAATTTATTTTCTCATAGTTCTGGAGAGTAGAAGTCTGAAACTAATTGCATTGGGCCCAAATCAAGGTGTGACAAAGTCCTTCTGAAGCCCTGGTGGCCACACCATTCTAATCTCTCCTTTCATCTGAACATGGTCTTCTCCCATTTGTCTATGTCAAATCTCCCTTTGCCTCTCTTACAAAGACACTTGTGATGGCATTTAGGACCCATCTGGATAATCCCAGCTAATTTCCCCATCCCCAAATCCTTAACTTTAATCAGAGCTGTTGTAATATGAGGTAATATTCACTTGTTCTGGGCATTAGAAAGTGAATATATGGGCGCCTGGGTGGCTCAGTGGGTTAAAGCCTCTGCTTTCGGCTCAGGTCGTGATCTCAGCGTCCTGGGATCGAGGCCCGCATCGGGCTCTCTGCTCAGCAGGGAGCCTGCTTCCTCCTCTCCCTGTCTCTCCCCCTGCTTCTCTGCCTACTTGTGATCTTTCTCTCTGTGTCAAATAAATAAATAAAATCTTAAAAAAAAAAAAGTGAATATATCTTTGTATGGCAATTTCCCAGTTTACTGCAGTCTGACCTGTTTCAAGTTAATTTTATAGAAGGTGGCAGACTTAGATTGAGGTTCATTTTTGTGCCTATGGATGTCGAATTGCTCTAGCATAATTTATTGAAGTCTGTCTTTTCCTCCATTAAATCACTTTTGCACCTTTGTTAATCGTTTTTGCTGTAAAACATTTTTTTTTAATTTAAAGAAGTTCTGTGCCGTACATGAGGGTTGAACTCACAACCTGAGACTTGAGTCATGTTCTCTGCCAATTGGTTCAGCAGGCACCCCAGTCATTTTTGCTTTTTAAGATATATTCTTGCCAGTCTATAAGATGCTTTCAGTATCTGTTTAATAAAGCCTTGTTTTGCCTTTATTACTTTATGTGTATTTCCACTAGAAATTTTTGTTTCTTCATTTATGTCTACATTTTGAATAAAGTCCTAATAAGCTAATTTTAACTGGTTACTTTTTAAAAAGTTTTTTATATGAATATTTTTCATTTTTTGACACTATCAATAATCTTTAGTAATTATTATTTGGGGAGTTTGTATTGTACAGTTGTTATGTGTTGTAATTTTGGGGGCTACTTATTTTCTAACAAAACAGTTTGTCTTCTAAAGTGATTTTTATTTCTTGCTTTTCTATATTTTAGGCCTTTAAGTCTTGTTTTTATAGCCATTGCCAATATTTTTGAAGGTGGTAAATAGAAATTACTTTATTTGCTTCTATTTTTTAGTAAAAATCCATTCAACATTTCAGCATGTTTTATACTTCATAAAAATAGAATCATATAGTTGTACTCTTTTACATCTGGCTTCTTTAGCTCAACATTATGTTCATCCATATTCATTCTCATTACAGTATTTTATAGTTTTCACTTTATGAATATGCTACAATTTATTCCTTCTTCTGTTGATGGACATTTGTATAATTTTCAGCTTTTGTCTATTACCAGTAGTGTGACTGTGAACTTCTTAGAAATTTCTTATCATATATGCAGTTCTTTTGGGTTTAAACTTAGAACAGAATTATTGGATTATAGTGGATACTGTCAGTTTTCCACATGGTTTTATAAGTTTGCATTATCATAGATTGAATGGGAGTTTCTGTTCACTCACATCCTCCTCAACACTTCATATTTTGTACCTTTTTCATTTTAGTCATTCTGGTTGGTATGTAGTATTACCACATTTTTACTATTTTAGTTATTTAATCAGCGAGTGGGCTTTGAAATTTTGCTTTATTTTATCCCCTCCGTCTAAATAGTGTTCATTTGTGCATCTTGTTTGCTCAAGATCTTTTAATATTCTATGTTTATGTTTTATTTATAATTAATTGTTAAATTAGCCAACATATTTGACTAATTTACCTCCTAATAGTGTTCAACTTCATTTCTTTCACATAAGTATCATTTTTATGCCTGATTATCTCCTTGTAATGAATTTTGCTGGCATGAACTTTGTTGACAGTTTTTGATTCCTTATTTAAAGAAGAAAGTTTAGCTTAATAGTTTGGTGCCAGTTTTACTTTCATCTTTTTATTATTTCTCTTTGATAGCTTATTAGACTTGGCTTCTCTGATATTAGTCTTTCTTTTTCTTTGGCTCTTCCTCTCTGAACACTCCTGTAAATGTTTATGTTTCTCTAGATTGTTTCTTTAGTGCTCTTCGCACTTGAACAGCTCTCCATATTTTTCTCCCTGATTTCGAGATCTGTATGTCCAGTTGTTCACTGGATTTCACACATTGAAATTTTTGTAGGTGCTTTGAACTTGCACCCATCTTTCCTCTGTCAAACCAACTCTTCCAATATTTCTTAACTTGGTTAATCGAGTCGCCTTTTACTCAGTCTTCTAGGTTAAAAATGCTTATCTTTCTTATCTTCCCACAATCGTCATAAAATTCTGTTGATTTTGTTAACATAGGAAGCTCCCTATATACACAGTCAGAAACTGAAAAGTGTGTCTCTGAAATAGAGATTCTTTGTTTCTCCTACCCCTGCCTTAGTGCAGACATTTTCATGGTCTAGGCTATTGCTGTAGTTCTTGCTTTTTTTTTTGTTTTGTTTTTGTTTTTCTGACTCATCCTTTTTTTTCTCTTTCACAGTCCCTTTGATTATGGAATGCAAACATTGACTAAGGCAAAGAATTTAAGTTAAAAATTTATCATATAGAAATACAAAATATATAGACAATTAAATTTCAGTTTTTAATAATTGAACTTACAAATGATGCCCTTGTAACTTTGTAGTTTTTATACTTTCTGAGATTTTTTTTTTTTTTTTTTTTAAAGATTTTATTTATTTATTTCACAGCGGGAGAGAGATCACAAGGAGGCAGAGAGGCAGGCAGAGAGAGAGAGGGGGAAGCAGGCTCCCTGCGGAGCAGAGAGCCCGACGCGGGCCTCGATCCCAGGACCCTGAGATCATGACCTGGGCCGAAAGCAGAGGCTTTAACCCACTGAGCCACCCAGGCGCCCACTTTCTGAGATTATTAAAGCTCAAAATGGCACTCAGACTTTTGGGATGCCCTCTCTTTAAGGATTTTGATATGTACTGACAAATTGTTACCCAGAAATACAGAGTACTCATTTCTTTATATCTCTTCTAACAGTGGTTATTATTTTTAAAGCTAATTTTTAGTTTGACAGCTGAAAGATGGTATCTCAGTCATGTTTACTTTGAATTTTCTTGATGAATTTCTTTTTACTGTGATGAATATTTTTAATATTTTAATTTGTGGTCTTAATTGATAATCGTATCAAATGTTATGTTTGATATTAGCTACTAGTTATGGAGCACTTTATAACTCAAAAATACTGTGATAAGCATTTTACCGTATTACCCATTTTAATCCTTTGAACAACTATTTCAGCTGTAGGTATTTTATGGATGAGGAAGCTGATTGTAGAGGGGAAAAGTGACTTGTTCAGTGCTCCATAGTTAGGAAACTCATTTTCTATGATCTGTTATTATACTATATGCTTTCACCTTTTGTTAGAGGAGGAAGATTGAATATTTGCATTTATAGGGGATTGGATTAAATTTATATGTACTCTGGACTCCAGATGCAGATGGCTGTGATTTATCTAGTTTTTTTTTTTTTAAAGCAGAATGGTCAAGTTTGATAATTGGGTTAGGAGAGAGGAAATAAAGATTTTAGTGTTCTAATTAGAATGTTTAGACATAAGTTAGAGCTGGACGGATCCTTAAATATTTCTCAGATTCTGTTCCATTGCACACTGTTATGGGAAATTATCATATTTCCTGATAACATAAGTTTGGGTAATACTTAATGTTTTTATTTATTAGCAGAGAAACTTTAACTTTGTTTATCCTAGAATTTCCCAAATCATTTTGTGCACTGTTGGTGGTAGACCTATTCATATCTTGTGGAATATCTCAAAGTACATCAGTTTGAGACAAAAGCTGATATGGTCTATTCTTTCATTTTATAAGGGGAGGAAATAGAGATCCAGTTTTGTTCAGTGTATTAACCTAAGATCACACTGCTACTAAATGACACAGGATAAGCCAGTCATTCCTTTGTATCATGCTTCCTCTGATAATGTTATATAGTGTTAATACTTATTTTTCACATATTATGTTAAAAAGTTTAAAGCATAATTGAGTGTATTTTATATTCCCATTTAGTCCAGTTATTAGCCTTAGACTCTGAGAAATACATGTATAGTTTTTAAAATTCTGCAAGTTATGTACATATGAATAGCCTAACTCATTTAGCATGAATATATATAATCACTTTAGTGTGTTTAATCATAGAAATGAAAAGTCTTTTTTCTGTAGTTAACATGTCACAAATGTTTGGTTTAGTTTCTGTAGAAAATGTTTCCTGACTGCAATGAGAGAAAGCGGAATACATTGTCCCCTCTGTCGTGGAAATGTGACTAGAAGAGAGAGAGCATGTCCTGAACGGGCCTTAGACCTTGAAAATATCATGAGGAAGTTTTCTGGTAGCTGCAGATGCTGTGCAAAACAGGTAGAGTAAATCTGACATAGCTCTTCTTTGAAAATGAAGGTTCTACTCTACTTTGAAAATCAAATTCCTATTTGAATTTTCTTGGTAGGTGCTGGTTTGAGGAGAAAGTTGTTACTTAAATTGGGTAGAAAGGCCAAAAAACCTGATTATAGATCTTGATATATCATAAACTTACTAAGAACAGATGAAAGATACAATCTGTGAATTTGTCATAATTTTTAGCATGGCATTTTTCTCAAAGTAATTGCTCATTGATTACCTACTAAATGAACTAAATGAACAAACTGTCATTTAACTCATTTAAACCCCATTCTGGTACAAATTGTGATGGTAGCAGCATCATTATTGCAGTTTTGTACATAGAAATGGGCCAAATGGATTTATGTAGTCAAGGAACTCTCTAGCTGCCCACTTTACTTGTGTATTTATGTGTTTAAAAAACCCACAGAATATTTTGCAGAAAACTAATTAATTTTTAAGGAACAGGTGAGAAAATGAGGTGTCGGCAGATAACTGGCATTAATTCTCCAGTCTGGATTTTATTCTGTTCAGTTGAAGAGGGAGTGAAGTAGTGAGGAGCGGTTAGGCTTTGAGTATATCCATGTGTTTATGGATTTATTGCAGCCACTTTTTCAAACAGCTAATCAAGTCAGTGAGCAAAACCAGTTGCTTTTTCATGCATTCACACAAGTCAGATCTGCTTTTCCATCTCTTTGAGGGAGGTGTTAACTGACAGGGCAATGAAGTGAGGCCAGAAAATACACTTGAGAGATTCAGTCTCTACTTCTCAGTGAGAAACTGAAAAATGTTCCAGGTGTTAACCTGGGAACCTAATTTTTTTTTAAAGCACTTTCTAACTCTGTCAGGTTGCAATAAAGAATAAAGAAATGCCCAATACCATAAGGCAAACCTATTACTGCTTTTAATGTACCATTTTTTTTGCCCATTATTAGTAGCATAGTTTCAGGTAAAAATTATTTGTTAATATTTTTTGCAGTGAGTGCACATCTGCATCTAATGGACAGAAACTTATTATTTATTTTCAGCTTCTGCTTAAGAATTAAATCATTTACTTAAAAAAAAATCTTGTTTAAATGGAATATTTGGTTGGTTATGTTTATCTTGCTTTTCTCCTGTTGACAATATCTCAGATCTTACAACGTCTATTTGAAATTAAAAGTCACATTACATTTTGATCAATAATTTACAGATTAAATTCTATCGCATGAGACATCATTACAAATCTTGTAAGAAGTATCAAGATGAATATGGTGTTTCCTCTATCATTCCAAACTTTCAGATCTCTCAAGATTCAGTAGGGAACAGGTAAGCAATATTTATTCTTAAAAAGAGAATTTCTGTAGTTGAAATGGAATTGTTTGGGGAACTATATGATAAAGTGTTTTTTGTTTTGGGGTATATATGTGTGTTTAAAGTATTTTGCCAAGTAACAGATTTATAACATTTGTCTTCAAGCTTGTTTAACTCCTGTAAGATTGCATCTGGGAGAGCATCTTTATGATGTACTTAAGCTTATATTATTTAAAAATAATTCTAAGAAAAAAATCTACATTTCTTTTAATAAAAAACAGAGTTGAAGACTGTTTTCTTTTGCAATGGAAATTACTTGAAAACTAAAGAAAATCCCTTTCAACTAAAATCTTTATTTTCTATCTGAGAAATAGCGTTGTTTAAAATTTTAATTCTCATAATAAAATGTCATGTAAAAGTGAGACGTGGCACTATTAAATTCTTAGTTCTATTTTAGTCCCTCCCCCCTTTTATTTTTTTTTTATTTATTTTTTTTTTTATAAAGATTTTTTTTTTTATTTATTNTTTTCTTTTGCAATGGAAATTACTTGAAAACTAAAGAAAATCCCTTTCAACTAAAATCTTTATTTTCTATCTGAGAAATAGCGTTGTTTAAAATTTTAATTCTCATAATAAAATGTCATGTAAAAGTGAGACGTGGCACTATTAAATTCTTAGTTCTATTTTAGTCCCTCCCCCCTTTTAAACTAGATTTTGGTGTGCTTTATCGTAATGTCTCTGATGTGTATGTATTAAACATTTTTATGAAATGTAATTTACAAAGAGTAATAACCAAAATGTACATGTATGATTTTAAAAATAGTGATAAAACAAATAGCCAGCTACCCACTATAACCCAGATTAAAAAATAGAACATTCTTCAGGGTCTTAGAATCTCCCTGTGGGCCCATATCCTTTTGAACCACATACTCCCAGAGGTAGCCACTCCCTCTTTTTTAGGGTATTCATTCACTGCTTTTCTTTGTAATATTACCACCTGTGCATGTATCCCTAGACATGAAGTGCTTAGTTTTTAACTTAGTTTTTTAAACACTCAGTAATAGCAAGTACACACATAGTTGTGTACAGAAAAGCAGTATTGGCAGTCGTATAGAAAGGCTCCCAGGAGACTGTGTTAAGCAGTCTCTTAAGATTTTATTTCAGTAGCATTTCATTTCATGTGTTGCTAATTTTCAGTAATTAACCACTCTTAAGCACTCATAGTAGGCTTCTCTACTCATATGAAACTGTTCTAGTCTTTAGTAATTTTCTGATTGCCTAGTCTGCAAAATTCTTTTAGGTTGTCATTTTGCTTAACTAAGTGTCATAGGATGAAATGGGTCACTCCTATTTTGTAATTAAAAAAAAAAAATCTCAGGTTCCTTCATCCCTGTGCTTTATTACTGTACTTCTGCTGTATTGAAATTACTCAGCAATTTATTATTACCCCAATAGATTATTCTTAAGTGTGAGGTGGTGTTTGTCTTGTTTAACATTTTATCTCCAGTTCTTGGCAAAAGTTCCTGCTTTGTATGATTTTTGTAATCACTGCTTGTTAAAGGACCAGAGTTTCTTCTCAGAAGTCTTGCTGCCATCTCCTTTACCTCTCAGATCCACTTTGATTCCTGATAGCAGGACTCCTCATCTGTGCTTTTCTTCTAACACTATTGTCACTTCCCTAGCTCGAGCCTTCATCATCTCTCACTTGAACTATTACAGCAGTCTTTTTATTGGTGGTCCTCCTTTAACCTGTCCTACATACTGTTGCCAAAGTGGTACTTCACAAGTATAATTCTGATCTCTTTCTCCCTGTCCTTATACCTTCCTCCTTGTACCTTGTTCATGACTTAACATGACCCCATAGCAGTGTTTCTCATCCTGAATTGCATGGGCCAGTAAGGACTCTGTGAACTACCTAAACTGCCAAATGTTTTGTGTATGTCCATTTTTCTGGAGAAAGAATGTTGAGATTCTCAAGAGGTTCCATGATCTAAAATCCAGCAACTGTTTATCAGACAAAATTCTTTATTCTAAAGCCCTTTCTGATCTGGCACTTGTCTTGCCTTTTTTAGCCTTTCTCTTTCTTGGCTAACCATCATTGCACCATATGTCTTAGCTATATTGAATTATTTGTACCATTTCCTTGCCATCTTTGAGAAGCAGTATAAGTTACTGATTTTAAAAAAATGAACTCTTGGAGTTAGACTGCCTGGGTCCCAGGCTCTGTCACTTCCTAATTGTATGATCTTGGCAAGAAACTGCATCTCAGTTTTCTCAGCTGTTTTAAAAGGGGGGATGGTAATAATACTATTAGTACCTCATTGGGTTGGGAGACATTAAATAGGTTAATAAAGGCAAAGCATATTGAATAGTACCTTGTTGGTAAATGGTAGTTTTTAATTATCACTCTCATCATTCCCTCACCTCCGTACTTTTACCAGTAGTAGTCCCTTTTCCCACCACCCCAACCCACACTTTGCCAGTCAGTGGACTTTTTCTTCTCTTTGAAGATTTAGACCAAGTGTTAATCATTCTGTAAAATCTTCCCTGACCTCTAGAATTTCTTCCTTTTAGTACAGCCGTTCTTTATTCTTCAACTAGGTCCTTTGACACTTTATTTTGTATTTGTTTACTGTCTTTCTTTTTATTTATTTAATTTTTTTAAAAAAGATTTTATTTATTTACTTGACACAGAGAGAGAGATCACAAGTAGGCTGAGAGGCAGGCAGAGAGAGAAAGGAGGAAGCAGGCTCCTTGCCAAGCAGGGAGCCCGATGCGGGCCTCGATCCCAGGATCCTGAGATCATGACCTGAGCTGAAGGCAGAGGCTTTAACCCACTGAGCCACCCAGGCGCCCAACTGTCTTTCTTTTTAAAATCTAGAATGGGCTTCTTGGTCTTACTCATTTTTATATCCTGTGCAAAATTCTAATTGTAATGGGAAAAATTGGGTTTGTGTATGAATTATTAGTAAGAAAATTGGTGAAGGAGGGAAAAGAAGGTTGTTTTTGTTTTATGTTTTGTTTTTTTTTTTAATGATAGGAAGTAGAAGATATATGGGCGCCTGGGTGGCTCAGTGGGTTAAAGCCTCTGCCTTCGGCTCAGGTCATGATCTCAGGGTCCTGGGATCGAGGCCCGCATCAGGCTCCCTGCTCAGTGGGAAGCCTGCTTCCTCCTCTCTCTCTGCCTACTTGTGATCTCTCTCTCTGTGTCAAATAAATAATAAAAATCTTTAAAAAAAAAAAAAAGGAAGTAGAAGATATGAAGCCAGAGTATAGTAAAGGTCTTGGGAGGAGGGAGATAGTATGCTCAAATTAGGTATTTTGAGGAGAATTTAGTAAAGGGACTATTTTCAAAGCATAAGGTGTTGGGTACTCTGTGTGAGCAACTGGAAATCACAAGTAGTGAGTGATGTAAGCAGGGAAGGGGAGGAAGTAGATACCAGAACTTGGAGAAAGTGAGCTGTATAGAGAGGGCAGTTGGGAGGAATGCAGCCAGCTGAGGCAGTTCTGCTAGGAAGGAGTCTGGGAAATAAATACCCTAACTCTCCTCTTGTTTTACCCTCCCAATTGCCTGCTGGGCTGAATCCAACTGGGAAGTAGAGAGGGGAGCCTGTTGATGCAGGTTAGTCTCTCAGTACACAAAGCATGATGAAAAATGGAGAGAAGATCTGGAGGGGTAGAAACCCAGCATATAAAGATTTCAGTTAGTAGCCAAATATATTGTAATATCCTATCAACTTTGTTTCATAGCTTTCAAGTAGCTAGTACAAAGAAGAAAACATCCATTATGTTATTGACATTGTCTGTGATATTGTAAGTAAAATGTTCCTAATGAAAAACACAGCTATTCCTGATACTAAAAGAAATGATACTGAAATGATTTTGCCCATAGCATCCTCAAAAGAAGAAACTATGCGGTTAAACGTCATCTTTCCTGTGGTAAATACAAAACAAGGTACATAGGGCTGTGATTTGAAGGCCTCCTTTGAGGTAGCATATGATAATGCCTTTTTGTTATTACAGCTTTTCTTCCAGGGGCTTTTCTCTGATATTCTGGCTTACTCTAGGTGTGGTGGTAGAATGGAGAGGATCTGTATATTCATGCAGTTCTCCATGAAGATCATTGCTAGCAGCTAAGCTTTTGATAAACAGCTCAGTTCGGAGAATTTAAGGTCTTACTCTTTGTCAAGTAACTAGAGAACAGATACATTTTATATTGCTGATTAAGAATAGAACCATGTAATTAATAACTGAGCAGGATTTGGTGGCATTTTATGAAAATTCATTGCTTTAATAAAGATCTCCCTATGGCAGAGTCAAAGGACTACCTGAGAGTATAGCATGTGTTTTCTCAGAATACAGTTCACAGTATTCCTTCGTAAGTACAAATGGATGATTTAAACTCTGAACTCCATAGCTGTGGAAATTCTTAAAGTGGTGTTCGCATGTATCTATCTCAGCAGTAAAAAAAAAATTCAAATAAATCCATAGATCATTTTATTAATTCAACATAGATTTATTGTACTTTTAAACTACTGGGCATACTCTACATATTCTAGAATATACAGGGATGAGTAAAGCGGACGAGTCCCCTCTTCTGTATATATAAACAGTTTAACTTCCAGTTGAATAATCCAAGATAAACTAGCCCACTAGTTACAGTCAGATCATTCAGGATATAACTATTTACTATAAAGTAATAAATGTTAGAAGATGTTTAAAAAATTATTGCATTAGTATGGGGTAGTTTATCATGATAATTATATAGCAGTGCTAGTTGTTTAAGGCCATTTCTAGTTGATAACAATAAAATTCTGGTTTTAACATATAAGAGTGTATGCTGTTTTCTTTAGCCTCTAGAATTGAGGAAGAGGAGGAGAGGGAGGGAAGATGCATATAATCATTGAGATACCAGACACATTTTATCTTCCTTGGAAATTGTTTGATCTGGTTGTAGGCTTTTCTTACTAATTTTGACCTTTGAAAATATTAATCAGTAGGTATCAGTAGGTGCATACAATTTAGTCCAAATATAGCTCTTCACAAAGACTGTGAAAGTTATAAGCAGTCTTATGTTGTTCTTAACAGATCTAAGATGTTGAACATTTTAAGTGACTAAATAACCTTTTTTTTTTGAGAGAGAGGATGTGTGTACGGGCCATGGGGTGGGGGTGCAGAGTGAAAGGGAGAGAGAGAAAGAATCTTAAGCAGGCTCCGTGTTAAGTGAAGAGCCCAATGCGGGGCTCAGTCTTGTGACCCTGAGATCATGACCTGAGCCAGAATCAAGAGTCGGATGCTTAACCAACTAAGCCACCCAGACGCCCTGCTAAATAACTCTTTATTAAGGAATCTGGTACAAGTATTAGATAAAATGACTTTTTCTTATTTATAAGCATTCTTTGTATATTATAAATGCCAATCTTTTATTCCATGCATTATTTTTACTCAGAATTAAATGGTTTTGTAAAACACATAAACATAGACCTTGAGATTTTTCTACGTGTTTTTAAAAGACTAGAAATGAGAGATACTTTAGTATTTTAAAAACTTAACTTTGAGTATCACAATTTAATTTAGCATTAAATGGCATAGTCATACATAATTTTAATTCTTTTTTCTCCCCCCCCTTTTTTATGTTTATTTAAGTAATCTCTACTCCCAACGTGGGGGTCACAAACCCCACAATCAAGATTTGCACATTCTTCCAACTGAGCCAGCCAGGGGCTCCTTTCCTTTTTTTTTTTTTTAATTTTGGAAAGGATTCTTAACATGTCCTCTCAACAGATTTTTAAGCGTATAACATAGTGTTCTTATCTGTTGTCGCAGTGTTGTACAACAAATCTCTAGAACCTGTCTTGCATAACTAACATTTTATACATGTTGATTAGTAACTCCCCATTTCACTGTCTCCTGGTCTCTGGCAACCACAATTCTGTTCTTTGCTTCTATGAGTTTGACTATTTTGTATAGTTCATATAAGTGAAATCATGCAGTATTTGTGCTGTGACTGGCTTATTTAACTTAGAACATTCTCAAGGTTCATTCGTGTTGTCATTTGCGGGATTCATTCATTTGCAGGATTTCTTTTTAAGGTTGAATAATCAATTGTATGTGTATACCACATTTTCTTTATCCATTCATATCTTTGTGTCTTTATACATTCACAAGATTGTTTCTGCCTCTTGCCTTTTATGAATAACACCACAGTGAACTTGGGAATGCTAATATTTCTTCACAATCCTGATTTCAGTTGTTTTCGGGTAGATACCCACAAGTAAGATTGCTGAGTCATATGGTAGTTACGTTTGCTTTTTGAGGAGGAACCTTCCTACTGTTTTCCGAAGTGATTGTACCATTTTTGCATTCCCACCTACAGTGTACAAAGGTTCCAATTTTTCCACATCCTCACGAATACTTGTCTTAAGTTCTTTTGATAATAGCTGTCATAACAGGTATGAGATGGTAGCTCATCGTGGTTTTGATTTGCATTTCCCTGATGATTAGTGACCTTGAGCATCTTTCCGTATACCTGTTGGCCATTTTATATCATCTTTGGAGAATTTTTCAAGTTTTTAGCCCATTTTGTAATTGGGTTGGTAGTTTCTTTGCTATTAAGTTGTAGGAGTTCCTTATATATTTTGGAGATTAACCCTCTATCTGATACATGGTTTACACATATTTTCTCTCATTCCATAGGTCATCTTTTCACTCTATTGGTTCTTTCCTTTGTTGTGCAGAAACTTTTTATATTAGGTGGTCCTACTTGTCTATTTTTGCTTTTGTTTCCCGATTGCAAATGTCTTTGCTCAGGTTTTGTCTAGTCTTGTTATAGTACCTTTTGACATACAAAAATATAGTATTTCTATTTATATGTATATATATATAATTGTTTTTTTAATGATTTTTGGATTTTGTGTCATGCTTAAGAAATCTTTTCCTACGTCATGGTTGTAAGATATTTTCTTCTTTAACATTTTAAAGCTCTGCTTTTCACATTTATTTTGGATATATAATGTGAGGTAGGAAAAATTTTCCCCATGTGATTAACCATTTGTCTCAGTACCATTCGTTGGGTCAGTTTTTCATCACAGATTTACAGTGCCATTTCAGTCCTACACATCTCTGTGTTCTGTTGGTTCATTTGCTTATTTCTCTAATACCAGGCTATCTTAATTACTGTTGCTTTAACAATAAGTTTTAATGTCAGGTAAGGAAAATTTCCTTTCTTGGTTTACTTATAAAATTGTTTCTACTGTTCTTGTCCCCTTGATATTCCGTATAAATTTTAGGATCAGACTTTTGAGTCTCCTGAAAATCTCTGTAGAGATTTTGATCAGAAACATTATAGAGGTTGAATTTATTGAAATTATAGATATGGAGGGAATTGACATCATATGATCCTGATTTTCCCTGCTAGAAATACAGCCTTTCCTCCCCAGTTTTTGTAATATGACTTTTTTTTTTTTAAGATTTTTATTTATATATTTGACAGAGATAGCGAGAGGAAGAACACAAGCATGGGGGCTGGAGAAGGAGAAGCAGGCTCCCGGTTGAGCAGGCAGCCCAATGTGGGGTTCAATCCCCAGACGTTGGGATCATGACCTGAGCTGAAGGCAGATGCTTAATGACTGAGCCACCCAGGCACCTCTCTCCCATTTAAAAAAAATATATATTTTTTATTCATTTGATAGAGACAGATGGCACGAGTGTGGGGGGCAGGAGTGGTGCAGAGGGAGAGGGAGAAACAAGGGAGCCTGCCGTGGGGCTTCATCCCAGGACCCTGAGATCATGACCTGAGCTAAAGGCAAACCCGTAACTGACTGAGCCACCCAGATGCCCCATCTCTTTTTTTAAAAGAGCATTTTTAAAAAATGTGCTAAAAGAATTCCATTTAGAGCATGTGTAAATATGTTTTATTATCTTTTCCTAGTAAAACTTCGTTGCTATACGGATGGGTCTTTTTTCCTGTTTTGTAATCTAAGTGATTATTACTAGTGAGTAGGAATAGTACAGGTTTTTACGTTAAGGTTGTATTTAGCAACTGTTGACTTAATGGTTCTGAGAGTTCCAAATAATTTACCTGTAGATTCTTTTGGACTTATTATGTGGTAAATTATTTTGTTTTTTTTAATGTAATTTTATTTCTTAGTACTTCATGTCATAATTTACTGCATTAACTAGGATCTCTGTCCAATATTAAATAGCAGACACCTTTTTCTTGTTCTTGATTTTAAGTGGGAATGCATCTAAAATTTTACTATTAAGTATTGTATTTACTGTTGTTTTTTAAAATTGGTATTTTGTATCTGTGTCATAATGATAACGCTCTGAATTTAAGATTTCTGCATTAAATGGTTCTGTTCAAATCGGAATCTTTTATGGAATTAAAACATATACATTTGATACATTTGGTAGTCTGATACTTAAAGTGTAGGCATTTGTATTTTTAAAAGCATTGTGAATGATCAGGATTTTTTGTTTGTTTCCATTATGGAGGTTGAATCTTATTGAATGGTTATTCTGCATCAAGTGAAATGATCTTTTAACATTTTTAATTGATAATATGGTGCCAGTAATAGATTTTCTGTTGTTGAACCCATTCTTTCATTTCTGGAGTAAATGAGTAGGCTGCCAGTAGTACGGGGTGATTAAGAAGGGCTGGAGTGAAGATAATGACAGTTATAATGGAATATAGAGAACTGTAATGGGAGAGGGAAGGGAAGGGAGAAAGCATTTGAAAGGGGCATTACATTCTTTTTTTTAATGTATTTATTTATTTATTTTTAAATTACATATAATGTATTATTTGCCCCAGGGGTACAGGTCTGTGAATCATCAAGCTTACACATTTCACAGCACTCACTGTAGCACAAACCCTCCCCCAATGTCCATAACCCAGCTACCCTATCGCTACTCCCCCACCTCCCAGTAACCCTCAGTTTGTTTCATGAGATTAAGAGTCTCTTATGATTTGTCTCCTTCCCAATCGCATCTTGTTTAAAGGGCATTAAATTTGATATTAAAATGTTTTAAATCATTTTTGTGATTGTATACCCCATCAGTGGAAAAGATCAAGCATGCATTCCTGGTATATGTATATTTATTTAAAAACTATGCATGTGGGGCACCTGGGTGGCTCAGTTGGTTAAGTGTCTGACTCTTGGTTTCGGCTTAGGTCATGGTCTCCAGGTTCTGAGATCCAGCTCTGTATCAGACTCCACACTCAGCAGGGAATCTGCTTCTCTCCCTCGGCCTCTCCCTGTTTTACCATTCTCCCACTCTCTTTCTCTCTAAAATAAATAAAATAAAATAAAATAAAAACTATGCATGTATTTTACAGTACTAATACTTTATGTATATTTAAAGCATGCAAAATTTAAGTGAGATAAAGATGAAATCATTACTTTAAAAATAAGTTTTGCTTAGTTGTGTAAGATATTTTTGTTAAAGTTTTAATAAAACCAGTATTGACTATACTTTCTAGAAATTTATTCTTAAAGATTTACTTAGAGCACACACACATGTGCATGAGTTCGGGTGTAGAAGTAGAGGGAAAAGGAGAGAATCTCGAGCAGACTCCCTGCTGAGCGTGGAACCTGTCACAGGCTCAGTCTCACGACCCTAAGGTCATGATGGCCTGAGCCGAAATCAAGATTTGGATGCTTAACTGACTAAGCCACCAGGTGCCCGCTAAACTTTTTTTAAATCTTATTTTTTAAAAATTTTTTTAATTTTTAAAATTTTTTAATTTTAATTTTTTTTAAGATTTTATTTATTTATTTGACAGAGAGAGAGATTACAAGTAGGCAGAGAGGCAAGCAGAGAGAGGAGGAAGCAGGCTCCCCGCGGAGCAGAGAGCCCGATGCGGGCCTCGATCCAAGGACCCTGAGATCATGACCTGAGCCGAAGGCAGAGGCTTTAACCCACTGAGCCACCCAGGCGCCCTAAATCTTATTTTAACACTGTGACATAATCAAAGATTTGGAACTAAGTTCTCTTTACAGTGATAGTTGGTTTTGCTGACTGTCGTGGCTGAAAAAGATACCTCCCATACAAAAGCTTATAGATCCAAATGAAAGAAGTATGTCATAGGTTGAGCTTACCAAAATTTTCAGTTCCATTCACTAAATGTCAGAAGGGCTTTTGTTGAAATTTTCAGCTTCCCTAATGATGTTGCAGTCGTTCTTATAACCGATCAGAAGTTGTTACAGTGTTTTTAAGGGGCACATTCAAAACCCAGGGATTATATTTATTTGGAAGATTTTATTTGCTTTCTATTTTTTTAAGTAAGCTCAATGCCCAGTTTGGGCTTGAACTCAGAACCCTGAGATCAAGAGTCGCATGCCATACCAACTGAGAGAGCCAGGTGCCCCTATTTGGAAGATTTTAAAACCAATTAGAAAAATCTATTACCAAGTTTAAAAATACAGATATGAGATTTTTTTTTTTTTAGATTTTTTTTTTTTTATTTATTCATTTGACACAGAGAGAGAGATTACAAGTAGGCAGAGAGGCAGGCAGAGAGAGAGGAGAGAGGAGGAAGCAGGCTCCCTGCTGAGCAGAGAGCCCGATGCGGGCCTCGATCCCAGGACCCTGAGATCATGACCTGAGCCGAAAGCAGAGGCTTTAACCCACTGAGCCACCCAGGCGCCCAGATATGAGATTTTTAAAAAATAGGTGACACATACTGTTTTCGGTGACAAATTCATAACATCTCTTTAATAAATGCAGTCTCCATAGTTTGAGTTTATTTTAAAAAAGTGTTTAGTCTTCACATTGTTAAAATGCCACCTTTACCTGAAGAGACAGATTAGTATCTGCTGGAAAGGTATAGAAAATAGTGGTTTACTAGTCTCCTGTTTGGGTGTGATAACTGGGAAGCTTGCTTGCTGGCTCAGCATAGGATAGATGTATGTGGAGAGATAACATGGTTATCTTCATAGAAGGGACTATCATGAGGAAGGTGTCTACACCAAATACAACCTTGTTGTATGTAGCTTTATTATGAAAAACAAGTCAAAAAAAGAAAATTCAAAAAGAAAAGAACATTTGTTAAGCAGCTGGCATAGTAATCCTTGTTTTTTTATAAAAAAAATGAATAAGCAATTTTCTAGGTTTAACAACTCTTTTAATTCTGGTATTGAGATATAGGAGCAGACCTCTGCATGGTATAGTTTTTTGCCCACTACCTGTCTCATTTCTGTTAAAGTTTCTGCTATTAAAAGGCCTTGTTTCTATAAAATTGACCACTCTGATGATATTCTGTAATGCATAATTGACAGTCCCCATTTGGAATATACGCACTCTTCCCTCTGGATTTCTCTAATACTGCATATGACATATAGCTCCAGCACAGGGACCCACTGAATATGTCAAATTGTTCTGTATATTAAATGTTGGAAAGCCTAGTTCCTTTTTTGGAAAATAGGAACATAATGAACATTTAACTATTTTCTTAAACCTACTCTCCTTTGGAGTCTGCAACTTTAAACCACATTTCTAGTTATAAGTCAGAAAGTTCACAGATTCTTCTACCTCACCTTTCAAAAACTAGGTACTCTAGGTAGAAGAGTCTCTTTGAAAGTCTGAAAAACCTGAGGAAATAACATGCTAGGGATTTAAGATAATTCTGCAAAATTCTATATTCTCTATATATTTGTAATTGCATAAATTAATTTTAAAAGGATGTAAATAGGGCGCCTGGGTGGCTCAGTGGGTTAAAGCCGCTGCCTTCGGCTCAGGTTATGATCCCAGGGTCCTGGGATCGAGGCCCACATCGGGCTCTCTACTCAGCGGGGAGCCTGCTTCCTCCTCTCTCCTCTCTCTCTCTGCCTGCCTCTCTGCCTACTTGTAATCTCTGTCTGTGTCAAATGAATAAATAAAATCTTTTTAAAAAAAAGGATGTAAATAAAGATTTAATAAACAGTTTTCTTACCAGAATTTATTTAAAAAGTAATGCTGTAATTATTTCAGTTCAGAATTATTTGAAGTTTAGGGTTTTTTTTTTAAGAGAGAGGGTGTGCATGTGCGAGTTGGGGAGGGGCAGAGGGGGAGAGAGAATCTCAAGCAGGGTCCATGCCCAGCACAGAACCTACATGAGACACAGTCTCACAACCCTGAGATCATGACCTGAGCCAAAATCAAGATGTGCTTTAATGTGCTTATAATGTGCTTTATTATTAACTTTTCCCCCTCTATCCTTCTTAAGTAATAGGAGTGAAACATCTACATCTGATAACACAGAAACTTATCAAGAGAATACAAGGTAAGCTTTTGATAATTTTACTACTTTAGTACATATTATCTGTCATTTTATAATAGATTTTTTAATTAAAATTTTTTATAAATGAAATCAGACAATGCTAGACTAGCAGTTAAGAAATAAATGCTGCAGATGCTTTTACAAATCACATAAAATAAGAATAATTTAGATCTCCTTTTTTACTGTGGTCAGGTTTCTTCCATGCATAATTTAGGTAGAGATGTTAATATTAAACTGTCCCTGCTGAAATTCTGAGGTATTAAACTTCAGTGATGCATGATCCTCAAAGTGTTTTGAAATGTCGATCATTCTGATGATTGATACTTTTGTTTCTCACTTTTACTATGAATTTTGTATGTTAGATTCCTAGAGACTGGGATAGACTAAAGATCTGACCTTGGTGGGAATCTTTTTAAAAGTTTTGAGTTCCTAGATATGGGACACCACAGGGTATTTACAGCTTTCAAGAGAGTTATAGTGACATCTGTTGGCCTTACACAAATGACTAAATTTAAGTTGTTTGGATGTGACTGCTTGATACATGGATCAGCTAGGTTTGTTTTTGTTTTTGTTTAGGCTGAAGGCAGCATGAAAATTTGTACAGAAACATTTTTTTTTTTTAGATTTATTTATTCATTTGACACAGAGAGAGAGATTACAAGTAGGCAGAGAGGCAGGCAGAGAGAGAGGAGAGAGGAGGAAGCAGGCTCCCCACTGAGCAGGGAGCCCGATGCGGGCCTCGATCCCAGGACCCTGAGATCATGACCTGAGCCGAAGGCAGAGGCTTTAACCCACTGAGCCACCCAGGCGCCCTGTACAGAAACATTTTAAGGGTACTGTAAACTGAGATTGTTTGGGAACATCTGTTGTAGATCATTTACTGAAAATAGTTTTTTCAAAATGTGGAAATCTTTGAATAATTATACTTTTTAAAAAAGAAACTTAAAATAATTGGTCAAAGAATTGGAAAGCATCATTTTTATGTTACGATTTCACCTTAAGTACATTTCATTTAAAATTATTTTATAGTTCTTCTGGGCATCCTACCTTTAAGTGTCCCTTGTGTCAAGAATCAAATTTTACCAGACAGCGTTTACTGGATCATTGTAACAGTAATCACCTATTTCAGATAGTTCCTGTGGTAAGTACTTATGTTAAAGACAGTCATCTGTTTAAATATGCTGTACCATTTATTTCAGTTCATGTGTACAAGGGAAAGTAGTTGATTTAAATTTGGATGGGGCATTATCAATAAGGTAGACTTTCGTCAACAAAAAATTGATGACCAGAAGCAAAAGGAGATATTTCAAATTCCAGTAACTCACTTGCAGAAACGGAGATGGTTATTATAAGGGTGATGTAAGAGAATAACATGGAGGAGAGTGAAATCATGAAAGGTGAACTGGGGAATTTTCATTAGAGGAATGGCAGAACCAACCTCTACTGGGGCCTCTCAATTTCTTAGTCTGTAGGATGCAGGCAGCTGGATCTGGTCTGATGGATCTGCTGCAGGTGAAAGCACTTAGAAATAAGAATTAAGTCAGTAGGTATTTTTAATTGTATCCTTGCAGAATCTAGTATATGAATGCATAAAGTATGGAAGGAAAAGAATCCTACTTTCTTCTTGATGCATACATATCTTTTTGATACCATTTTGAGGCTGTTTAAGAAAGGGGTGAGACCTTTTTGTTGAATGAGGGAGACAGAGTGGAGTGCGGGATTCCAGCATTGTGTTAATGGTCCTACAAGTCCTCTTTTGGAACATGAGCTACACAGGTAAGTGATTTCAGCTGCGGATGGTACAGGAGAAACTGAGCTGGAAGAGATACTTCCTTTTTAGCTGTACATTTTGATATATATTTTCTTCATAAATAAGAGTGGAAGGAAAATTTTATAAATAAAATTAGGATTATAGATATTTTTAAGCAGTTTTAGTTGGTTGTGCTAGAAAAAGTTGTGAAAGAATATGCCTTAGTAACTACTGAGGCTACCCATAAACTCTTACGTAGCACTAAGGGAGACACACCACCTACTCTACTCGTTAGGGGAAAGTCAGTTGCTATTAAATGAACAAATACAATTGCTAAAGATCTTTCCAGGAAAAGTCTCACATTTAAGATACTTGATTTGTTTTATATTGCATTGGCAAATTTTTGTTCCTGCATTATTTTCAAAACAGTACAAACTTTGGTTCGAGTTCAGTTACCAAAAGTTTTTTCTTACTTGATTTGAGTGTATCATCCATTCACTTTTTAGCACGTCCTTCATTTAAAACCTTAAGGATACGATTTAAAGTGTACTTCACTTTCATTTTACTTATAAATAAAATTAAGCTAAGAATAATTATAGTTATTTGTGGCTTAAATGAGATTACATACTGGTTAATGATAGCAACTGTGGTATTATTAAAGGTTGGGTTTGATGTTTCTGTTCAAATAGTTGTGTGGGCAGAGGTATAAATAATAGAATGTTTATCTCTTTTTATTGTGTTAGGTTACTATAATTTATCTGAGGTAATTTGGTCAGGAAATGATCTTCTCTTGAAATTTGGACCTTAGAAATGGTTTTCATGTAGACATTTTCAGTAATATAAGCTTGTATTGTTTTAATACTTTCAATAATTAGTATGTTTGGATCTTTTCATTATATTTAAAACATTCTGTTTCTCATAGACCTGTCCTATTTGTGTGTCTCTTCCTTGGGGAGATCCTAGCCAGATAACTAGAAATTTCGTTAGTCATCTAAATCAAAGACATCAGTTTGATTATGGGGAATTTGTGGTAAGTGAAATTCTTTAAGCTTAAGAAAATACCCTGTAAATGCTAAATTAAAATAACTTTTCAATCTAGACTTGAGTTTTGAGACAAGCTGTTGTATCATACTGGATGGTTATAGGCCAAGTTCTTTTGTTTTTATTATTTATTTATTCATTATTATTATTTTTAAAGATTTTATTTATTTATGACAGAAAGAGATAGTGAGAAAGGGAACACAAGCACAGGGGAGCTGGAGAGGGAGAAGCAGGCTCCCCACTGAGCAGGGAGCCCCATATGGGGCTCGATCCCAGGATGCTGGGATCATGACCTGAGTCAAAGGCAGACGCCCCAGTGTTGTTTTTATAATAATATAGGCACCCCAGTGTTGTTTTTATAATAATATAGCTGAACTTTGGTTTGTGGAAGTGGTACAAGTTGAATTTATTGTTTACCTCCTGTACTAGAGAGATAATTATGTAAGAAGAGCAAACCCCCAGATTGAACAAAATGATGATTTATGTGAAAACCATCTAGATTTAAGAGAAATAAAACTGGTATAACAGATGGAGGAGAATGTATTTCTCATGTAGTACAAGTTGCTTATTATAATAGATTTCTCATATCTGCATATAGACACATTTTTTTAAAAAAGATTTTATTTGAGAGGGCAAGTGAATGAGAGAGAAAGAGAGATCACAAGGTGGGGGAGGGACAGGAGGAGAGGGAGAAGCAGGCTCCCCACTAAACAGGGAGCCCTATATGGGGCTCGATCCCAGGACTCTGGGATCATGGGATCATGACCGGAGCCAAACGCAGACGCCCAACCAGATGAGCCAGCCAGGCACCCTGAGATGCATTCTTTTTAAAAATGAGGGAGCATAATTATTAAATAAAGCCAGGTTGAGTAGATTCTGGTCTTAGATAATGGCTTTAACAGGCATGAGGGAAGTTATATAAAAACAGATCCCTAAAGCAAAACATAGGGTTACTTTCTACCTCCCAAATATGTCATGATAATTTTTTAAAGAAATTAGATGACTTTTGTTTTATTGTGAAATTATATTTTATTCAACTGCAGTGAATTAAAACCATATCCAATTCAGTATTAATCCTGATAAAGAATGGCTGGTACTTATTTTCCTGTTTAGGTAACCACAGGCATATATAATTCTGACAGTGACATGAACAGAATTTATTTTTTTTCTCTATGCCCCAGTGTTGAAATTATATCATTATTGATAAATGTTTTTTTTTATTTTGTGGAATTTGCATCTTAAGTCATAGTTTTAAAATAACATCTCAAATGTGTAAAATTCATGATTTTAGCATTTTTATGAAATATAGATTCTTAAATTCTCATTTTAAGAAAGTTTACTGTGGAGAACTATGATTTGGAAAAACAAAAATATATTTTATGAAACACTTTTGATCTAATTGTCCAGTTATTTTATTTTGCCACAGAAGAGTATGTAATTTTAATTATTTGAGATTGTCAAGTGGAAGCCTATATTTTAAAGCAAACCCGTAGGACATAATTGATAGCAAGTAGAATTAAGTGAAGGAGAGTGGTGTAACTAAGATTGAGGAAGCTATAGTTTTTAGCTTCATGTTAGGATTAAGAAGCTGCTGCTTAAGTTCTCAATTTAATAAATGCTTATTTTCTTTAAAATTAATTTCTTTAGACATTTTGACATTCTTTCCTATTTTTTTTCAAAGATTTTATTTATTTATTTGACACAGAGAGAGAGATCAGATCACAGGTAGGCAGAGAGGCAGTCAGAGAGAGAGGAGGAAGCAGGCTCCCCACTGAGCAGGGAGCCCGATGTGGGCCTTGATCCCAGGACCCTGAGATCATGACCTGAGCCGAAGGCAGAGGCTTTAACCCACTGAGCCACCCAGGTGCCCAACATTCTTTTCTAGAGATGACAGAATTTATTATCACAATTGTGGGTTACCTTTAACTGTACTTTTAATTAATGACCTCATCATAAAGGTCTGTAACTTTCAAATTTCATTCTGTGCTGATCCCATTTGTTGTTTATCAGTTATACTTAAATAACTACAACTGAACTTAATTACTAAAGTTCAGGTATTTAAATCTTATATTTTAAAGAATAGCATGTATTGTAACATAAACCATTTTAAGTGTGTGTAATGTATTGGGCAAAGTATTGAGTAGTGGAGTATGTCTTTCCTGTTGACATGTTAATGTCATTGTTTTTAGAATCTTCAGCTAGACGAGGAAACCCAGTATCAAACTGCTGTTGAAGAATCTTTTCAAGTAAACATCTGAAGACTATAGACATCTCTGCATCTTTGTACCTGCAAGTGCCATCGTTAAGGGGAAAACTACATGAAGTCACCGTTTCAGTAACTTGATGTGTATACTAATAAAAGTAAATCAGTTTATTGATTTAGTTTTTTAATTAAAAAATGAAGGTGAGCCATCTGAAAACTTCATCTTCTTGATAAGTTAAAAATGAAAGTTAGGACGTTATCTTTAAAAATATTGAAATGAACAAAAGGGATTTCATGTTGTACTTATCTTTTTTTATACACAGTCTTGAATTTTTCCTTATGTTGCTTTTGAAATTTGGTGCAGTTCCTCCCATTGATGCAGTTTTGAAATTTGGTGCAGTTGTTGTACACAGGTAACACACAGTAGCACATTCTGAAAGATGTGATTGATAGAAACCTACCAAATCTGAGCCAGTTACCAGAGTTGCAGAATGGAGACTTGAAGTGCTAAATGAAACAATCCAAAGGAAACTTTTTTAATACAGATTCTAGCTGAAGAATCCAACTATAAGAAAATTGTATTTATATAATGTTTAGTATTTTTGAAGACTAATGAGATTTCTTTAATAATTATAACTCTTTAAAAAGTGAAAGTTCATTGTAAAGATATTTCCTTTTTGCCTTAGAAGGAAATACTAAGAGAAAAATTTATTTCTTAGGTGGGAGGTTGGTAATTTCAAATCTTGTTTGTTTGGCTAATTTGTAAGCCTAAATTATATTAAGCTGAATTATAGCTCTTTGGCCTCAAAATTTTCAATAGCCAGTATTTCTCTTTAGCTAAGATGAGACTTTGATTAGAAACTTCCAGTTGATGATATCATACTCACAGGTATATTTAAATGAGAGGTTTGGCTTCATCTCAGTTTAGAAATTCCTTCAAAGCTAAAGATGTATATGTATATATGCATACACTTTTTTATGTGTATATACACACACGTATGCATGCAGTTTGTCAGGTTATATACAAAATTTCTATTAAGATTTTAAAAATGGACAAGCAATATGGTATTATCTGATTTGATTAAAATTTTTTATATCACCAAATTTTTAAAAAGTAATAGCCAAATGCTAAGTGGTCTAGTTGGCTACAGTTACACCTTAAAAGTTGAATTTACACACATAATACCTTGTTCATGTGGTGCTCATTTGTTATTCTCAAAGATAATGCATGACTATGAAGTAATGAGATGGATGTTACCAGCCACTCTGTTTCACTACTTCTTAGTCAACACTGGGTTTGTTCTTAATATTTATTAATAAGAATCAAAATAACTTGTAATAGAAGGCCTAAATCACAGAATAAAAGAGGAAGAGTGTATTAGCTGACATTCCACACTAATATACGTTGTTTATGCTTTCTTTAAAATAACTAAAAGAACATAAAAGAAAATCTCAGAAGTAGTTTGCTGCTAATATATACATATATTGTATGAAAGGGTATATTTTGGTTTTGTTAAAACTTTACCTTGTTGACTTTTCTACAGTGAACATTTTTTTTAACTTGATTTAATAAAAATGTTAATTTTGGAAGTGGAGTTTTGTAAAAACCTTTTTCAGTCAAACAATAATGACTATGGTAGTAATAACAGTCACCAAAAAGCCATACATCTTAATGAACATATGCCTTTGTTCTGTCATTCGAAAGAGTGATGTTTACTATGTGCTTGAACATTTTCTCTGCAGTTACATAAGTGTAATTGTAAGAATAGCTGTTTAATGAACTCTTTTTAAAAAGATTTTTGACCATAGGTTTTTCCAGTTTAAAGCAATAACTTTACTACTTTCTTTCAAAGTTAATACTTCCAGTATATCAAGTTTTAAGCCATTCTGAGATTTGAGAACTTCTTTAAAGGAAAATTGTAGTAGACATCATCTTGATGAAATTGTGTTTTGAAGTTTGTGGATTAGTTAAATATCAATAATAGTCTTGTGTGTCTTTCCTATAAACTTTTCTTAAGGAAAATATTGCCTATTTGTTATTACCTGGAAACTCCTCAGTATGGAAATGTTTGTTTAAAATACCACCTTTTGTTCATGGATTAGGAATAGGGACAGGCTTTACAGATTTACAGTTTAAATTCATGAGAAAGTCTTTATTTTTAATATGCTTATAGCTGAGTAAGAATAAAGGAGGGAAACAATTGATTGCTGATACCCAAATTTCACAGTATCATTTCTAGGAAAGCGATTTCCTTCAGCAAGTTACAGTTTATGTTGTTAAACAGAGTCTTATTTGAGATGTATTGCTTTATTTTTCAATTAAAAGTGGTTTTCTCCTACTTGTGTGTCTAATTAAAATTTTGTCTAGAGGCAAACATAACAGCATTTAATTCTCATAACTCACCCTGGAAGACATGTAGGAGATAACCCATTATTTTGCACTTGAAAAAGTGGATAGGAGAAAGCTACCACATGCTGATGCTATATGTTGGATTTAACTTTATAAACTTATTTTATCTTATTTCAAATGTTAATCAATTTATAAGGCTATTTGTCAAGTATTTATGCAGCAAGATTTTCAAGTCCTGTTAGCAACCAGGCAGAAAGCTAGTTAACTGGTTAATAAACCCTTTTATATGGAGAAGTTACCCTTAAGTAAGACATCAGGGTTGTAAGAACATATTGCAAAATACAATGTCATATACCTTTTGGGTTGCTTAGTAAGTATTAGTTATGACCTTCATTGAATCATAAGTTTTATAGAAATCTGTTAGGGTTGCTACTCAAAAGAATAAATCTTTTGAGGAGGTGATGACATTTTAGCCTTTGTGACCCAGAAAACATGTAAATACATGTAGTATAAAACTCATGATAGAGGGCGCCTGGGTGGCTCAGTGGGTTAAAGCCTCTGCTTTCGGCTCAGGTCATGATCTCAGCGTCCTGGGATCGAGGCCCGCATCGGGCTCCCTGCTCAGCAGGGAGCCTGCTTCCTCCTCTCCCTGTCTCTCTGCCTGCCTCTCTGCCTACTTGTAATCTCTCTCTCTCTCTGTCAAATAAATAAATAAATAAAATCTTTAAAAAAAAAAAAACTCATGATAGAAATATGAATAAAGTACTCATTCCATGATATCACTTAGTGTCAATATAATTTTCTGATTATACAGTACAATTTTGATAAAAGTATAGAATGGAAAGGAGTTAATGTTAAGAAATTAAAAGAATACAGGAGCCTCCAAAAAATGAGTATTACCACCTGCATTCCCCCCCTAATCTGACAGCAGTTGTCCAATCCTGGGGCTGAGAGAGGTGACGGTTGCCATACTCCCATCCTTGAAATGAGAAAGACAAGTGTTAACTGGCAAATTTGGATTAAACTATATCATACAGTTTTCTATGCTAATAGGAATTCTTGGGAGTATAATGGTCAAGAATATACGATTACAGAATTCAAGATGAGCAGGGCACGGTAGGGAATATGGATTACACCTAATCAGGTGAATTATAGCCATTCTATGGAGAGGAAGAAGGAACACATGGAAGGTGAATGAAAGAAATTTCCTATCTGTCAATGTGGCAAATTAATGCATGATAATGCACACAAAGTGAACAGTAGCCTCAGTAATAAGAGCATAGGTCAAGTAAAACATTATTAGAATCCCATAAATCTCTTTATTTCTACTTGCAGTCATAACTCGTCACCACCACAAACTTTTCATACCATAGGTTGTTTTGTCTGCTTTTATACTTCATAGAAAAGGAAGAACACAGTAAAAATTCTGGCTATTTTTGCTCAACATTGTTTTGAGGTTTTTATAGGTATATTTTAATTTTGTCAACGGCTATCTACAGTAACTTTTGTCCAGAACAAAGAAAGCTAAACAGTAGTTCTTGTGAATTACTAGATACATCGCAAGTGGTTCTTTTCATGATCATTGGCACTCACAGGTGCCAATCTAGGTAAAAACTGAAAACTGGCTGCACACCTCCCTCCACCCGTCGTCATAACTGGGGAAAGACAGGTAAAGAGAGGAGCCAGTGGCCTTCCACAGCTCTTACTGACCTTTTTCCTAAGCTGCATGGAGGATACTCTCTTTCCAGGGCGTTTTGCAGGCAGTGGATTTTACTAAGTAAGGAATTGAGTAATGCTACCAACAGAAGCTAAAGAGGGTTACAGTGGTTGCAAAAAAAGGGATACAGAAAATGTTTAAAACAACCAAGCCTAGTTTCTTGGGTCAGAATGGTTTTGATGATTCTGGAGGTTGACACTTACATGGTTTTGGACAGATTACTTAGCTTCTCGCCTCTTATGGGTTGTGAGGATTGAGTGTGCTAACACACAAAGTGCTTGTTATCTTTACTGTTTCCATGTATTCAGTCCAGATCTACCAATTATGTTTATATCTGGCAGGTCTCAATAAATCCTGCTGGGAAAGTCTGGAGTAATGGTTTTTTCCTTTTAGAATATAGATCCCAAAGGGTTATTAGTTTTTGTTATCCTCAACTTTTGCAGGAAGATCTGACACATTGTGTTTGTCTCTAAGAAGTTTTCTAAATAGGCTTTCTAAATACAAACAATATATCTTTTAGAATAATCCTTATGAAGAATAATAAGCTGATAATCATACTGAGTAATCAAATGTATGCCCAGGATTTATTGATGAGACATTTATTTAGCCCCCCCCCATTTTATTGAGCTATAATTGATGTACAGTACTGTAGAAGGTTAAGGTGTATAGCATAATGGCTGATTGACCAATATCGTGAAATGATAACCACAGTAAGTTTAGTTAACACCTAACTATACATACCAAAAAAAGGGTTTTTTTCCCCCTTGTGATGAGAACTCTTGTGATTTACTCTCAACTTCTAAACATCATACAGCAGTGTTTATAGTCCTCATGTTCGGCATTATGACCCATTTTATTTTTAACATGCCTAGTTCTTAGCCAATAAAGAACATGAAGAAACCACTGTCTAGAAGAAAATTTATTTTGTAATATTAACAAATCACTTGAATAGCTTATATATGTTTGTCTAGGTTATTCAGTAGTCTTAAAGGGTTTAAATAGTTTTTATGAATTTCTTGAAATATTCATGAGTGTTAAGAATATTACTTTATGCTAACTTTGTTATTCTGTTTCTAGGTAGAATGGGTATATTGCACGTTAAAAGCATTTTTTTAAAGATTTTATTTATTTATTAGACAGATAGAGACACAGCAAGAGAGGGAACACAAGCAGAGGGAGTGGGAAAGGGAGAAGCAGGCTTCCCTCCGAGCAGGGAGCCGGATGCAGGGCTCGATTCCAGGATCATGACCTGAGCCGAAGGCAGATGCCCAACGACTGAGCCACCCAGACACCCCCTTGAAAGCATTTTTATGTTTATAAAGTAATTTTAGGTCCATTAGACCAACAATTCTCAACCTTCTTGGTCTTGGGTCCCCGTGACACTCAAATTACTGGCGTAAAAAAATTCTAAATATAAAAAAAATGTAATTTTCTAAACATTTACATAGTTGGGCTGTATTAAAAATAGTCGTAGACAATGCTCTTGTAGAACTGACAGACACACTTCCTACCTGTGGCTGGCTGTTCCTCCACCTAGAATCGAATCAAGATGTTTCCTAATGTAAATTTATTCTTTAAAGACAAAAAAGAACCAAAAAACTAAAACAAAAACTCTTCTAACAAACATCTTACTAAAGTTATATCCTTAAGCAAATTGCTTTTTAAAATTTTGTACTTAGAGAAGAAGTCTTTTAATAATCAATCCAAGCATGCCTCCGTTCTCTACTTATTTGTTATGGGAAAGTTAATTTTGTGTATTAGCTGGTGCTTTTTGCAGTTTGGATACTGCAAGAAGGTGCTTTAGTGATTCCGCAGAAAAATAAGTATTTTATACCAGATTAGGCAGATTTAAGTTCCCAAGAAAGCATTATTTTTTTTTCTTTTTGCATCCTGACTTTTGAAATTTGAGCTGTCTTTAAATGGCAAGCTGCAGAACTCTGGTTATTAGTGGGGAAGATTAAACTGAACAGAGAGGATAGCTTAGCAAAAAAAAATAGTGATTAAGTCTGTGAAGTTAGTGCCGTGGAGCGGAGAGGAGCACTTTCTGAGCTACTGAGATTTTCCGGAATGTTTTCAGGCTATGGCCTGATGACATCCCATCTAAGGGATCTCCACAAAACAACTTCATAATTCTACATTTTAGCCTGATCAAAAATAACAAAGTTACTATTTCTGATTTTGTGTTTGTTTTTTATTGAGATAAAATTGACATAACATTAGTTTCAAGTGTGCAACATATAGTGATTAAATATTTATATTGTGAAATGATTACCACAATAAGTCTGGTTAACGTCCATTGCATAATTGCAATTTTTTTTTCTTGTGATGAGAACTTTTAGATTTACTCTTTTAGCAACTTTCATACATACAGTACGGTATTATTTACTATAGTCACCATACTGTACATTACGTCCTCATGACTTACTCATTTTATAACTGGAAGTTTGTACTGTTTGATTACCTTAGCTCATTTTTGCCCATCTCCCTCGTCTCTTGGGAACCACCAGTCTGTTCTCAATTTATTTATTTATTTATTTATTTATTTATTTTAAAGATTTTATTTATTCATTTGACACAGAGAGAGAGATTACAAGTAGGCAGAGAGGCAGGCAGAGAGAGAGTAGAGAGGAGGAAGCAGGCTCCCTGCTGAGCAGAGAGCCCGATGTGGGCCTCGATCCCAGGACCCTGGGATCATGACCTGAGCCGAAAGCAGAGGCTTTAACCCACTGAGCCACCCAGGCGCCCTGTTCTCAATTTATGAGTTTGGTTTTTGTCTTTTAGATTCCACATAGAAGTGAGATCATACAGTATATGTCTTTCTCTGACCTGTTTCACTTAGCATATTGCCCTCAACTTCATGTTGTCGCAAATGGCAAGATTTCCTTTTTTGTGGCTGAATAATTTGTGTGTGTGCGTGTACACTTAGGTTTTTCCATGACTTTGGCTATTATATATGCTGCAATGAGCATGGGAGTGCGGATATATTTTTGAGATCCTGATTTTATTTCCCTTGAATATATACCCAGAAATGGAATTGCTGGATCATATGACAGTTATATTTTTAGTTTTTTGAGAAAACTCCATAATGTTTTTCATAGTGACTATACAACTTCACATTTCCACTAACAGTGCACAAGGGTGTCCTTTTCTCCACATCCTTGCCAACACTTACCTGTCGTCTTTAATTTTTTTAAAAAATATTTTATTTATCTGAGAGTGTGAGAAAGAGCAGAGAGTGTGAGAGAAAGAGGGAGAAGCAGACTCCCTGCTGAGTGGGGAGTCTGATGCAGGACTGGATACCAGGACTCCGGGATCATGACCTGAGCCAAAGGGGGACACGCTAAATGGACTGAGCCACGCAGGCGCCCCTATTGTGCATTGTATTAGAAACCATATTTTCATCAAAATTGTTCAAGAGTATATGAGCATTGATAGCAACTTATATCAGTTATAACCTCTAAAATGTTTTTCATAATTTAGGACCTTCCGTTTATGATTAGTGAATTTTTTTTTTTAGTTTTGGCTCATTGTTGCTACATACGTATTTTGAATTTTAATTTTAGCATTCAACACATTAGCTATCACTCCAAGATTCATTTGCAAATTGGATAAACAAGGCCTTGACCTTATTGCACACAACCAAAGCAGCCCAGGAGCAAATCATTAAAGACTGCTTTAGTCAGGTTTCATCTATTACTAACTGAGTACAGTTATCAAACCACTTATGAATACGCTTAAACATTCTAGTCTCCAGCTCTTGCATATTGTTCACAAGACTAACAATTCTTCATCTACCGGTCCATTAAATGTGTTAAAATATGAAATGTATTTAGTTCAATTTGACTTAGTGAATATAGTGGGTCCTTTAGATTTTTTTTTTTATTTATTCATTTGATACAGAGAGAGAGATCACAAGGAGGCAGAGAGGCAGGCAGAGAGAGAGGAGAGAGGAGGAAGCAGGCTCCTTGCTGAGCAGAGAGCCCGATGCGGGCCTCGATCCCAGGACCCTGGGATCATGACCTGAGCCGAAGGCAGCGGCTTTAACCCACTGAGCCACCCAGGCGCCCATAGTGGGTCCTTTAATTCCTATTTTCTTTTCTAATTGCTTACAAGCTAGCTGCTCTAGAATTTTGTCAAGCAACTTAATTCTTACTGGCAATTTCTCTCTCTTTTGAAAATTAGTTCTATCAGGAATACTTAAAGGGGACTACACGTGGTATGTTGTGTGGTCTTCAGTCGTGATAGGTGTATTATTTTAATAGAGCTGGAAGTTTTTGTTTCTTCCATTTGTTAATTTAGATCTTGAGTATTAGGGAGGACATTCTGATTCTGAAGAAGTATTTCTTGCACAAAATTTGGGAGCAGTTTGATTCACTGAGTAGTGCTTAATGAGGGCCTATAATACCATGAATACAACACCTTTCAGTGCAAAACATGTCTAAATAGAAGAGAGGATTCTATCTGCAGGCTTATTCCTTTCATATTCCTTTTTTTTTAAATTAATTCCTGTCATATTCCTGATAAATGACCCTGCTGGTGGTTATGTGATATGGCCAAATATCATGTTAAGGAGGCAAGTTGATCTGAGGTTTGTGAAAGCTGTAATACAGTGGGCGCCTGGGTGGCTCAATGGGTTAAAGCCTCTGGCTCAATGGGTTAAAGCCTCTGCCTTCGGCTCAGGTCATGATTCCAGGGTCCTGGGATCAAGGCCCGCATTGGGCTCCCTGCTCAGTGGGGAGCCTGCTTCCTCCTCTCTCTGCCTGCCTCTCTGCCTGCTTGTGGTTTCTCTCTGTCTGTCAAGTAAATAAAAAAATACAAAAAAAGATCTTAAAAAGCTGTAATATAGCAAAAGTTATATTTATTTTATAGCAGTTTGAATTGGGTTAAAGACATCACATCATTTAATCCAGGGGTGGAAATGTACACATGAAATCAATGCAGCCTGTGTCTTTGTTATTCTAAACCTGGGACTTACTGGGGGCACTTGGCTGGCTCAGTCAGTGGAGCATGTGACTTGATCTGGAGGTCGTGAGTTCGAGCCCTGCATTGGGCATAGAGATTTCTTTAAAAAAGAAAATAAAATAAACCTGGGAATTACTGGTTTACTTGTCTCTTATTTTGCCTTTATCATTGCTCAAGGATGATTTGCGGTAGTTCTATTGTAACATCACAAATTTAAAAGTGATTAGTGTCATAACCACCACAGATTGATATTCAGCCCACCTTGAGAATATGACAGGGCTGTCCCCACTGGGTTGTATGTCTTAGGTTATCTGTGGAGCCAGGTCCAAAATCAAAATCTCGGGTGCCTGGGTGGCTCGTGGGTTAAAGCCTCTGCCTTCAGCTCAGGTCATGATCTCAGGGTCCTGGGATCGAGGTCCGCATCGGGCTCTATGCTTAGCAGGGAGCCTGCTTCCTCCTCTCTCTCTCTCTCTCTGCCTCTCTGCCTACTTGTGATCTCTCTCTGTCAAATAAATAAATAAAATCTTTAAAAAAAAAAATCAAAATCTTGAGGTGAAGCCAGAGGTCGATTCATGGATGACCAGGTCAAAATCACTGAGCCAAGAGGGGAGAGAGAAACTAAAATGAACTGGTTGGGGGATGGAGATGCTTCTAGTCACAGAAGCAGACCCAGAGCAAGGAAAGAAGGAATGAAGCACGAGTATGCAGTGGTGAGAGTTAGGTTCAGGTAAACCTTAGCAGAAAGAGATCCTCTGGCATAGGCACTCCTTTCCTTCCTGTCGTGCTCGCTGAAGACTGAACGTGAACTCCATTATCATGGGATTGTCACTCTTACCCTGAGGTGCAGTTTATCTGGAACTAGAAATAGGAATTCACATGAAGTAGCTATTTACTTGTACTCAGGTATCTCGAGCTTCCTTTCTCGATTAACTATGTTTACGGTAAATGTTTTCCTTAGCAGAAAAGATGGAAGTCAGATTTGTATCCTGAGAACCTTAATGTTGAAATGTTCCTTATTTCCTGAATGGCAGTCTCAGAGATCGTACTTAATTTATTCAATAAAAGCTCAGTCCTGTCCCTCCTCTTTTCTCACTACAGACTTAATCCCTAATCAAGCATCTCATTTTTGTACATCAGTGATCGTATTTGTTCGGCTTCAGGTACCATCTTTGTTAACCAATCTCAGATTTTCGTCCGCACCGCTCCTCTGAGCACCAGACGGGTGTCTCCAGTATCTGCTCAGCGTCTCTTATTTTCTGGCAGGCACCTCGAGCTCATGCTAGCGAGCTATCTTCCCTCATGTCCAGGTTTACTCCAGTGGTTCTGACAATTTGGGGTGCATAGGAATCACCTAGAGGCCTTGTTAAAACACAGATTGCTGATCCCAACTTCGAAGATACTGTATCAGAGGTCCGGATTGGGAATTAACTTGTAACTAATCTGTTTATACCCCTAACGGAACATTACAATTAATTTGTATTAAGTCTCTTTCCCAACTAGACCAGTTATTTTCAGCACTGCCTGCTCCATAAGATCACCTGGAAAACTTTGCAAAAGCAATCATATCAGGTTCCATCTCCAGAGATTTTGATTTGTTAGTTTGGGGGAAGGCCCACATAATTCTAATATACTGCCAGGGTTAAGAATTGCTGGGGACACCTGGGTGATGCAGTCGGTTAAGCATCTGACTCCTGGTTTTGGCTCAGGCCCTGATCTCAGGGTCGTAAGATTGTGCCCCGTGTCAGGCTCCATGTGGAGTCTGCTTAAAATTCTCTGCCTGTCCCCCCATCTCACATGCACATGCATGTGCCACATGCTCTCTCTCTCTCAAATAAATAAATCTTAAAAAAAAAAAAATCACTGCGCCAGACCAGACTGAAATTTTTGAAGGTGTAATTATGGTGCTCACTTGGTATTGCCAACACCTAACACAATGGGCAATCAATACGTGTTTGTTGAACTGTTTTGTGACAGTAAAGAAAAATGGCAGGGGCTCTCCCTTTCCTGAGGGACTAAGATGTTGAGATGGATGGAGACTTTAAGGAATTGGATTCATTTTAGATAATGATTGAGATGCATGAGCAATAAAAATGTAACGGACAATATCCAGCTCTTCCCTGAGGTAATCTCTGAAAATGGCTTGCTATTCACTTGACCCAGGAAACCCTAAGAAATCATGCAAGCAGAGATTCAAATCTGCATGGTCACTTTAAGAACATATGTGAAGGTGTCCAGGCCATCAAGGGTATGCATATCCAAAAAGCCACCAAGTATCTGAAGGACGAAGGATGTCACTTTGCAGAAACAATGTGTGCCACGCTGTTGCTGTATTGGTGGAACTGGTAGGTGTGCCCGGGCTGAGCAGTGGGGCAGGAAACAGGGTCGGGGGCCCAAAAAGAGTGCTGAATTGTCACTGCACAGGCTTAAAAATGCAGAGAGCAATGCTGCACTTAAAGGTTTAGATGTAGATTCTCTGGTCGTGCAGCACATCCAGGTAAAAAAGCCCCCAAGATGCAATATTGAATTTATAGGGCTTGTGGCTGGATGAACCCACACATGAGCCCTCCCTGCTGCTCGCACTGAGATGCTCCCTCTTGTAAAGAACAGATTGTTCCTTAGAGAAGGAGGTTGCACTCCAGAAAAACTGTAGAAAGTATTTCATTAAGAGACTTGAGTAAGGTTTAAAAGAAAAGATAAGGAATAAATTATGTATTAGGAGATGCCGAAGAGGAGAATCATGAAAGAAAAATAGTTAAAAAATACCATCCCTATGTTTATTAAATACTTACAATTTTAATGTACTTTGGGGGCCACTGTTTGGCTTGAGTTTCACAATGATGGTGTAGATCAGGCAAATATCATTCCCATTTTACAGATGAGGAATCTGAGTCATGGTAGGTGAGGTTGGGTGATGGTCCAGGATTATATTCCAGCTTGACAGTAGGTAGAGCTAGAACTAGAACCTAGTCCCTAGTTCTTAATATAATGCTCTTTCCAACACACTGGCTCTCCACAAAAGATGAATCACCCTTGAGTTTGATTGTCTAGCAGAAGACACTTATTCCATTTCCATTTATTCCATTTAGTCCATATTCCCTTTCTTCTACATGTCTGGGTCTCCCTTCCAAAGGAGACCTTCTTCTGGATCCAGGTCTCTGGAGTTATCAGCCACCAAGGCCCTAAATGATATATTTTTACATGCCCTCTCTGTAATTATCTCCCAGGACCAAGACTCGGAACTTTAAAACTTGTTGCACTTATTTGTTTAGTGAACAATTTATATTTAGTGAGTGATTCGTATATGCCAGGATCTGTGCTGTACTCTGGCAGACAATTGGGAGTGGAAAGACAGTCCTGTCCCTCTGATGTTTTAGAGCAGCAGGTGAGAGACAAACATTAAATATTGACACAAGTCCCACATTGCAACTGTGATAAGTTCTACTGGGAGGAAGCTCAAACTCGCAAGGTTTGATTATGTCCCAGAGGTTCTAGACAAGATTCCAGTCGAAACCAGTTCTGAAGAAGTAGGTATTGCTAGATAAAAACAGGAGTAAATATCTACACTAGTTCTTCCAGTCTTTTCCAGCATTGCAAACTCTTTTCAAACTTCGAAAAGTTTCTCAGACCTCCCCACATGATGAATGGCAGATTAAACATCCACTGCGGTTAATCCAGCAACGATGCTAAATGGATTTATAATGCATGAATCTCTCAACACTTACATACATTTGAACCATATTTCTTATTTTTGTGGAATATTAATTCCTGACTAGACAATACTTGCTACAATGTGCAGCCTCCTTATATTCTCCAAGGCTTTCCGGGTTAGTGCCCATGGGTTGTCCTTCCCTAAGCTAATTTGTGGGCATCTACGACTGGACAAAGAGAGAACGAGAACTTTCTCTTCTTTTACCCTCCCCCACTAGGTACCAGAAGCGCATTTTCCAAGGACTTCTTGCAGACATCAGTCTCAGCCAGTTTCCAATCCAGTTTCAGGGGGTGGGTGGTTGTTGCTTGAGACCCAGTAATTCTGGAACGGGAAAGGAAAGAGAGGCAGCTCTCCTCAGAATGTTTAAACCAGCCTGTTAAAAGGAAGATTCTGGAGTGCTACTTGGGCTGTCCAAACTCCGGTAATGTCCCAGAGATGCACGGTGGGAGCTCCTCCACCCAAACACTGCCTCTCTTCCTTCTGTCGGCCTGGACTGTCTGAGCTTTCCCCAGCTTCTTGACCTCCTGGCTTACCCTCAGCCTACGTTCTTTTTTTTTTTTTTTTTTTT
>LNAC01000166.1:1520448-1545312 GCA_002007465.1 Ailurus styani | reverse complement strand
GGAGGAAGCAGGCTCCCCGCTGAGCAGGGAGCCCGATGCGGGCCTCGATCCCAGGACACTGAGATCACGACCTGAGCCGAAGGCAGAGGCTTTAACCCACTGAGCCACCCAGGCGCCCAGCCTACGTTCTTTTATGAAGACATCACTGACCCCTTTAGAGAGAGTCCAGGGCTCTTCTCTAGCCCCTAGTATAGGGGATTGCATTCCAGTGACTGCCCCTCAGCCCCGAGTGTCTCTTCACAAGGCCGGGAGCTCAAGGGAGCAGTTCTGGGGTGCTCAGCAAACTCCTGGGAAAGGAATTTGTCATTGCTTGTGGGATGCCGCTATTGTAAAAGGAAGATCACTTGGCAATGGGGGATAGGAGAAAACGATACTTATGTGTAGACTCCAAAGTCACATACATGCAACCCTGCCATGATTTTAAGCTCTTGGGACAGTTGTGATCCTGAAGGATATAAAAGCATTGTCATACACGTTCATGATTCTGCGACAGGAAAACTGGCAGCTCTGGGGGAAGGAGGGACATACTTCTACTTTTTATGTCAGATAAGTAACACACTGCTCCTAAATGCCAGGTGGAGGTCGCTGTAGTGAAGAAAAGGCAGGAGGTAGGAGTCATGGCTCCAATTACAAGGGCAGATGAAGGCCGGCGGATGCACATACACGGAAGAGCCACAAGGTGGCAGCTTAGAACCAGGACATTCCGGATCAAACGCTTGCAGACCGAACACCTCGGAGCCCTGTGGAGTGGAGAAGGAAAGGCAGGTAGAGTGGAGCAATTCAAAAGCAGAGGAGAGAAAGAGATGGTAGTACTTACTGCGTACATTTTTATAATTTTGTTTCCCCTGGAATCAAAGCCCGGCACACACGTACACACCCAGACACAGAAAGTCTCACAAATGCACACTGAGCCCACCTCACTCTCAAGAAGCCCCACAGTGAGTCTGGGATGTTCCATGCCTGACTTTTGGCCGTCTGCAGGCGGCCCTCACCTCCTTTCTACCCTGTACCGCATGCTTTCATAGACTATTTAAGGACTTCCTGAGGGTAATTGTGCTTTTATTGGATTTTCACCTAATGTATTTACTTTTGAACTTAACCCTCTTAGAATGTTACTCTACCCTGCTTATAAAAATATACTATAAATGTGTACATAGATTATATATAAATGTATCTCGTGTGTTATAAAAATATATAGCATACACTGATAAATCAGGGAGCCAGTGCTTTCCATCCTTCCTTGCATGCAGTAGGTGCTCAGCGTATGTTTACTGAACTGAGCTGAAGGGAAACAGAGATAAAGTGTCCAGGAAAAGGAAGGCGCAGACTTAGCAGCAGAGCAAAAATTCAGTGTAGCGTAGAGGTCAGAGAGGGTCATGGTGTAGAGAATCACATGCTATTCAACATAGTGTAGATGGGTAAAAAGCAGCAAGAGAAAAAGAGAATGCCCACATCTCTGCCTCTTCTCAGAGCAAAACTACCACATCCAGGGCGCCGGGAGACTCAGGGTCTCCTCCTCAGTTTAGATCCAAACTGACACCGTGTCCACATGTCCTTTTAGTGATTTGAACACTGGTTCTTCGAAGATGAATGTGAAACTTCAGTAAGTGTAAGAATACCATGAAGCTGATTACCAGAATGCAAAGTTTTGGAGGGCAAACCTGCCGTTTGAACTCCTATTTCCAGTACTGTGCACAGAGTAGGTAGTTAATAGAGACTCATTACAAATCCAACCTGAACAAAAAGAATTCAAAAGATAAGCACTGAACCACATGAATGTAGGGAATTACTGGAGTAATTAAAAGGAAATGTTATTTATAGTAAACCATTTGTATTGTACTTAAAACATAGCTTTTGTTCAGTATCTAACAAATCAAAGTTACATTTTAGCAAAATCTCCTTTCCCCAGACACACGCCCTAGGCTAAAAACAATGCCTATAGATAGGGCAAAGGTTATTATATCGTCCTGCCTTCAAGAAACTTATAACTTGGGGAGCCTGGGTGGCTCAGTCGTTGGGCATCTGCCTTCTGCTCAGGTCATGATCCCCGGGTCGTGGGATCAAGCCCCACATCAGGCTCCTTACTCAGCGGGAAGCCTGCTTCTCCTTCTCCCACTTGTGTTCCTTCTCTCTCCCTGTGTCCTTCTCTGTCAAATAAATAAAATCTTAAAAAAAAAAAAAAGAAACCTGTAACTTAGTGGGAAAAGATGACATGTCCATAAAAACATACTGAATGAAGAATGGCAAAAATAAACGCCGTAGAATCCCATAGCAGGGAGAGATCACTTTCTTGATGTTGAAACATTCACAGGAGACTGCCATTGACTTGGACTTTGAAGCATGAATCACATCTAGATAATATGGGGCAGGGCTGGAGGGCATTCTTGGAGTGGAGAGCCTGGAACAGGCTCAGGAAGGTGTGCTCAGGAGACAGTAAAAAGAGCAGAGTAGACGGAACGGAAGGTCGTGGAGGGTGTGGCAGGAGATAAGGCAGAGATGCAGATGGCACGGAGCTGAGGACTCCCTAGGGGCCAAGCCAACAGGCTGTTCTTTACCCCAGAGGCACTAAACGTCTTTGAAGAGGGCAGGGACTTGGTGGAGGCTGAGCTTCTGAACTTCTGAGATTATACAGTGGATGTTGGTTTGGGTATGATGAGAGATTTAGGCAGCCTTTTATTTTGTTTTTTGTTTGTCTGTTAAATATTTATTTATTATTTGAGAGAGAGAGAGTGCGAGCTCACGAAGAAGCCGGAGAGGGAGAGAGAATCTCAAGCAGGCTCCACCCTGAGTGCAGAGCCTAACTTGGGTCTCCGATCTCAGAACCCTGAGATCATGATCTGAGCCAAAACCAAAGAGTCAGATACTTAACCGACTGGGCCACCCAGGCGCCCTTATTTTATTTTTTAAAAATGATCCAAACAATCTGTAGCTACTGTGTGTATATAAATGTTCCAACGTAATACAGCCAGTAGATTTATCACACAAATATGACTGGATCACAAAATAAATACAAGAATCACATGCTATTTTAAACACAGTATTTTAAAATTCAGATGTTACTGAGGAGTGGATGATGAATGAAGAGGAACAATGGAAGTCACAATCCAAACCCTACCTAGAGGGCTGAGAGCAGAATCTTAGCTTCGAAAGGGGCCGGCAGTAGGCGAATTGTAGGTGGGAATGCAAACTGGGACAGCCATTCTATAAGACAGTTTGGATGCTCCTCAAAAAATTAAAAATAGTACTACCATATGATCCAGTAATTCCACTGCTGGGTATTTACCCAAAGAATACAAAAACATTGATTTGAAAAGATATATGCACCCCATGTTTATTGCAGCATTATTTACAATAGTCAAGATATGGAAGCAACCCACGTGTCCATCAACAGATGAATGGATAAAGAAGATGAGGTATAGAGATCCAATGGAATATTACTCAGCCATAAAAAGGAAGGTGTTCTTGCCATTTTTTAGAGAGTATAATGCTAAGTGAAAAAAATCAGTCAGAGAAAGAAAATACTGTATGAATTCACTCATACATGGAATTTAAGAAACAAAACAAACACACAAAGAAGAGACAAACTGAGAGAAACAGACTTTTAACTATAGAGAACACTGATGGTTACCAGAGGGGAGGTGGGGGGGGTGGGTGAAAATAGATGAAGGGGATTAAGAGAACACTTATTGTGATGATCATAGAGTAATGCATAGAATTGTTGAATCACTATATTGTATATCTGAAGTGAATATAATACTTATGTTAATTATACTGATATTAAAAAAAAAAAAAAGAATGACCAAATGGGGCAACTGGGTGGCTCAGTTGGTTAAATGTCCCACTCTTGGTTTCGGCTAAGGTCATGATCTCAGAGTTGTGAGATTGAGCCCCACATCGGGTTTTGGGCCCAGCGTGGAGTCTGCTTGAGACTCTTTCCCCGTCCCTCTCCCTCACCCTGTGCTCCTCTCTTGGCTGGCACGTGATCTCTCTCTCTTTCTCAAATAAATGAATAAGTACAATCTTTTTTTTTTTTTTTTTTTTAAGGAATGACCAAAAGAAAAATACCTGCTGCAGTGTCATAATACTGGAAAGGATTTCAAGATATCATCTAATGAGGTTTAATCAATTAGATGTAGTTCATCTAATATAATGTCAACCAATTTGTTGAGCACCTATAATATGCTGGATATTTGGATTTGATATTGTGACTTCCTGAGGAATGGCCCTTGGCTCAAGTTGGATCAGAGAGAGTTCCCTGGAGGAGATGGTGACAAAACTGAGAGCTGAAGGGTAATCAGACATCAGCATTGTGGTACTCGACAGTTTGGGGGAGGTGTAGTTTTGGGAAGCATTGTGCAGGGAAGCCATAAATGCTTGGTATAATTGGTATATAAAGTACCAGGTTGGAAGGGGTAAGAGATGTAACTTAAGATGTAAACGTAGCATGGAAGGCCTTGAGCCCTATGCTGTATAGACTGGACCACAGAAATGTTTACTCCAGTAAGTGACATAGTATTTGCATTTCTGTACATGTGAAAGAGATTCACAGGGGGCCATGTTGACAGAAAGGATCACTTAGGAGGTCAAAGTCCAGAAGAAAGAGATGCCTGAGAGAGTGGAAGGGTATAGTAGGAAGGATGATAGAGGAGAGAAGGGAGGAGTGAAAGGGTTTCCAAAATGTCGAGGAGGGCGTATGAGGAAGAGGAAGAAATTCAGAAAACCAGCATTCTGGTTGATGTGCCCCCACAGAAGGGGCCCTTAACTGTGACAAGCTTGCAGAAGATGGAGTTGCCCAGAGAAGACCAAAGTGAGTTGAGTTCTAGACCTGTTGGTTTTGAGAGCTGTCCAGCAGGAGTTGGATCTTGAATCTGAAGCTTCCAGTGAGGAGGTCAGTGAAACCGTGGGAACAGATTAGATCACCCAGGCTAACGTGTAATGATATTTAACAGCTGTTACATTCATTACCCACTTTCTGCGAGTTTGTATGTATTAACCTATTTAATTCTCCTAACAATCCATTCAATTGATACTTTTACCCCATTTATGTAGAAATGAGACATTAGGAATAATAATGAGGACTTCTAAAACCTTCCCTGAAATCTACCTATCTGCCTCATGTACTTGATCTGCTGGCCTCAAGTATTTGGTCTACCGTGGACAAAAGTCCCTCTTCTCAGAGTGCAGTCCCTCCTCTTAAGTACCAGATCTCATGCTTGCTCACTGCAAATACTGTTTCAACAATTTTCCCTCTCTCCACCCATTACAAAAATTTCCCTCTTCACTAGATCATTCTTGCCAGCCAACAAACATACAACGATTTCTCCCAGTTCAAAGGAAGACCTAGACTCCTTCTTGACCCTCATTCTGCTTTCTCGCTCATGTTCCATTCTTATTCTTCCTTTTACATCCAGAAGAGTTCCCTCGATGCATTCTCTAATGTCTCTATTTCATCCTTATTTGAACTCACTCTGTGTAGCGTTATTGCTTCCAGTCTGCCAAAATTGCTCTTAGCAAGTGGCCAAAGAACTCCATTTGGCTAAATCTAAGAATCAGCTCTCAGTTCTCATCTTTCGTGACCTATCTTCAGTGTCTACCTCAACTCACCAATCCCTCCCTCCTCTTGTTCCTTGGTTTGGAGGCTACCACAGTCTCTCGGATCTTCTCTTACCTCTGTGGTCACTCCTTCTTAGCATCTTTTGCTTATTCCTCATATCTCTGAGCATTTAGTAGGTAGGGTCTCAGCACACAGTCCTTGCAGCTCTTTTCTACTTCACACCTCATCCAGTCTCATGGTGTTGAATATTCTCTGTATGTTGCTAATCTCAGGTTTATACCTTTAGCCTATACCTGTTCCCTAAATTCTATGTTCATAGATCCAGCTGTCGTCTTCAATTTGATGTCTAAAGGAAATCGCAAACTCAGCTTGTCCAAACTGAGCTCTTGATCTCCCCTTTCCCATCCAAGCTTGGTTGTCTTTTAGTTTTTGCAATTTTAGTTAATACACCTCTAAAGACTCATCCTTGATTCTTCCTTTTCTCCCATATCCCATATCCACTCCAAATTCTGTGGACCCAAAAGATGACCAGGATCCCACCTCTTTGTTCCATCCCCATTGGTACTTCCCTGGTCTTAGCTGTCATCTGCTCCCTGTTGATTTTTGCAATAACCTTTTAATAATCCACATTTGCTGACCTTTCAGGTTATTCCCAATATGGTAGCTCCAATGATCCTGCTAAGACTGAATTGATCTTGTTATTCCCTTGCTCAAAATCATCCAGTAGATGCTTATACCATGTAGAGTATAAGCTGAGTTCTTGGCAAAGTCTTACAATCCCTCTCCTCCACACGCGCGTGTGCACACACGCACACACACAACTACATTCTTGACCTCTCCTCTTTCTACTCTCTCCCTCACTCACACCCACCACACTGTCATCCCTGCTGTTTTTTTGAACATATCAACTGTGACTTCAACTCAGGGTCTCCATTTGCTATCCCCTTGCCTGGAACTCTTCCCAAAGCTCCCTCACTTCTTGCAGATTACTATATAAACGTAGCCTTCGTGGTAAATCCTTCCATGAAAATCCGATTGAAAATTGCCACCAAGTCTTTATTCTCTTTCCTAAGCATGGCGGGTTTGTATTGTCAATTGGGCTGGGCTGGAACTATTCCCCGATTATCTTTCCTACAGAGTTCTGGGGCTGATGGGCCACAGAAACATTTGCGTGACATTTGGAAGGCAGAAGTGAAGGAATGGCCATACTGATTTTGCACTTAGAGGACCGGTATGGTCTGCAAAGCGCTGATGCAGCTGATGCAGCCAGCTATGGGTGGCTTGCCCTCTGGCTCACCTGGTTGGCACAACTCTTATGGCGCTCACTGGAGTCTCCTGCAGTGTCTCAGATCCCTGGGTCAAGGATGTGTTGAGCTTCATGATGAAGGCTGCTGGCTTCTTTTGTAGGACCTCCCCCACATCCCTGAAAACAGAGGCTTGGAGATGAAGAGAGATCGAGGAGAATTCTAGTCCATCCTCCTGGTTTCATCTCGCTTCCCTTACTGCACTTTCATCTTCCTTTGCTGCCTGCCTGTCCTGATGACCTCAGGCACCAGCGCCAGACATGGAAGCCACAAAAGTTCCCACAATTGCATAAAGTCAAATTCCTATAATAAATCTATGTGTGTGCATGGCTGCATGCGTGTGTGTGTGTGTGTGTGTGTGTGTGTGTGTGTGTGTGTGTTTTATGCTGGGAAATGTTGAACAACTAGCTTTCTGGGGGGGAAAAAAAGCCCCAATCAGTAGCATTTGCCAATTTCCTTGGTATAAATATTCCCACTCTGACCATTTTAAGCTACTGATGGGATAGCGCTAAATGGGGACTGGGAAGAGACGTTGGCAATGAGCTCCTCAGGCCAGTGCTAAGCAGCTCCTGCACGCCACTGGGGAGGATGTGGTTTTGCTTCTCTGACTGCACCTTGTCTAATAGACCTATTTAAACTTCTTTCCGGAGCTCCCAGCACCTTCTACCCTGCTCCATATTGTAGTCATCTGTCTCCTACCTTGGAATGGAAGTTCTTTTGGGGCAGGGATTTTTGCCAGGTTTTGTTCCCTGCTGTCTCTTTGGCTCTCAGAACAGGTGCTGCACTCGATCGTCGTCCACATGTGTTTACTGGAGCGGGGAGGGAATGAAGGAATGTAGTGTGGGAGGAAGAATGGGGCAAGAAGAGAGCCGGATGTGTGGTAGATGAAGAATCTGAGTGAGAACATTGTCAAGATGTCACCTGGTTTGATTCAGTTCAACAAATATTTGTGGGTGCCTACCATCTGCCGGATATTTTGCTGTTGGGGCACAGATGGAGAGTAAGGCCTGGTGGCCAACCTGGCGGAGTTTGGAGGGGTTGGAAACGAAGGGAGAGAAACCACTGTCAGGGGACGCAAGGACGTTGAGGGTCTTAAAAATGAGGAAATAGTGGTGCCCAAGGCAGCACAATGGACCAGGAAGAAAGTGATTGGAAAGTATCCTCTGAGTGCGGCAATTAGAGAAGGTAAAAGGGATTTTCTTTGAGAAGAACCCCCCCCCCGCCCCCCAGTATCTCCTTTCTCTGGAGGTTATGGTTCCAAAGCTCTTTGGCCACGTTCTACTGCAGCCACGTGATAGAATTAGTGTTTCCAGCCGGCCCTTCCAGTGTGGACTCTTCAAAGACGGGACTGTTGTTCAAAATCTGCACCCCTGGGGCTCGGGCCAGTGCTTAGCACATGTAGGGACACAGCATGCGTTTGATGAGAAATGAAATTACAAGGAGATTTTAAAAATTTTAGACATTGCAGCTATTTATCTCAGGCTTTTCTTTCTTTCTTTCTTTCTTTCTTTCTTTCTTTCTTTCTTTCTTTCTTGCTTTCTTTTTTAAGATTTTATTTATTTATATGACAGAGAGAGAGATTACAAGTAGGCAGAGAGGCAGGCAGAGAGAGAGGAGGAAGCAGGCTCCCTGCAGAGCAGAGAGCCCGATGCGGGCTCCCAGGACCCTGGGATCATGACCTGAGCCGAAGGCAGAGGCTTTAACCCACTGAGCCACCCAGGCGCCCATCTCAGGCTTTTCTAAGAGTTATTTTCTCTTAGCATTTTCTTGGCACCTTAACAGAAATCAGACAGTTATAATACTCATTTTGTCCTTCAGTTCTCTAAAATGGAGACCTGCTTTGGGGATCAGAAAGAAATATTAAGTGGCATTTTATAATGAGACAGGTCACATTTGGGACTCATAGCAAGTGGATTTGCAGCCCAATTTTTTAGTCAGGAATTACCACTGTCAATGTGACTGATAACTGGACCAGGCTACTATCCTTTATTCATGCTCCTAAAAGGTGTTGTTTTATAGGATCTCGAATTTTGAAACTTTGACTTCCTATCCATCACTCACTAAATTCTGTCCTGCTGGTTTCAGAAAAATGTCACCTGGCCAGAGATTCCTCCCCTGACCACCTCCTACGAATGGTACCCCTTGGTTGCTGTAGACCTCCTTCCCTTCAGTTCTATGCTTCCTGAGGGCACGTACCACTTCCTCGTGTGGCGTTGTAGAGCCACCTGTCTGATGCTTGTCTTGTCCCCCATGAGGACACGAGGCCCGTGAGGGCAGGACTTCATCTGTTTGGTTCACTGCTTGATCCACAGCACTGAGAATAACACTGGTGTAAAATAGGGACAGGAAGTCTGTAGACCGGCTAGTTATGAGCCTTCTGGAGCAGCAAGCAGATTTGTCCTTTTCATGGGCTTTTTTTTTTTTTTTTTTTAGAAAGAATTTCCAGAACTGGATAAAGTTGAGAACATAAGAGCTGATACTAGGACTGTGTGGTACATGGCACGAAGCCTCATCCTTTCCTCCATAGATGGACAGATGGCTCTCCCACGGCTCCCCTGACCCTTCCCTTCCAGCTCTTTCCAGTTTGCCCCTCTTCCCACCATTACTCCAGACTTGCTTCCAACATGCCGAGTCTTTCTCTCTCCTGAAGACCTTGTTAGAACCTGCTGCTCCCTTAAGGCACTCTCTACCTTTATGATTTTTCTCACACTCCAAATTCTCAAACATGAGGATTGTGCTGACGACTTCCATCTCTTTTCCATCTATTTCTCCCTTAAACATTTATGATCTGGCTCCCATTCCTAGATATTTCTGGAAACTTCTCCTTAAACAACTATATCTAAAATGGTTTTTCTTAACCTTTTTGAATCTATCTTCTAAATAGAGAGCAAAGTAACCTATCTAAAATGAAAACCTGATCATGACAACTTCCTGCTTAGAAGCTGTCCAGGCTTTCCATCCACTTGAAGACCAAGTTCAAGCCTGCTTTTCATGGCACCTCCACCCAGACATGGCTGGTTCCTACCGCTCTGCTCTGCTCAGCTCACCACTCTCTGCTGGGCATTAAGCTTTCCATCTGGACCCACTGTTTTATCCTTACTTGTACTGCAATTCATTTATTCTGGCTGCCTTCTGTCTAAAATATCAGAGCTCTCTCCCCTACCCCCAATGAACTAATTCCAGTTGATACTTCAATAATGAAAAAAAAATTTTTTTCAGTCAGTAGAGAGGATGAGTCTGGATCTCAGAGTTCTGGGTTCAAGCCCCATATCAGGTGTAGAGATAACTTAAAAATACAATCTTAAAAAAATAAAAATAAGTTTTTGAGCCACTGTGTATCAGGTTGTCTCAATATCATCTATTGATAACCATCATTTGTCCACTGATTTTAAATGTCACATCCAGCATATTCTTAGACTTGGGCCTGGCTTGGGGATTTAAACTTTTATTAATCTAGTCCTATTTTTATTATTATAAATTTCAAATGACTTTTAACGTCTAACATTAGGGAAAGCAAGGCTTCCTACTTTTTTTCCTGCATCGTTCCTGACACTGATCCCCTTCTTCCAATTCATTTTCAAAACCTTCTTGGGGCACGCGGGTAGCTCGGTGGGTTAAATGTCTGCCTTCAGCTCAGGTCATGATCCCAGGGTCCTGCGATAAAGCCCCTGCTCATTGGGGAAACTGCTTGTCCCTTTGCCCCTCCCCCTGCTTTGTGCTGTCTCTTCTCTCTCTGTCTCTCAAATAATAAATAAAATCTTTAAAACAATCATTTTTCTTGACTATTTTCAGATACTTATTTTCCCAGTTGAGCCTAAGAATCTGTTTTTTTTTTCAGTTTCTCCCTCTTCAAAAAACAGGTTTAGAATGAAATCGTAGTGTAACTATCAATCATTTTAGAAAGTATTTCTTGGTTGTTATTATAAAGTCAGGAAAAGGAAAAAGCAGAGAAGCCAGCAATTGTTCAGCTATAATTCTCATAGTCTCCACCCATCACTAATTTGTTCTATACTTTGGTTTTTGATAGGGTGCAATCATTGATAAAATGGTTTCTTATCAGGAAAAATGACCTGAGACTTGGGACTTGACTAAAGAAACCATGGGGTTATCTTTTGACGGAGTGCTGGGCACTGTTAAGAGAACACTAACTGATGTCATACGGTGTGTATACCTTTGATTGTCTCCTATTAACCGAGGCAAAATTCAAGTGGCAGAAAACTGGTAGTCATGCAAATGATTCTTGTCAATAGATGTGCAAATGCTTCTGTCCAGAAGAGTTACAACAGACTTCTGCCCTGTGAAAGAGAAGCCCAGGGACGCCGGCGTGGCTCAGTTGGTTAAGCATCTGCCTTCGGCTTGGGTCATGATCCTGGGGTCCTGGATTTGAGTCTCGCATCAGGCTCCTTGCTCAGCAGGAAGCCTGCTTCCCTGTCTCCCTGTAGCTCCCCCTGGTCGTGCTCTTTCTTTCTCTGACAAATAAATAAAATCTTTAAAAAAAGAAAAGATAAACCCCAGTAGTATACATCATTTTCTATGTAAGATTAACCAGTTTCCCAAATATTAACAATATTTATTTCAACATTCCTGATTGCCTTTATAAATGAATGTCCCTCAAATTCTTCTTGAAACTGGTTCTTAGTAATTAATTGTACTGGTACTTTAGTAATTAAGTGAATAAAATCTCAGACATGCGTGTATGTATATTTGCGTGACAGTCGTAATTTTACTTTCTTGAAAACTGTACTTCAGCAGTATTGTGCCTTACCAGACTATGTGGGAAATGTAATTAGAGCAGAATTCTTTTGCCTAAAATCTTTAGAGGAATTAATCTATATAGGTCATATATGACTATAAAACAATTCAACTCTGCAGAAGCCAGCAATCTTAAACCCAGGAAAGATCATAATGCCGACCCCCTTACCTTAAAATAAAAACAATATCGTTAAAGACAAATGTTCAGACAAATTAGGCATGAGCAGATATTAAAGTTTTACAGCATTCTCAAAGGCAAAGGAAGGGGTGTTTAGGAGGCTAATTCAAAGATTTATTCCAGATAGGGGTATTTTATAGAAGAAAAGAGCATTTTTATCATCATCATAAGATCAAATACATCAATAAAAAAAGTTGGTAAAAAGACACCTGATATTCCAACGGGTGGGTGGAGAACTCTAGATTCCCCGGACAAATCTTAGTCCCACTCACCTTCATCAGCAAATGGCCTGTGCATTTTATCAGGAGTGCTAACTTCTTCCCAGGAGGAACTTCTCTCCAGGTCCAGGTTTGGGACGATTTCTTGTTTACACTCACCTTACAGTGAAGCAAAAGAAAGTACACTAACGTTCTGAATTTTCCTTGACTTCTTCACTGCTTTCATATAAACAGCAAATTTTCAGTCCTTTTCGAATGTTTTTCTTCTTTTTTTATGGCCCTGAGCAAATACTCAGTCCAGCTGACTACAAAACAGTTAGACACAAAAGGCCCTTTCACTGCACCCAGGTTTCGATTCCCTTCTTCAGAGCTGAGTCTTACTGGCATCTTCTTGTGTATTTCTTCTTACAGACGTCCTGGGCACAGACAAGCAGACCTGTCTACAACCTCGATTATCTTTCTCCTTTTCATTTCCAGAGATGGCCCGTCCAACCCGACCGCCTACCACAGCTGAGTGCGCAATGACATCCAGATGGAGGACAGTTTCTCCTCCATGTGACTTGTCACTACTCAAGGTGACAAAGGACTTCTCTGGTGCTTTTTCAGGAAGCCAGACAGAGCATTTCTGATGGAAAGAGGAAAAGCCAAGAGACGCGACCCAGGAGAATTCTGACTCGTGGAGGGCCAGGCCCTCCCTGATAGAGGGTCAGAGAGCTGTGTAGAGGAAAGCCCAGCTGAAGTCCCAGTGCACCCAAAATGGCCAATTGCAAAATTCTGAAGGAGTTCATGAGTGCTGGGACTCATTTGCATGAGGTCCTATGTTGGATTCCTAGGCATCTCCACCAAAACAAATATACGTGGCGGGAACTCTCCCTTTCTGAGAAGGTGAAGTACCAGGGCAGGGGAGTGAGACCAACAGTGAGGGACGAGGAGGAGTGTGTTACGGGGATTGGGAAGACTTGCAGGTTTGTGTCTGGGAGACGGCAAGGGTAGGAGTCCTCCAGAGGCCCAGGTTCTAAGGCAATGCCCCTCTTGAGGGCAAAGAGGACAAGTTTACCATTTCAAGCCAGTGCAGTTTTGAGGCCTTTGAAGGCCTGGGTCTGTTCTCTTCTTTGAAGCCTCACCACACATCCTTTCAAACAAACTAAAATGTATTGAATGTACTGACATTACCCAAGGATCATTTTTTCCCCCTGTAAAATAGTCGGTGTATTTATATATTCTACTTTTGAAAATACTTGTCTGTAACTTTAATTTTTTTTTAAAGATTTTATTTATTTATTTGACACAGAGAGGGAGAGAGATCACAAGAAGGCAGAGAGGCAGGCAGAGAGAGAGGAGGAAGTAGGCTCCCTGCTAAGCAGAGAGCCCGATTCGGGACTTGATCCCAGGACCCTGAGATCATGACCTGAGCTGAAGGCAGAGGCTTAACCCACTGAGCCACTCAGGCACCCCTGTACCTTTAATTTTTTATTGCTTTTCTTCCCAATCATGTTTACTTGCGATTTCTTACAAAGTGAGAAAATCTGATCTGTAAATTTTTTCAAATGCAAAAATATTTATGCATATTAAATGCAATGACAGATGAATTTCACATATGAGATTTGGTACATTTAATTAGGCATTTATTAATTTCACATCTGTAGCTTTATTTTTAGTTTAGAGCAAAAAATGTTCCCCCTAGGTCTGTCTTAAGCGTTTTTGTAGACAGCATTGTTCAAGCTCACTGGCCCTAGGCCCCGTTTCTATGGTGCCTAATGGATAAAACAGCTTGCTTACAGTCCTCAGCCTTGATGGTTTGAGCTGCTTCCTGGAAATGTCATGAAAAAACTGCCTATCCCTTCATGAGAATTCAGTGTGATGTCCATCCAGGGAAGACAAGGTACAATGGAAAGAGGCAGCTGTCACCTTAGCTTTTTTTTTTTTTCATTTTTATTAAATTTTTCATTTTAACTCCAACATAATTAATATACAGTGCTATATTCGTTTTAGGTATACAATATAGTGATTCAAAATTCCATGCATCACCTGGTCCTATTGCAACAAGTGCCCTCCCTAATCCCCATCACCTGTTTCTCCCCCACCCCCACCTCCTCTCTGGTAAACCGGCAGTTCTCTAAAGTTAAGAGTCTACTTCTTGGTTTGTCTTTCTCTCTTTTTTCTCCTTTGTTCACTTGTTTTATTTCTTAAATTCCACATATGAGTGAAGTCATATGGTATTTGTCTTTCTCTGACTGATTCATTTCACTTAGTGTAATACCCTCTAGATCCATCCATGTTGTTGTCACCCTGACATTTTGGGGCCATGGATGCCTTTGTTAGACTGATGAAGCTCAGGGATCCCTTCTCAGAATAATGTTTTAAATGCATAAAATAAATTACATAAGATTACAAAAAAACCCCACATTATATTGAAGTACAGTTACCAAAGAAGAATGTTTGTGATATAACAATACATGTGTTTATTAATGTAGTAAATGACAAGACCCAGATGTGGGACGAATGACTCCCATCATTCAAAGCAGCAACAAGTATACACAACATTTGGAGATCTCAACACTTATTATGATCTGATATGAAAATATTTGTTTAATTTTATTGGGGACAATCAGGTACTAAGACTACTACTTGGGTTTGTTGCTTATTTTACGATGAAGGGAAATGTTACATTTTAATTAAAGGTTAATGAGATTGAGGTGTGATTGTTTTATGGCATTAATTTCCACATCAGATTCACAGAACTCCTGAATTCTAGCCATGACTGTGGACATCAAGTTAGGATCAATGGAGGGTAAGGGGTTCTTCACCAACATGAGTTATTATGTGGGAAGATTATAGACACCAAATGACTTTCAAGTCTGACAGATTCTGGGGCTGAGTCTCTAACTCTCCTGATCTAGTATCAGTTAGACAAAAAGTAAATGCCTTTGAGTATTTGAAATGTTCAAAGTGGTTTCCGATCTCTAGTTCAAGGCCAGAGCTGGGAGTCCGAATCGTACTCTCTCTTCTTTGGGTCAATGATCCCCAGACAGCTCTCCTCAGGTATCCTACCTTAGAAGTTTTTAATACTTTCCTCGAATTTATTTCATATTTAGCTCCACAGTTCACATTTCACACCAAACCACCACTGACCCACCTTCCCACCCATTCATCCATTCAAACATTTAACCATATATTTTTGACTACACATTTAATAATTATATCATGATATAAAGATATGCAACTTATCTCCCTTGGTCATAACTTCATACAGGGAAATATCTACATTAGTACAAAGGGTTATCTATGACAGAAACATCCTTTAGGATTATTAAAGCAAATCAAATCACTCCATTATGCAGAACTGGTTTTGGGGCCAATTTGTGAAATATGCAGGCTATTTTTGGCTCCTGGTCCTCAGTCCTGAAATGTCTAATGCTTGGCAGTCATATCCCCCATCCCACACGTATGGTGACACTCGTTTCCATGATTGCTCATTATCTCTCTTTTTCCTCTCTCCTCTCTCAGATGAAGATGGAACAGCCGCCTGTACTTCCTGTTTGCTTTGTCAGAAAACAGCAATGACTTAATTCGCTATGTCTGTGAGGCTTTGTTCTTTCATGTTCTAGGCTGAGGCTTAACCCCTCAGAACTCTCATCTGGAGAGCCAACTCCATGGAAACACTGACAAGTGGCTTCAGTTATGACACTTGAATTATGATTCTTGAAGCAATATTTTTCTTTCCTTTTTATTCTTACCCAAACGGCAATGAGTCATGTATCACCTACTCCATACGCACCTTGCCCTTCTGGCCACACAGAGCAAAGTCAACAGCTTCAGGGCCCGGAACCCACAGCAGCACCTGTCAAAGCACAAGTCCCTGGTCACAGAACAACTGAGCACTATTTATCTATCTCCAAAGTTTCCCACAATGTATGTGTGAGGAATCTCACCACCATGGCGGCGATCTGGAAATCCCATGCTCGTGACACTATTGCTATGACTGCCTTCCCCATCCAAGAGTATAGTCTGTAGTTCAGAATGATGGGGCTCCCCCTCTCCCTGTTAGCTTATCAGGTGGCTTGGTGACCAGTAAACCTGCCAAAAACCAGACTGTCTGTCATCTTCACCACATGCACTGGCCCTAGAGTTCATCTTCCCATTTCAGCTGGCTTCCTGTATCTATATATAGACTATGAGCAAGAATTTCATTGCTCGACCTTGGTACTTGGCAGATACCTGATCAGGTTGAGTCCTTACAGTTGATTTAAATGCCCCCATAAACTGTTCAAGAGCAGGGATCATGCCACTCGTTTCTGTGTGTCCACCAGGCACGGTCTCTGGTTGTGGCTCTCTATAAATATTTTAGAATGCATATGTTAATTTAGGTATACTTTAGTTTTCTCCAATGATTTCCTTTGTTCATGAACTCCCTTACCTACACATCTCTGGTCTATATTCTACTTTGGTCTATATTCTAAGCACTAGCTTTATGTATATAATTCTTAATGCTCTGATCATGACCCTTTTTTAAAAAAAAAATTCTGTTATGCATAAGAAAATTAAGACCCAGGGAGTTTAACTTACCCATGTTCAGATAGCTGTTAAATTGCTGAACTTTTTTTTAAGCTTATTTATTTTTTTTAAGTAACCTCTCCACCCAACCTGGGGCTCAAACTCATGACCCCAAGGTCAAGAGTCACATGTTCTTCTCGCTCAGCCAGCCAGGTGCTCCTCAGTGCTGAACTTCTTATCTAAGGGCTCAAACATCAGTCTTTCTGAGTCTTGTTCTATCTTCCCCTCCAGTGTAAGGCAACAGTTCTCCGAGTGTGGTCCACAGGCTCCTGAAATGTCCCTGATGCTCTTGTAGGGATCCACAGGCCAAAACTATTTTCATAATAATACTGACATTTCGGGCTTTTTTTTTTCTTTTTTACTGTATTGACAATTGCACCTTGATGTAGAAGCAGGGGCAAGAGCAGCCACTCTATTGTTCAGTGCCATGCCTTTGCAGGAAAAACAACCAGGGGGTCACTTTAAACCATCCTGATGAAACTATAAAAATTAATTTTATTAAATCTAGGCCCTTGAGTGCACATCTTTTTAATATTCTGTATAACAAAATGGAAAGTACACACAGAGCGCTTCTGCTGCATTCCAAAATATGGTCTTTGTCTTGAGGAAAGGATTTGTGTGATTGCTTGAGATGTGACCTGCGCCAACTGCTTTTTTCATAGAACACCATATTCGCTTGAGGAGCAACTGATAGACAAACTATGGTTATTTGGTATTTCACAGAAATTTTCTTGAAAATGAATGGAGTGAGCTGAAACTATCAAGGAAACCAACTGACAGTATTTATTGCCAATGATAAAAACAGAGCTTTCAAGAGAAATAATTTTGGAAAACATGTGTCTGCTGTTGCAACTTTGATAGTTTTCCAAATGCTTATGAACTTAACTTTTCTGATGAAATTGGTGGTGACATTAACCAGGAGATTTATCTGATAAGAGATATGAAATGTGTTAACATTTATAAGATCTAGATTTTCTAAAAGACACTGTTACAAATCACGCATAAGTAAAGTATCCACTCAAAAAGCAAGACTAGGGCACCTGGGTGGCTCAGTCGGTTGAGCGCCTACTTTTGTCTCAGGTCATGACCTGGGGTCCTCGGATTGAGTCCCACGTCATTGGGTTCCCTGCTCAGCAGGGAGTCTGCTTCTCCCTCTGACCCTCCCCCCTTGATCTCTCTCACTCTCTCTCTCTCTCACTCAAATAAATAAATAAAATCTTGAAAGAAAAAAAGCAAGACCAGACCAATGGATTTTAATATAACAGTATAAAAAGTTCATCAACGTGATTTTTTAAAAAAGATTTTATTTATTTGTTTGTTTGTTTGTTTATTGAGAGAGAGAGAGCACAAGCCAGGGGGAGGGGCATCTCCAGCAGACTTCAACTTGAGTGCAGAGCCTGACATGGGGCTCGATCTCATGACCCCAAGATCATGACCTGAGTTGAAATTGAGAGTTGGACACCCAACCGACTGAGCCACCCAGGTGCCCCCACTGATGCAATTTAAGAAACTACAGCTTGTAGAATTTGGGTGTAGAATTTAAGAACAGCCTCCATGATGTAAAAAGACTATTAAAATACTCCTCTTTTCTACCACATTTCTGTTTGAAGCTGAATTTTCTTCATATACTATAATTGTGACAGCGTATCACAATGGATTAAATGCAGCAGATCTGAGAATCCATCTGAGAAGCCAGACATTAAGAGATCTGTCAAAATGTAAAGCAATGCCACTCTTCCCACTATTTTTTGAATATGTTCTTACTTTTCATTAAAATACATTATTTATGTTAATATATAATAGGGTTAACATTATTTTAATGAATTAATAAATATCTCAAAATTTTTCCAGAGTTAATTTCTAATAAGGTCCATCTTGATAGATAAGATAATAAAGTTTCTTTGTGGGTCCTTAATCACTTTTTGTAATGAAAAGGGATTTCAGGGCAAACAGTTGGGGGATGCCGTAGAGGAATGCGCTCCTGACAGGAAGGGACAGGAGCCAAACATATCTGGCAGGATGCATGGAGGTCTCTCCCATTCACAGGAGACCATGGAAATCATCACACATTCCATCTTTCCTTTCTCAGTAAGTTTTGTGGTTAAAGTGGCCTCGGCTGAATGTTACATGGGTTAAAATCTTGGACCTAAAACACAGAAGGAAGAAAGAAGGCTATCTTTCTTTCAATTTTTTTTTTTTTGCTTCTGTCCAGCAAATCTCCTCCCACCACATGCAGCGAATGTTTCCCTGCTGACCCCCCTGGGCTGTAGGAAGCCATGAGTTCATCCCCCAAAGCCCCAGTGTGTGCCCTCTGCAGAATCCTGTGTACCCTTTGTGTTTTCTGTAGCCCTGCAGGTAGTGTCACGTATGCGTTCCTCGGAAAATATCTGTCATTTTGGCACATGTCTGGGTGGCTTTTCTCAGCTGGCATACACAGTAAAACAAAACCAAACACAAGGCTATTGCAGTGGAAAACAAGCTGGATGGTGCATTGTTTTACGCACGTAGAAGGGACCACCGGCAAGTTGTTAACGCAGATGGATTGAATTTTGGTGATGGTACGTAAGAGGGCTATCACAGAATCCCCTTAGCTGACCCTCTGGAAGTACTCCTTTGTCACTTCGTGTATTAGCATGATTTGGCCCAACCAAACTGTGAAGCAGCGATGTGTACGTAGGAAATTCCTAATAATATATCACAACAAAGCCTCAGATTACTTCCTGGGGGAGATACAGGTGTCCCCACCACCCAAATGGAGAGCATGCCTACGAAATCTCTCATAAACCAGAGTGGTGTGAAACGAAGACGTAATTACTGTTCGTTTAGATGGAAAAGGTTTTGAGCATTCCTGGACCCGCCCCCGAAAAACCTCTTTTCAGCTTTTTAATTATTTAAAGATTTTAAAAATGTATTTATTTGACAGAGAGAGAGAGAGAGATCACAAGTAGGCAGAGAGGCAGGCAGAGAGAGGAGGAAGCAGGCTCCCCGCTGAGCAGGGAGCCCGATGCGGGGCTCAATCCCAGGACCCTGAGATCATGACCTGAGCCGAAGGCAGAGGCTTTAACCCACTGGGCCACCCAGGCGCCCAGCTTTTTATTTTGTAAAGATTTTACTTATTTATCAGAGAGAGAGAGCATGTGCACAAGCAGGGGGAGTGGTAGGTAGAGAGAGAAGCAGGTTCCCTGCTGAGCAAGGAGCCCTATGTCAGGCCTCGATCGTGGGACTCTGGGATCGTGACCTGAGCTGAAGGCAGACAGTTAACCGGCTGAGCCACGCAGGCAGGCCTCTCTTCAGCTTTTCTAGTACCTTAGGACATATCTGACTAAGGGATACACAAAAGGAGATAAAGCACAGAAGCACGCAGGCATCCAGAGCTCGGCGACTGGATGCGGAGACGCGAGGACAGTTCCTGGGGGAGGAGCTCGGCGGGCCCCTCGCGCTGCTCTGTACGGCTCGCTGCACGACCACCGCTAAATGCTATTTTTGCTTTTCATCTCTTTTCATAAAAGCAAAGATCCTCTTCGGATTTCTTTCGTTTAGCAAAAACAGGTATCGTGTTGGTCTTTTGCGTAAATGAAGTGGTGTAAAGGGAAATTTCAAAAAGTGAGGGTTACCTGTATTCTTGTTGGACAAAAATATGCTGGATGAAAACATGGGGTGATGTCATCGCGCTCTCTGCCAATAAAATTTTTTTTATGTGCCTAAAGGTGATGAGGTAGGCTATAAAAACAGTTCATAGATAGACACTGATTTTCAATAGTCCCGTCCGTTTCTTTCCACGAACGTGTACCAAGCGCCTCTTAAGTGTGAGTACTAGAGCCGCACAGTTCAGTGAGACTGCTTCTAGGTGGTTACTTAGAGAGGCAGATCTCTCAGGAAAGAACCATAATCCTGAGCAATGAGTGCCATATTTAAGTGCAACCAGAGCACAGAAAAAGTGAGGAATCCCTTGGCAGTCCTCAGCTATGGGCAGAAACCTAGACTTGAGCTGGAGGGGGTTAAAATTCTTGAGCAATCCAGTGAAGCAGACACACGGGCATGAATTCAGGAGCGACCTCACATGTCGCTGTTTCCATCGCGGAGCCCGTGGATGCCCGTTTGAGACCTGTTCGAGCGTGGGGTGGATTTTTAATGACACTAAGCCAACTGAGCTAGAGATTGCCAAGCTTTTCAGGCCACCTGGTGATCCTTTAGTGGTGGTGGGAGGAAGCTGTTAGCTCATCATCCTGCTGCAATTCCCGCCCCCGCCCCTAACCACTGGCTGTGGGCTAGCTCCCAGCATGGGAGCTCCCTGCAGAAAGCCTGTCCAGGGGGCAGCCTGGCTGGCTTAGTTGGTAGAGCATGTAACTCTTGATCTTAGGGTTGTGAGTTCAAGCCCCATGATGGGTATACAAATGACTTAAAACAAACCCAAAACCCCTATGCAGTCTAAGGATTTAAAGTAGGATCATGCTGTGTAGGAATAGGATTGTTTATTCCTCACTGCCTCAGTCAACTGGCTTTGTGAAATCTGAAGGGTCACTCCTTGTCCTTTGATGATTTCCGAGTATTACAGACATGACTGTATTGTTATTCATGCTCACCATGAACTGTAAGACATAACATCTTTGTCTTCAGCCAAGGGTGTGGCTGACAGTTGAGCCAATTATATTCAGTGGCAATAATAGCGACCTGTAGTGTAACCAATAGCTATTCCATAAACAGGTGATGGTGAAGAGTCTGGCAAATAAAAGAGAAGCAAAAAGGTAACAGATGGTTCCTTTTTCTGTATCAACTTGGAGAGACCACAGTATCCAGAGATTTGGTCATGGTTAGATCTTTCCTAGATGATGCTAGCATTTAACTCGGCAGACTTTGAATAAAGCAGATTTCCTTTTTTAATGTGGGTGGGCCTCATCTAATAAGTTGAAGGCCTTAAGAGGCAAAAGACCAAGGTTTCCAGAAGAAGACACAATTTTGCCAGTGGACTGTCTTTGGACTCAAGCTGCGACATCACCTTTGCTCTGTGTCTCCAGCCCGCCAGCCTGCCCCGCAGATCTCGGACTTGCCAGCTTCCAAAATTATGTGAGCTGATTCCATAAATGAATTTCTCTATCTGTATACAGATCCTATTTGTTCTGCTTCTCTGGAGAACTCTGGCTAATGCAATAACATACCACGGTTTGGGAAAATGGGGTAAGAGATGGTAGTTGGGGAGGGGTTTGGAAGGATGTGATTTATTCTGCTCAATCGCAGGGGGTACAGATGTTTTAGGAGCTCTTCTGCTCTTTAATCAGCTGGGCCCCTAATGAATTTGTGTTCTCCCAGCTGCCTGCGACTCCTTTGGTCACCACACTCCCCATTCTCTTTCTTTTTCCTAGATCCATTTAATTTTATTTAAATTCAAATATATGCACCTCCCTAATATGTTAGAGATGTGCTAATAAGATTTCATAAAGGGCTACCACTGGGAACACATGAAATAACTTAAAAAAACTGTTTTTTTGTTGTTTCTGGATAAACAACTGGGTGAAGGAAACAAACATCCTAAGAGGAGAGAGGAAGTCTTTTGGATCTTGTGTTGCAATCTCTGTACTTTTCCTGTTAGAAAGCTTTTTATGTTCAGGATCTGCTACCCTCAAGTATAGGACTTTCTTGTATTCCATGGGGATTTTGAGAATCACATTCCTGAGAGAAATGTACTTTCCTGATGGTTCTAGAGCAATCCGTAAGGCCAGAATCTCAAGCACCATTTGTGATACTTCCTGGGAAAAATGAAGACCAGAAGAGGACCAACACCCAGAAGCAGACGCAGTTTCCTGGGATACAAGTGAGGGGAGCCGGAGGTACGTTAGACCAACCAACCGTAGCTTCTGCATTAAAGAGCTTTATTGAAAATTCCAGAAAGAATGAAGTGTAAAAGACATCTGTTAATTGTAGTCAAAACACACTTCTGGAGTTGGATTTCAGCCATGCCCCTGTGCCTGTCCACGAAACTCCTGACAAGGCTGTCCATATGCTGTTCTAGGGAGAATTCAAAACAGACTACCGCAGTCCTAGGAACAATTCCTTCCGACCTCCCTGCTTTCAATTTCCTAACTTCGAATGGAGCTATCTCTTCCAACACATAGCTTGTGGCCAGATGTCTGTCTCAGTTACACATAGCTCATGAAAGCAGATGTGCATAACAAATACCTTTTTTTTTCTATAACTGTAATTATTAGTTTGGGTCCCCATCCACGTAAATGGGAGAAATTTAATTGCAGCCCACTGAGGGTTCCCATCTTTTACCCTTAGGTTTGTGCCAAGCTAAGTAGCCCAAGGCTCCCAGCCAGTCCCTAAGGCATCTGTCCTCACAGACATCCTCTGAAACATCCATCCGTCTGTCCAGTGCTTGGTTGTCCTTCTATGCAGCCCACTATGGAGACATTCTTATTCTTACCCATGTGGCCTTTTAAGCCTGGTGGCTTTCTCTGATACTTCCATGCCCCTCTTGTCTCAAAGGAGTTATTCTCTTCCTCTGAAGACATGTTGCCTTTGCAGAGTCTTCTTGTGTCCTTGTGGCTCTAGCCAGGAAACAGGCCCATGTGACTTTGGATTCCAGGGACTATCTACAGGATCCCAGGGAGCAAGTGAGGAGTTGATCCTACCTACCATTTTTAACTTTCCCTTTGAACACTTATTCGCCCCTCAGAATGACTTGCTTAAATTCCTCTCAAGTCCTTTGTCTGTACCACACATCTTTCCATACCCTTTCTATTAGCGCAGAGCGGGGCAAAGACCAATCCTAGTGGGGAAGGAAATGCTGAGGGAAAAACTGGTGTCCCAAAAATAATGGGCAATGCTGCATCACCCATAAGTTGAGAGGGGAATCATGGGGACACAGAGAGCAAGTTGTCTTTAGAGAGAAGTTATCCCAAGAAAAGAAGGAAAAAGAGAAAGACTCAGGAGATGGGTTGGGAACATTAGCTTATCAGGAAACAGGTGAGCACCATTCCTAGCCTTTCACTCTGCCCCTTGAGTTCACTCAATGCGAATTTTCAGGAGTGAGGTATGCTATTTTTCTACTTTGTATCTAATTATCAAACATGTTGGATTTCTAGCACATAAGTGGATTTTGTAACTCAAAGAATTTTTAATTAAATGAACGAGTAATAAAAAGCCATGGTTATGACTGGCTATATGAAGACGGCACAGGGTTCGATGAACGGGAGGAGCTTCACAAACGTTACTGTTTGAAGGGAGACTGGGTGGCTCAGGTTGTGATCTGAGTCCTGGGATCAAGTCCCTGGGATCGAGCCCCGAGTTGGACTCTCTGCTCAGCAGGGAGCCTGCTTCTCCCTCTCCCTCTGCCCTTGCCACCCGCCCCTCCCCGCTCGTGCTGGCTCTCTGTGTCTCTCTCTTTCAAATAAATAAATGAAATCTTTTAAAAAAAATGTTACTGTTTGAAAGATTGAGATTAAAAATTAATTTGGTATTTTCTTTTGCTCGAGTGGCCGTTAAGAATCCTAGGGGCAAGTATGTGTATATTAGAGAATTTACTTCATTAACAGATGTCAGCCAGGCACTTGGATATTGTATATTGACATAAAAAAAAAAAAAAAAAAAAGGCCAACCAACTCCTCTCAGAGCTGTGCTCAGGATACTGGACTTTAACTCTTTGATTGTAGGTACTCCTACCACGGCGAGCTGACCTGCAAGATGGATCATTGAGATCAAAGGCTAGAAGTTATGATGTTTGCCTTTTAAGTAAATGCTATTCTGACTTTCCTAGTTTGCGGCTTCAGCTGGAAGTGATAACATGGATTCATGGTACCTGCCTTGCTTTCTGTTCTCTGCTGTTCTACTTGTGGTTCCTGGCTTGGTAAGGAAACAATGTTTGGAAAACAATTAGAAAAATTGGGGGCTGGAGCGCCTGGGTGGCTCAGTCGTTAAGCGTCTGCCTTCGGCTCAGGTCATGGTCCCGGGATCCTGGGATCGAGCCCCACATCGGGCTCTCTGCTTGGCGGGAGGCCTGCTTCTCCCTCTCCCCCTGCTTGTGTTCCCTCTCTTGCTGTGTCTCTCTCTTTCTGATAAATAAATAAAATCTTAAAAAAAAGAAAAAGAAAAATTGGGGGCTGATGGCCTGCTTGTTCATTCCTTGTTTTTTTAGGAATTTCAAAACGTTAATGAAATGAGTGTTTCTCTGGAGCCAGCAGGGGCAGGCAAGGTCATAGGGAGTGAGAAGCAGCCCCCCAGAGAAAAAGAGTCAAGGGGCGCCTGGGTGGCTCAGTGGGTTAAAGCCTCTGCTTTCGGCTCAGGTCATGATCTCAGGGTCCTGGGATC
>LNAC01000166.1:1359055-1520361 GCA_002007465.1 Ailurus styani | reverse complement strand
AAAAAAAAAAAAAAAAAAAAAAAAAAAGAGTCAGGGATATTGACATAAAGTTACATATTTCTTTCAGTTTCATTTTTGTGTAACAAGTTTTCTTTTGATAACATGGAGAATGTGAAATGTGACAGCCATTCCGTTTTTACTGCTGAGTGAAATGCATATTGCTGTTACGGTGACGTGAGACTCCAACAGAGTGAATGACGAATGTCACCGGCAAAGCAAACACTTGGTTTTATAGCATGCGGTTTCTCATCTGTTTCTTTGTCAGTTTCGACCAATCTTGCTACAGTGACAGGTAGTTTGTACCAATGACCAACTCAGGGTTTTAAATGAAGTTTCAAATGCCTAGGGGGAAAGGCTTTAGTTGTGATTTACAAATAAGTGATTATATTGAGGTGATATTCTGTAAACGGTATCTACAGCATTGACAACAAGAGATACCATTTAAGACACATTAAAATTTCAGTTATGCACACTTTTCCAGTCGGTGCATTGGTATTCCTCTGTGAGTGTGCCTATGTGTGGCTAATGTGTGAGACAAATAATGCACTTCTTCATATCAAAAAGAAGGGTAAACTATCCAATCAGTTCATTCCCACTGCTTGCAGAACAGTCCATAGGATTCTGATATTTTGATATGTAAGCCATATTAACCTGTTTCACAGATTGTCTGAGTTTTCGGAAGGTGAACTGACTTGCTATGAGTTGGTGGAACCAGGAATATAACCCAAACCTACTGCCTGCCAGTCCCATGAGCTTTTTCACTAGACTTTAGTAAGACATTTCTCAGGTTTACTTAAGTTCTTCTATTGGGCATGTATTCTCGGTTTTCATGTGGTCACTTGTAGAACCTATTTTCAGAAGTTTTTTTTTTTTTAAGTTTTTCTTTAATTGCAAAGTATAAACACTGATTTTTTTCTTAAACATTTGGTATTGTCTTTGAAAGCTGAGTCTTGAGAAAAATGTGAAAGTAAAACATGATTAATGAGGTCTTCAATAAAATTTCTGTAGAAGACATTGTTATAAATTATAATAATATTTGAACGATGGGGATAAATTATTAGGTTTTTCAAACATTGCTCCATGAATCCTCTAGAGAATCATGTTTAAGGTGAATGCTTATCTGAGGGATGGAATCTTATGTTCTGCCTTTTCAATCTGTGAAGTTGGTTTCTTGTTTCTTTCATCTTCAAATTCATATATCAACCAGTTTCATTTTTTTATATGAAATAAGGAGACCCTTTGCTCAAAAAGTTATTTTAGACTCCAAACTAGCTGTCTTGCATTTAAGCCAGAATGTCATCCATAATATTAATTAAAAAAAACCCCACAAATTGCTAGATATAAATTGGAACCGAGAAGATAATTTATGTAATGGGTGTTATAATAATGCCTTTTTTATGTGTTCGTTTCTCAGCCAACTCGAGACAACTTTGGTGAGTCTATTTTGAGTTTTTGCTCTAAGTTACAGTAAAAGAAAGTTGTGTGGTAACAGAACAACAAAACAGAAAAACTTAGGACACATTTAATGCGAAGCACAATGCATAATTGCATATGCATAATTTTATAATTGCTTTAAACTTTAATCAAACACTGCCTTCTTTTGATTTATTGAGGAATGTTTTATTGTTCCTGTTCCAAGATTCCACATACCCAGCAGAAAATAGATGGTGATATAGCAAAGTGCAAATATAGTGACTGACACAAGACATCCCATCAATGCTTACTATGATTACTTTTGCTATTTTGTACAAACTCAGATAGACCTGATGTCCATCCTATTCTGCTGTACTCTTAGAGATTTGGCTTTATTATCCACCTTTTTGTAAATTAAAGGAGTAATTCAAATTTAAATTAGGCATTCTGCTTAAGAGTTCCAAGGTATATTATTAGCAAGGGATACATTGAGCAGACTGGACTGGTTTGACCAAATTTAAACATTTGCTTCCTATTTAATTTAATCATTGATTCTACTCTTTAAAAATAAGTTTAATATTATATAGAGTGACCAGTTTGTTACTCCTGAAGTCATCTGGCATTCAAGGGACATGTATAGGACAAGAGCATATATGCAAAAACCCCATAGTCCCAAACCTGGCTCATGGCGGGTTCTCAGTTAATCAATCAATCAGTCAATCAATGTATAATGAATCAGAACCTGTTCTCAATCAATCAGTCAATCAATGGACATTGAATCAGAACCTACTAGTCACTTACGGAGGCAAAAGAAACTTACTTTTAATTTGGTAATTCATGAAGATTGTCTTATTTCATAAACATTATGTTCAATGCGGTTTTCTTTGTTCCTTTAGTTAAAGATGTAGATGGTGGAATCGATCAAGATATATTTGATATCAATGAAGGTTTGTGAATTTTTTTTTACATTTTTTATTAAGTGGAGATTTCAAATCCAGTTTGCTAACATGAGTTTTTAACTTCCATCTTAGATTTGGGACTGGATCTTTTTGAGGGAGACATCAGACTTGATGGGGTGAGTTGAAACAAAGCAAGGAAGAATCTTCTGTTAGTGCAAACCAAAATACAGAGTATCTGAGAATGATTGGGCAGCATGAGCTTTGTTAAGTCCAACTGTCTCTAAGGGTGCATAGTCATGGTGACAGATTCATTCAATGAACACATTATACTCGGAGGGACTCCCATAATAGTGCCTTCATCAGCCATCCTTCAGATTTCTGTGCGGTCAACGCCACCATCACCCACCATGTATGCCTTGGTCTTATTGATCTGTTGGATTTTCATTATTGGAAAATATGATGTTTTCACTTTTAAATAGAACCTCACTGATTTAATCTAGTTGAAGCAAAATTAACCTGAATTTGTAAATGTTGTCAATGAATCAGGCTTTTTACCATAAAAGATAGACTTTGTGACTTCTATCTTGACAGCTAACAATAGTGTTGCCAAGATCTTCCCAAATCTATATATGAAGTGTACATGGTGCACAGATAAACATAGGTACCTTACAGACAGTTTAAGTCAAACCCCCACTGGGAACTTTAACTCAAGAAGCAGAGCTGTGGTATCCAGTAGTTGGTCTGGACTCTTCTATCTGTACTCCTTCTTGATCTCACCTTGTGCCAGAGCTTAACATGTCATCTTTATGCTGATGACTCCAGATGTGTGGCTCTCATCCATTCCTTCTGCTGCACTCCAGACTGGTCTATCCAGCTGCCAATTTGTCAGTTCCGTTTCCGTGTCTATGGGGTGCCTTAAATGTAAGGTCCTAAACTGAACTCGGATTTTTCATGCAAACTGCTTCTCCCAGATCTTCTCTCTTAGCAAAGTCATCACCCTACTCCCCCGAATAAGTAAAAACTCTAGGAGTCACCTTTGCTTCTGCCCTTTCTCTCACCCCACCATCTGATCCATTAGCAAGTTCTATCATTCTGTCTGCAGCGCATGCCCCGAATAACCCACTTTTCTCCTAATTGGTCTTTCTATTTCAAATATTGCTCCCCTATAATCTTTTCCACCCTGTCCCTGTCCCCACCTCCCATCCCCCCACAACAATCCCCAGGTCTTTTAAACAGGCAATGACACCATTTCCCTTCCTGGCTTGAAACTCTTCAGCAGGGTGGCTCAGTCAGTTAAGCGTCTGCCTTCAGCTCCGGTCATGATCCTGGGGTCCTCGGATTGTGTCCCACATCGGGCTCCCTGCTCAACAGGGAGACTGCTTCTCCTTCTCCCTCTGCTACCCTGCTCCTCTCTCTCTCTCTCTTTATCTCAAATAAATAGGTAAAATCTTAAAAAAAAATACAACAAAACTCTTCAACGGTTTCCTACCGCATGTAGAATAATATCCAAATTTACCCACAATCTTCAAGACCTGCATAATTTAACTCCTGCCTGTCTGTCCTTCCATCTCTTCCCCTTCTTTCTTATCTCATTTCTTTTTTCTCCTAATTCAGGAGGCTACTGGCCTCAAAACAGATTAGAACATACCAAGTATTTTTCCCACCTCAGAATCTGAGCAACCATCCACTACTATGAAATGTACCCAGCTTAAAATTATTTTCTTATATTTTAAATTTCATTTATTCATAGATTAACTGTTCATTGTTTCCTAAGTTTTTGCCTGATTCAGTGAATTAACTCTTCACATTTATTTTTGACAGGTACAAGATAGAAATTCTATTATTGGAGAAGAATACAGATGGCCTCATACCATTCCATATGTTTTAGAAGATAGCTTGGGTTAGTGTATACCTTGGAGTATGTGTAGCTGATGTATGTTCCTGACAGAATATAGTCACAATATTTTTCTTCCTTCCTTTCTTTCTTTTTTTCTTTTTTCTTTTTTTTTTTTAGATTTTATCCATTCATTTGACAGAGAGAGAGAGAGAGAGAGCGCACAAGCAGGGGCATTGGCAGGCTGAGGGAGAGAGAGAAGCAGGCTCCCTGCTCAGTAGGGAGCCCGATGTAGGGCTTGATCCCAGGACCCTGGGATCATGACCTGAGCTGAAGGCAAATGCCCAAATGACTGAGCCACCCAGGAGCCCTATAATCACAGTATTTTTAAGGGTAGGCTCATATGGTCTTTAAGGGTTTGTTTATTGCTTTATGGGGCCATGTACATTTACTTATAGAAACAAGCAAAATGGACAATGAAAAGAACCTAAATGATTTTGTCTGAAATAGTTGATGAATTCTAACCAAGAAAGGGATTAATGCAACCAACATTTATGGAGAGCCTACTCTGTATTGAGTTCTGGGGACATAAGGATCAGGGAGCTACTCTTTATTTGAAAACAGTAGTTTCCCAATATGTTCAGATTTTACATGAGTTAAAAACATGAAACTAATAAACAAAACTTTAGGACCTGGCATTGTTTTACCAACATTTTATTTTGCCAAGTTGGGAACTTACCCAACTATAAGAACCCACCATCTTTATCATCATCTTTTCATAAAATAAAGAATATTTCAATATTAAAAAGTCAGAAGAATTCAATTCAAAATGAAGGAAGCTTTTCTATAGAAGAAATTTAATTGTAATGGGAAACTCTAAACATGGTCCTCATTTTATTTATGCTGCCAGTTACCGGAATCACTTTGGGAACTGCTTTTTGGGGAAACTTTTCTTAAAGTTCATACATTTCAGTGGAGATTCAGATATGCCAAGAGTTTATTATAATAGAACGGAATAAACATGTTGGTTAGTGATATGTTCAAAAGATATGGGAGCACAATGGAGGGGGCATTGAACTCAACCTAGATATAAAGGCATATGCATCAGGGAGCAGTTGACACTATGCAGCAGGGCTGCCATGAAAATTATGCAAGTTGTATGTGATACATCAGTGCCTGGGAGGCGGGTAAAGTGGGACTGAAATCAAGTTTGCATTTTGTTCATCAAGAGGCATTTCCTACTTTGCATGAAATGCTATTATTAATCTACCTGCCAAGTCAACACTTGGAGCATCTGTCCAGATGAGGTGCTTCTTTGTAATTTGCAGAAAGTCATCATGTGGGCTGGTACCCTCTCTGATGGCAAGGGAAGGGTACTCTAGGCAGATGGGTCTCTGTGTGCAAAGGCATTAGGAAGTGAGAAAACCCTTAACTGGAATTCAGATTAGAAGTGGGGAGTTAATGAAGTTGAACAGGTAGGTAGAATCTAGATTGGAAAGACATGAATTTTTCCCTTGTTAAAGAACTTGGTGTGCCTACTGATGGTGATGTGGAACCTCCAACAGTTTTTACCTGGATGTGAGATTGTGATCATGCTAGTTTCAGTGTAGAAGACATATCATTAGTGGGGCAAAAGAAAGTAAGGAGACCAATGAGGAGACTATAGAAGAAATTCAGGGAAAGACTGAGAGTTTCTGAACCAAGACTCTCTCAGTGAGGATAGACAAGAATGGACAATTCTAAGGAGACTTAGGAGGCAGTTGTTAGTTTTGGTGATTGATTACAAGAGGTCAAGAAGAAGGTAGGTCTAGGTAAAGAGTTCCTGGTGCCCAAGATTCAGTCTTAGACAGCTGGGTGAATGGTAGTGCCTTTTTCAAGAATAGGAAATAAGTCTTGAAGAGGGTGGAATAGAGAAGTGTGGTGGAAATTAATATTCGGCATGCAGAGTTTGAAATGTATCAGGCCCACCATGGCGGGGAGATCATATAAATTGGTGTGTGACCTGGTCATTAAAGATAGAGAAGCATTTGAGTGTTATTAGGCTGTGGGAGATGGTTGAAGTCACAGGTGTGGATGAGCACCTTGCACAATGCCCTGCATATAACAGGTGCTCCTTAGATAATTGGATCTTATTGAGTGACCCAATAAGATGGTATTATGGGGAAGATTGCCAAGATTAGAATTCAGCTCAGGAGGACAACTTTCTAGAATTGATATAGATGGAGGATCTAATAGAAGTTATTGAGAAGGTAGGACTAACCAGAAACATAGATGAAAAACCAAGAGTAGAAAGAAAAAGCCAAGAAAAGATGAAAAATAAAAGTTAAAAAATAAATTGACACATATATATAAATCAAACATGTTAAAAATTCAGGTAAAAAATTCAGTCCAAATCTTACCCTCCAAACTATGTACATTTTTACATGGGTATAACTATAGTGTTTTAAAATGTTTTAAGTCGCTTTGTTTCATTATTTATGTATTTATTTATTTATTTTAAATTAAGCTCTACACCCAATGTGGGGCTGAACTCACAATCCAGAGATTAAGAGGCACCTGCTCTACCAACTGAGCCAGACAGGTGTCCCTGTTTATATTTTTTGATTTGCTTTTTTTAACTTAATATTACAGCATCATTTTGCATTAGTTTCATAACATGATTAAGCTTCAAATTTTTATAGGTCATTTTCTAATTCTATGATTTTGATTCTTTCTTATTTAAGAAGTATTTTACCTCTGTTTAATGTTGTGACATTGAACTTGCTCTCTATGCTCCAAGTGAGAAGAGTATTTCCTCATATTTCTGAAATTTAGACCAGCTTCAAATGACTCCAAGGAAATCACTAAGCAAGGCCACTTTTACAGGTACCAAAAGAAAATACCCATGAGGTGTTAGTAAATAGGCACAAAGGGTTCACTGGAAGTGATTTCTGGCTTTCCAGAAATATATTAACCATATTAAATTATCAACATATTAAATTCTGCTTTAGTTTTTTTGCTTACATTTCAGGTGTTACCTGCTGTTAGATGCAGCTCCCGTGAAGGAGCTTCTTTACCTGAATGTCTTTGTTGCTTTCATGCCGCTTTTTCAAGTTCCGTATCTATCCAACCAGTTAGCATCCCTCTTCATTCTGAAACAATGGTTCTTTTTTTTTATTTAAATATTTTAGGAGCACCTGGGTAGCTCAGTGGGTTGGGCCTCTACTTTTGGCTCTGGTCTTGATCTCAGGGTCCTGGGATCGAGCCCTGCATCGGACTCTCTGCTCAGCAGGAAGCCTGCTTCCTCCTCTCTCTTTGCCTGCCTCTCTGCCTACTTGTAATGTCTCTCTCTCTCTGTCAAATAAATAAATAAAATTTCAAAAAAGTATTTTATTTATTTATTTGACAGGGACAGAAAGAGAGAGAGAGGAGCAGAGGGAGAGGGAGAAGGAGGCTCCCTGCTCAATAGAGAGCCCAATATGGGGCTCAATCCCAGGACCCTGAGATCATGACTTGAGCCAAAGGCAGATGTTTAACCGCCTAAGCCACCCAGGCGCCCCTGAAGCAATGGTTCTTAACCCTAATTTGGGCCCTGAACTCACTTGAGAAGCTCATGAACGGTCTCCCCAGGAAACACATTTTGTTGATGTAGATACAGACTGATAAGGATGATGGTTGAGGGCACCTGGGTGGCTCAGTGGGTTAAAACCTCTGCTTTCAGCTCAGGTCACGATCTCAGCGTCCTGGGATCAAGGCCCGCATCGGGCTCTCTGCTCGGCAGGGAGCCTGCTTCCTCCTCTCCCTGTCTCTCTGCCTGCCTCTCTGCCTACTTGTGATCTCTCTCTCTCTGTGTCAAATAAATAAATAAAAAATCTTTTTAAAAAAAGGATGATGGTTGATATGGATGATATAGATACAGAATAGATGCAGATGATATAAATACAGATGCAGGTACTTCACATACAATTTCAGCACATTCATGGGCTCTCCCATCTCAAGGTCCTCAAATTAAAAGCTCTGCTGTGGAGCTTTAAATTCATACTATAATTTCTCTGATGAAACCTGTGACAGTGTGTGTTCACTTTGGCTGCCTGTGATCCAAGGTATATATTCTCTGAGGTAAGGAAATGTCTTTTTTGTTGTTCTGTAATGTACTCTCTAAAGGTTAAAGAGGGGCGCCTGGGTGGCTCAGTGGGTTAAAGCCGCTGCCTTCGGCTCAGGTCATGATCCCAGAGTCCTGGGATCGAGGCCCGCATCGGGCTCTCTGCTCAGCGGGGAGCCTGCTTCCTCCTCTCTCTCTGCCTGCCTCTCTGCCTACTTGTGATCTCTCTCTCTGTGTCAAATGAATAAATAAAATCTTAAAAAAGAAAAATTAAAAAAAAATAAAGGTTAAAGAGAAAGAAAAATGGGCAAAATCAGGGATATGAAGAATAATAAAATACTTGCATATGAAACATACATAATTTGTATAGAATACTAAATTTGGTAAAAATAAAACACTACCCATTCATGAAGGGACTGACTCATGATAAATAATATATTGCCCAGTCTGTTTCCATGGTGAATCATTCAATGGTGATAATTTTAATATGCATATTTTTTTGTTGGGTTTCATCCATCAGAAATGAACGCAAAGGGAGTTATCCTTAATGCATTTGAACGCTATCGCCTAAAAACATGCATTGACTTCAAGCCCTGGGCTGGAGAAGCTAATTACATATCAGTGTTCAAGGGCAGCGGGTAAGGTGGACACTTTGTCTTCTAGGGGTTCAAGTGAGAATGTTGCAGCTGTGACCCATCGCAGCAATTGCCCTAGGCCCTGACCTTGAGGTGGGTGGGGGGCTTCCTTAGCTGTTTGCTGGAGACTTAAAGACAGACTAAATTTAGTGTCTTTAGCTATAAAAATAACATTTTCATACATGCAGTCATATTAAGACAGGGAGGCTGGGATTGCAGGCTGTCCATCCTACCAGTCACGGAACATCAGCCATTTGTAGCTTCTCTCCTCCCTTTCCTTCTTCCAGTAAAACACGTGTGTAGGTGCCTGTGTGTATGTGTGCACGCATGTGTATTTCAGTTTATTTTAACCCAACTACTCTTCCTACTTGTGTTAAATGGACGGTGTCTCTTGTCCGGAGCTCAGAAATTCCACATGGCTGCTACCGCTATACAACCTTATTAGTGGCCTTCCACATACCAAGGACACTGTGAAAAACTTAGAAATTTCCAGCACAAGATCAGGACTGGCAGGCTGATTCGTGGGATGACTTGGTCCTGTGTAATAGTTGGTTCCAGGGCCAGATCTCCAAATATCATCTGGTCTGTAAGGTTTCTCAGAGGTCGCCAGGGTTAGGAGAGAAATGCAGTGTCCTGATATATGAGGGAAGGATCTAGGTGGGTAGTGGAGTGCACCGGGCACTGGGGATTCTGGCCTTGAGTCATCACAAGAACACGCTCTCCCTCTGCCCTGTGAACTCTCTTGTAAGCTGCTGGTCTTCAGTGGGAAACAGGCACATGGGGAAGCAAGAACTCTCCATCGGGGCCAACTGTGACAGAATAGCCACGGTCCAACACGAGTTCCTCCACGCACTGGGATTCTGGCACGAGCAGTCTCGTTCTGACCGGGATGACTACGTCAGGATAATGTGGGACAGAATTCAGTCAGGTACATTTCTTTTGTTTTCCTACATTTTTTTTTCTGTTAAAAACTGAATTTCTAAGCATTTGCCATTTCCTGCCAACTGTTAATAATGGAAAAACTGATGTCTTGATGTTTTACTTCTATAAGCTTTGGAGATCAGATCCACCGCACTATTTCCATGAAATCATCCCATTTCAAGTTGCAATCCATTGCCTGTTAGTGTGATGCTAAGCAGCCAGTGTGTTGGCATACTGTATTACTTGCACACATGTTCCGGTAACCATGAAATCAGCAACTATGTCAGTTCCTTCTGATGACTCCTGTCTGTGTTATCATTCCCAGGTGCCTCCCCACCACACCTCTAAGAGTCCTCTGACCTCCAGCTCCATCTACTTTGGGTGCCCCCACTCTCCCATCAGCTCCTGCCAATGACTCTGACTGTCTTGACCCCACCTTTGAGAACCTACCTTTCTATTATCAGTTCTTCCAGCCTTACACTAAATGCTAATGTCCAACCTTGGGAGGTAATGGAAACTTAGAAGAAGGTAAGCTAAATGTTGCGAGCGTCAAGTAATTAAATATCTTCTCAAATTTATCATTTAGGCAGAGAGCACAATTTTAACACCTACAATGATCAAGTATCAGACTCCTTGAATGTTCCCTATGATTACACCTCGGTAATGCACTACAGTAAGACTGCTTTCCAAAATGGAACAGAGCCAACAATTGTCACAAGAATCTCAGACTTCATGGATGTAATCGGCCAACGAATGGATTTCAGTGACTATGATCTCTTAAAGTTGAATCGACTCTATAACTGTAGTACGTGGCAGGTTCTTTGAAATGCCTTCTGTATTTCTCTGCATGTAGGGGAATTATGCGCTGTGCCATTTTGCTGAGCATCGCTGGCTTTTCTGAAATGATGGTTTGATAGTTGTTTGATAATTATGGTTTTATAGTTGAAGTTCCATATTTAAAAAAAGCCAAGAGCACCCAAATCCCAAATCCACAGCTTGGAAACCAAATCTTTCTTCTCAGAAGTTCTGGGCTTCAGATCTAAACACAAATTGGGTCCTATAGTAACATGCCCCATGTCGATTTTTTAACGAGGAGCCATCATACAAATGGGATCAAATAATCTGTGTTGCAGTTTCATAATCTGGATAACTAGAGGACTGTAGACTCAGGTTCCTCTACATTAGATAGTTAAAGAAAAATGTCTTGGGGCAGATAGCTTATTCAGATAAACAAAGTTGATCAATCCCTTGGTTTTGCAAATATCAAGAGGTCTTCAACCCCCAGAATGAGTGAATTCTCATCCTGGTATTTAATGCCATCCTGGTATTCCCAGTACTTCTGTGACAAACTCAGTTTTTATTACTTGGATTATCATGTTGGAGGAGTGTCAATACTTGCTGTTTTGCTTTTGTAGCCACTTCCCTGAGCTTTGTGGACTCATGCAATTTTGAACTGGAAAATGTGTGTGGTATGATTCAAAGTTCAGACGACAATGCTGACTGGCAGTGGGTGTCCGGGGTTCCCAGGGGGCCAGAGAGTGATCACTCCAGCATGGGCCAGTGCAAAGGTAATAGGAGGGAGATACTTCTGGATTTTGTACTTGGTGCATGCAGCATTTTCCTTTCCTATGAAAGACTGGGATTTTCTCTCTGATTTCTGCCAGAATTATTAACGATAACCCATTCGGTTGCTACTAAAAAAAGAGCCCTATGCCTATAAGGGCGTGGTTCGTTTCTTTGCTTTTCCTCCCGACTTTTCTCTTCTTTCTATGAGTCAGAGCTGGGCTCTGTGAGCCTCTCCCTGTCGGTGCTCACAGCAGAAAGGGACTGTACCTCCTGGAAGGGCTCTTATCTCCAGCATAGCTGGGTTGTTTTCTCAAAGCTCAAGAGATACAAGAGACTTCCCAGTGAACAGCACAAGGCTGTGAATTAACCAGTTTCAGAATTTCAGCTGGTTGTGATTACACGCTCCTGTTATAAAAATCCTGAAAACGAAGAGACGAATTACAGTTTATTTAATTTTATTCAGATGAGTATCCTTTTCCATCATAATTTTGTTTTAAATTAAACAGTCGTTTATTTGGCTACAAGTACTCCATTTTTGTTTGTTTGCTCATTTCTGGCAACAAAGATGTAAGACTAGACTTCAGGACTCAGGGTCACTGCATGAGAGCTCAGCCGATCTAGGCAGTGGTTGGGATCCCTAACAACAAAGAGCGCTTTTCCTTTTCCTTTTCTTTTTTGGAGGGGTGGGGGGCGGGAAGGCAGATGTCAAGGGTACAGACTCACAACGAGTAGTAGAGAAGCCCTGGAGATCTAACGTACTGTGCAGGGAATATAGACAGCACTATTATATTCTAATCACTGAACTTATCAGGAGAGTAGAACTTAATTATTCCGAACACAAAAAAAGAAATGATAATTACATGACATTTTAGAGGCTGCTAATTATTGCTACAGTGACAATCAGATTGCAATATATAAATGTATCAGATTAACATGTTGTACACCTTAGATTTACACAATGCTCTATGTCAAATATATGTCAATAAAAATGCCCTTTTCTTTTAAAATGAAGATTTGGATAGTGGATAGTGGTCCTCCATAGGCGAGAAGGAAGGAGGAAGGAGCGGAGGGAGGGAGATGATGAGAGAGAGAGAGACAAGACCAAGAAGGTGATTTTTTTTCTGATTTCGAAAGCTGTAGTCAGGAAAAGGTAGACTAAGTTCTCTTTTATCAGCTGCCTGCTTGTGGAACTGTATTTAAATGCCCAGCACAGTGCTCTGCACACAGTGGGTACTAAGTAAAACCCGTGTGCCGGCAAGACACACAGGCGTGCATCTCGTATCTGCTTTGTCAATTCTGCTTTTGTTTTCTGAACAGGTTCTGGTTTCTTCATGCATTTCAACAGTAGCTCTGTAAGCGTGGGGGCCACGGCCATGCTGGAAAGTCGAATATTCTACCCTAAAAGAGGATTTCAGTGCTTGCAGTTTTATTTATATAATAGTGGCAGTGAAAATGACCAACTGAACATCTACACCAGGGAGTATTCTGCAGACAACGTGATTGGCACTTTAACGCTTGTAGAGGAAATAAAAGGTACAACGTCGACATTCTTATTGTCTCGGTTCAGAGTGAGGTAATCATAACTCTTTAAGTCTGTGACGCTGAGGAGGTCCGTTCTTGGAAAGTAATAAGAATACAGGGGAGGGGCACCTGGGTGGCGTAGTCAGTTGAGGATCTGGTTCTTCGTTCTGGCTCAGGTCGTGGTTTCATGGGTCATGGGATCGAGCCCTGCATTAGGCTCCGAAAGCAGCGGGGAATCTGCTTGAGATTCTCTCCCTGCCCCTCCCTCCACTCCCTCTCTCTCTCTCAAATAAATAAATAAATCTTCTTTAAAAATACAAGGAAAACTTAGATTTTAGTTTAGGCAAAAAAACCCTTGTATTTAGTTTAGGCAAAATGGGAAGTTACTGGTTCAATGTGAAGAGATTGTGGGATGGACGAGGGAGGAACTGGCCTCAGGCAGGGCTGGACATAATCCTGAACATGGTTAGAGACCTCTCGTGTTATCTCAGATGGGCTTTGTCCGCAGAACTGGTGCTTTGGATATTTCACTTCCCAGCTTACATATTTATCAAATATGCCATCAGACTGGAAAAGGGACTCGTCCTTTAATTTCTAGCTTAAAAAAATAAATCTCAGTGTAGAATTCTAATTGTTATGATTTGGATCAAGTGCAAATTCTTTAATGATTTCTGAGTGGAGGGAGGGCAACACTCCATTCCAGTCTTGTGTCTGAGGGGTGGGTCATGTTGACCAACTATAAAAGCAGGTGGTTAAGAAATTTCCCTGCTGCCTGTTACTGTCTGCTCCACATACTGACCACTTGGTTTGAATGAATTGAGTAAAACCTATTATAAAATTGATCTACATTATGCTATATGTCATATCATTTCCCTCCCATAAACAATAGCACGAAAGGTACTTAAGAAACTTGCTTAGGAGTCCAGAATTTTTTTTATTTTTTAAAAAGATTTTATTTATTTATTTGACACACAGAGAAAAAGACAGTGAGAGAGGGAACACAAGCAAGGGGAGCAGGAGAGGGAGAAGCAGGCTTCCTGCCGAGCAGGGAGCCCCATGTGGGGCTGGATCCCAGGACCCCGGGATCATGACCTGAGCCGAAGGCAGACGCTTAACGACTGAGCCACCCAGGCGCCGCAGGAGTCCAGAATTTAAATGGAGAGTGCTGATTATAATGGAGTGGAAGCTCTCATAAAAGATTTTTGTTCAGTCCAGAGTCTACCCATGGATAGTTATATTTTCTGTAATTTGGATATTTCTAATTTATTTTCACATATTTGTGTTTCACATTAAGGGCTAATACATTTAAGTTTTAAGTCATTGTGTTAAGACATGAATTCCTGAGCTGTTCTTTACCTGGGGGATTCTGAAATTTTAAAAATGTATTGCTTCTTATTTAGGTATGTGATGGAAGAAAATAAGACAACATAGCAAAGCCTGCACTGCTAGCTAGGGAGAAGGGATGATGGTGAAGGAGCAAATGTAGGATGGGGAGAAAGATGATGGTATCAAATATTAGATAACATATTTGTAACATCGAGTCACTAGTAAATGATCTAAGGAGTAAATGGTAAAAGTGGGCCTTCTGGGGTTTGGTGGATTCCTGTTTAATACTACCAAAACGTTGATTGAAAATTTTGCATGTGAAGGAAGTATTTCAATCAAACTATAAGTGAGGCTTTGGCTGAGTCTTAGAGGAATCCTGGGTACAAGCATAGATCTTGGGTTTATCTAACATGGAATGGGAGGTGACTCATATACAGGGCATGGAGTATTCCTAAATTAGATGTGGTTGTTTGGTCGCCCTTCACTGGGAAAGGGTGACCTATCTGAGAAACAAGTAGATAAGCATCCAGATATTCCAGAGAGCAGAAGGACACCACAGCACTCCCTGGAAGGGAATGGGCTTGGGCTGCAGAGGTGAGCAGAGCACACTGCAGACCTGTAGGCGTCAATAGCTCTAGGATGATCATTTGTCCTATGAAGGTAAAAACTCTAACGTGGATTTGCACAGGATTCTCAGTCCTCTGCTTTGAAATAATAATGTCTCTTTTGCAGACATAACCCCTGGGAGCTGGCAACTTTACCATGTAACATTGAAAGCGACCAGCAAATTCAGAGTGGTGTTTGGAGGGGTCAGAGGCGCTGGTGCATCATTGGGTGGCCTGTCTATTGATGACATCAATCTTTCGGAAACACAATGCCCTCATCATATCTGGCATATAAAGAATATCACACAGTTTATTGGCAGCTCAAGTGGAACTCTCTATAGCCCTCCATTTTATTCTTCTAAAGGTTATGCCTTTCAGATTCACTTGAATCTAAGCCACTCGACTAATGCAGGAATATTTTTTCACTTGATCTCTGGAGCCAACGATGATCAATTACAATGGCCGTGTCCTTGGCAACAAGCCACGATGACACTCTTGGATCAAAATCCTGACATTCGACAGCGTATGTCCAATCAGCGGAGTGTAACTACAGACCCATCTATGACCACCGGTTTGACTCATTTTCTTTATTGCTAATATGTGATCACTGCTCAAGGGGGGACGGATGATTTGGGAATGAGAAGCTGCATGGTCAGGTAGCTAGGGAGTATTGAGCCCCAGATTTTAGGAACAGAAGATATGGAAGGGGAAGGGCTTCGGCAGTTGTGAGCAGAGTCCCCCAGGCAGGACACTGTCCAGAATGTGAGTTGGGAATGTCTCTGAAAAGGAGAGAAGACACTGATGTTATTCTTGGCAATCGACCACACCTGAATTCCCACTTGTTCAAGGAGTGTTGGTTTTAAAGTCTGGCATGCCTGGGTTCAAAGCCAAGGGCTGCTTCTATTAGCTGCGTGGTACTGAGCAGATAGTCCTTTGGAGGCCTAGTGTCCTCAGCCACAAAACGGAGGCAGTAATAATAAACACCCTCTTGCCACCAGGGCTGTCAAACACAATTCAGCTCTTGTAGGAGATGGTTCCTGATGAGGAGGATGTTGAGCAGGTGCTCTGGCGTGTTGGGAAGGCTCTGGGAAGGGATTATAGCTTCTTATGAAAGAGTTCTGGAGGACTTGACAATGGTGCCATCATTCCCCATCTTCCCAGTCTCAAAAGGGAACAGCTCCCCCCAAAATGTTCACATGTCTAATTTTAATAATCCTTTGCCCTCTGGGAACCGAATAAAAAATGAAATTATGGCAAGGTGGGTATTATTGCCAAATTTAAATTCTATATATGAAAAGAAATGGACCTAAGTGACATAGGAAAAGAGAAACCACTAATCTGATAGAAAAAAAGGAGTATTCGCAAACAGGATTGTAGGGACTTGATGTCAGAATTTCTTCACTTTTTCCCTTCAAACATATTTCCCTGAAAGACATTGAAAATGGCTCAAAGTTGGCTGGGTCATGACCTTTCCCCAGAAACAGTGCTTCTCGCTGTCTTCTTTTCCTGAAGGACTTTGCTTTGGTAGGTGAAAAATTCAGCTAATGAGATGAACTGTTTTATGTTAATATTAAAAACTCTCTCCGGGCTCCTAGCTGGCTCAGACGGTAAAGCATGTGACTCTTGATCTCGTGGTCATGAGTTCCATCCCCATGTTGCAGAGATTATTTAAAAAATAAAATTAAAAACAAAGTCTTAGAAATGTATTGATTTAACTTAGTTAAAAGAGTTATATATGATTCAAGGCAACTAAGGAATGATTTTAATGGGCAGGGGAGTTTCTACACTGGCCAGTGAGCATAGGTGTGATACCCCACCAAAGAAACTTCTGGTATGTCTCCACACCCATTCCAGAATGCCGTCTCCCTTGCCAGGCAATCTCATTTTCTTTAGGACAGTATAAATGAACAAGCTTCAGTGACTTGCCAGGGAATACATCACAGGTCAATAGCATCATTTAATTATTTTGAGCTCTATCCTAATTGTGTTTCACATTGCCTGTTCTTTCCTACCACCACAAGCTATGATGATGCTAAACGCAATCCATTAATATAAATTACTTTTTCAGATAATGGAAGCTATTTTTGGGACAGGCCTTCCAAAGTGGGAGAAGTGGCTTTTTTCCCTAATGGAACTCAGTTTAGAAGAGGTCGAGGCTCTGGGACCAGCGCCTTTATAACCCACGAGAGGCTGAAAAGCAGAGATTTTATAAAAGGAGATGATGTTTATATCCTACTGACAGTGGAAGGTATGTCAGTAAAAATAGTTTTATATAAGCTGTTTTTGTTGTTGTCGTGGCCATTGATTATTTACTGTGTTCTTCTGGGTTCCATTTTTAGGTATAGGAGCAAAGGGGCATTAGTGGGATTTTTTTTTTTTGGTGTGAATCATAAATGGTATGAAAATAACTTAGATGAAAACAGTGACCATTCCAGGATAAATAACTTAATTACCACCACATGGAGCCATGGAAAATTTAGGCCAGAAATCTTTAGAGACAAGTGAAAGCATAGCTACCATACTCTAGAATTATACTCTGGGGTTCCAGAAAGAGAAATATCACACAAGTCCATGAAATTAAACTGGAAATGAATTGTCTTTATTGTGTTTTCTGAATACATATCCATATATATCCACATGAGCACACAAGCGTGCCTATCTATTTTTTATGTATCCTATATAAGCACGGACACACATGTTTTGTCAGTAGTAGCATTCAACTATTGCCTTTTAAAATTTCTTACCCACGGCAGCTAATACATACATTTTCCAGGAATACTGGTAGTTTCATGTTTTATGTGGCACCATTTTAACTCATTTACTATTAAAGACCTTCTTGCATCTCAGTAAATCAGCATCTAGTTTGTGTTGAAATGTGGTGCAATTAAAACCCATGAAATTTTTATGTCAGTGTCAATTAGAGTAAATCTAGATGATACTTCTCGGAAAAAATTATTCAAGAATAACCATGTCGAGGGAAAGATCACCTTCTGTAGAAGAGAAGTCCCATGTTCATCAATTCAGTTCAACCCTGTTTGGAGGAGAAGCAACAGACCCACTTCAAAGAATAGAGCCCTGGTTGTTTGGGGGACCTGGTAGCTTGTGTCAAATATCCCCCAGCCTGCTCCCCCCTAGCAAGAGACCCGTGACCTTGGACAAACCCATCAACCGCCTTGCACTGCTGTCCCTTGAGGGGGGTTTTAAGGGCTTGGGCCCCTTGTAGCTCAGGCAAACCAAGGCCCAGCCAAGCATGTGGCTCGGGTGACAGCCCTATGAGCTGGTTCAGCTTCCGTTTGCATCTAGATTTTGACTTATTAATTATTTACTGCCTGTGAAACCTAAACATCTATTTTGAAACTTAAAGATCAAATGCTTGTTAAAGTCAAACTGATTTCCATCCATATGCTCCCTCTGCCCTCCTTAGACATTTCCCACCTTAATTCTACATCAGTTCAGCCAAGCCCAACCTCTGCCATCAATGACCTTTGCATGAACTTCAAATGTGAGAATGACGGCATCTGCATTGTCCAAAATGGCAAAGCCGAGTGCAGGTAAGGGGTCACTTGGACGAGATCTCCCCATGCTCTTGTTAGAAATTTTATCCTTTCCATATTGTAGGATTAAACACTGATATCGTATGTGAACACTGATATCGTATGGTCAGTAGGTTCTCATCTCAAAGCCACTCATGGGATATTTATTTTTTGCTCTCCATTTGGGACTTTAGATAGCCACAAGAATGGTAAAATTATATATGAAGAAACAGTACATTATATTGTAATTGCCTGAAAAGGTCCTCGTGAGTTATGTCTTATGAAGTCCTCCCAACAGTCTGGTGTGGTGAAGTGGGACTGTCCCTGTTTTCTAGATGGAGATGGTTCTCTGTTGTTCTGGGATGAGCTTGGCCAAGGGGTATGGGGCGGGGTGGGGGGTAGTGGAGGGACTGAGACATGAGAACCTTATTTTCTCCATTATCTATGCCACCTTCCTTTCCCGCCTTAGGGCCACCTTATTACTGTTTTGAGCAGTAATCCCATTTCTTTTCTACTGGCCTTGCCTGGCCTCCTGGAGCTGGTCTAACCATTCCAGTCTGGTTGAGTTCCATATGTCAGTGACGCGAATGTTGACCTATACCTTCAGTGGTGAAGATTTTCAGACTGAAATATCAACTTGTAACTCTGGGTCACGTTCCGATGTGCAGGTGTCTGTCAGGGAAAGACTGGTGGTACATGGGGGAGAGGTGTGAGAAGAGAGGCTCCACCCGCGACACCATTATCATTGCTGCGTCTTCCACCGCCGCTATGTTTGCCCTGATGCTGATAGTCACTCTCGTCACTGCCTATTGTGTCAGGAAGAAATATCGAAGAAGCACAAGTTCAAATACGGCAGGTTTATCTCTGGAAAATGTAAGTTGAGTCTCATACTTGGTGATTCAAAACGTATTGATGAAATCATATGAAGAAGAGTTAGGACTTTCTTATATGCTTAACAAAGAACCTCTTTATTTTCTATGCTGGATAACAGCTTTGAAACCACGAGTTCCATGATAGGTCAACAGTTCTTAAATTGGAGTCCATGAGGGCTTTTGGGAAGGAGTTCTTTTTTTTTTTTTTTAAGATTTTATCTATTTATTTGACAGAGAGAGAGAGAGAGAGAGAGAGATCACAAGTAGGCAGAGAGGCAGGCAGAGAGAAAGGAGGAAGCAGGCTACCTGCTGAGCAGGGAGCCTGATGTGGGGCTCGATCCCAGGACCCTGAGATCATGACCTGAGCCAAAGGCAGAGGCTTTAACTCACTGAGCCACCCAGGCACCCCTAGGAAGGAGTTCTTATTCTCCTGGAATTGTATCTAAAATTGTGTATGGTTGTACGCTTTTTCTAGGGTGAGGGTCTATGACCCTTCTGAAGGGCAAAAGTGATTTTTCCTTTAAGTCCCAACCTTCCTGGTAGAGGGAACAGGTGAATGATAAGTGTTTTTGCTCTAAAGGTCTTTTGGGGGTGGTTGAGCGTGTTTGAGGCTTTTCCCTTAACGAAGGTTCCAATATGTCTGGCTCCATATGCAGTAACTAACTCTAAGGCAAGATTTTCAAGTAAAGGGTTTAAAGTCTTGCCTCAGAAGGTATCTAAAATGGCAATAGACTCTTGAAACTACCTTGTCTGAGATTGACTTCCCCGGAGAGAGTGCTCCTGGGAGCACAGAGCGACAGAGTAAGGGAAGATGGACAGGGCAGAGGGTGAGGGTACACAGAACATGGGGATGGGGTTGCAGCTGAGGCCTTGGCCCTGCTATGGAGCTGGGATAGTGTCCTGAATTTTGGCAAGGGGGTGGCCAAGCCAATGTACTCCCAACATCAATAACCATTGGATTGCGGTTGCCCCTTGGGAGGGAGTGGAGAGTTGGGAGAGGCAGGGCCCCTTGTGGTAAGGGCATGTCTGGCAAGAAAGCCTTCATTTTGAAGGGCAGGACTAAACAACACACCCCAGCAACCACTACATATGCAGGAGTAGAGCACACAGACTCTTAGTCTCACATATGAAAGAGCACGAGGAAAATGGCGTCAAATCTGAACATTGTTTAAAAGTGAAGCTATAGGGACGCCTGGGTGGCTCAGTCAGTTAAGCGGCTGCCTTCTGCTCAGGTCATGATCCCAGGGTCCTGGGATTGAGTCTCACATTTGGGCTCCTTGCTCAGCAGGGAGCCTTCTTCTCCCTCTGCCTGCTCTGCCTGCCGCTCCCCCTGCTTGTGTTCTCTCTGACAAATAAATAAATAAAATCTTAAAAGTGAAGCTATAAAATTCTTCCAGTTCTATTTCATTTAAAATAGAGTCTCTGAAAACTACTAGCAAAACTAAAGAAAAAATGTGCCCAGTGAGGGTATCTCTGAAACTAGAAATACTGCAATTAACTAAATCAGGAGCTTATTTTCTGAAGAAAAATAGCAATTCAAGACATACTAAATTTTATAATTATGATTTTTTAAAGTGCACAAACTGGTATTGAGACACTAAGTTTGTTTGCGAAGTTAGTCAAAAGATGGACAATGATAATGAACAGAATGCAAATAGTTTTATTCGCATACACTGCTGTCACATTACCTCAACAACAGGAAGTATTTATAGCTAATCACAAAGCATGGCTCAGTTACTTCACAAGCTTATTAGAAAAGTACTTAAAATATATACAGGTGTTTTATTGTGTTTGTTTGTTTGTTTGTTTGCTTAAAAAAAAACAAACAAGTATTTCCAGCTTACTGTATGACTCAAAGTAAAAGGGACAGACCGGCCAATCACCTGGTAGGCCAACCTGATGAAAGCCATACCAGCAAGCATGGTGCCCTGGGCCGGGAGGGATGCACTTGAGGGTTGGAGTAGTGCTTAGGGAAGAGAGGACACACTAGTGAGTAGATAGGACTGCCAGGTTGTTCTTCTGGAAATTGGAAAATATAGCCACTATTATTAAAAGGGCTGACTTATGAAGCAAATATTGGAAGGAGTTAAAATGATAAAGAGAAGAGAGAGAAGGAAGGAAGTTAAATCAAGAAAGAGGAGAATTATTAGAGTATCAGGGACACAGTAGGGCAGTTCAGTAAACACACACACCCACACATACCCACCCCCCCCAACACACCCCTAACCTCCATATTCCCAAGAACAAGAAATCAACTTACATTTTCCCCAGTCTAGACATTTTTACAGTTAATTCACTGATAATGGAATCTCTGGACCTAGTTTAGGTCTTAAATCAGAATGCCTTTCTTTCTGAGGCTGCAGTACGTGCTCATCCTAATGGTTTAGCATCTGAATTCCACCAGCCAGACAGGCCAGAGCATCTTCATGTAGACCTGGCTGGGGCAGCCCAGCAGCTGGGAGGGATGCCAGGAGCCTGTTGATGGCACTTCATTTAAAAATGAGGCTGCTTCACTGTGATTCATTGAAATGACAGTTTTTAAATTTAGAAATTAAATCATCAATTGTTCTTTCCCCTTTTAGCAAAATGCATTTTGAAGATCAACTCAACAACGTGGCCAGCAAATAAAATTAAAAAGGATTCTTCATCATGGATTTCACCTAAATCTATTCCAACTTCCTTCTTCTTCTATAAATGGGTCTTCTCTGTAAATAGCTGGATATACTATAAATCATTATTTTGGTGAAAATCTAATTGGTGAAATGTTTGTGTTTTTGTTTTTAAAAGAAGGGAAGCAATTCAGGCTCCCGGAAAAGTATAATATTGTGTATAAAAAGGAGCGCAATATCTAGAGATGGCTTTCTAAATTTCTGACCCTTCCCTTGGGGGCCAAGGGAAGTGGCCTCAAAAGTGACTGGTTGGGCACCCACTGGAAACACCCAGTGGGAATGATCTACATGCCATCTTAGCATTTGCATGTGGTCCCATCCCGGTGTAGGGAGGGACAGTAGGACGACTCCCTCTCTGTCTGGGAACATGTGCCCCTCTGGCCAAAGCTGGCCACTCTCTTGTTTTCTTCCACAGACTCTTCAGAACATGAGCTGGGTTTAGAATTTGTTTGAACATACAACTGCGATCAACCAGAAAATTTTTAACTCCCAGAACTGTGATTCTCCAAGGAGCCTCAACATTCTTAAAAGTGATTGAGGGCCTCAAAGAGCTTTTGCTTGTGAATATCACATTTATCAGTCCTTAACGTTATTAGAAATTCAAACCAGGAAAATGTAAAGCTATGTATTTCTTAATCATTAATAAATAATATTTTTACAATGTTTACATGTTAGTATAAATAATTTTTTTATGAAAAATAGCTCTGTGTTTCAAAATAAAAAAATTTAGCAAAAGGGGGTAGTGTTTTACACTTTTTGGCAAATCTCTAATATCTGGCTTAATAGAAAACAGTTGAATTTTCACATATGTATCCGCATTCAGTCTGTTGTGATATGTAATTTTCATTGAAGGATACAAAGCAAATCTAGCCTCACACAGATATGTAATTGGAAAGGGGAGGTATATTTAAATAGATTTTCAGGTAATTTTGGATAGTCTTTTTGAATACTTTGTTAAAAGTCGACAAATGGGGGCACCTGGGTGGCTCAGTGGGTTAAAGCCTCTGCCTTCGGCTCAGGTCATGATCTCAGGGTCCTGGGATCGAGGCCCGTATCAGGCTCCATGCTCAGCAGGGAGCCTGCCTCCTCCTCTCTCTCTCTCTGCTTGCCTCTCAGCCTACTTGTGATCTCTCTCTCTCTCTCTCTCTGTCAAATAAATAAATAATATCTTTTAAAAAAAAGTCGACAAATGGTAATTTCTTACTGAAATTATTGAAACTGGAAGCTGAGACAGTATCAACGACCACTCTATCTTGTATTTTGAATAGATCTTTCATCTATGCATGATTTTGTAATATTGTGTATTGATCATTTAGAAAATACCTTACTGATTTACTGAGTTATACAGCACTTACAGTTTGTGGCACATTTATTATACTGTATCAAAACGTGACATTAGTTAATATCACTACTGATCTTATAAAAAAAAAGTTCTTAAGTCTTGGGAAGTTGACACTCATAGTGGCAAAAGCGAATTTTCTAAACTTTGGATTTTTGCTTGAAAGCTTAAATCTTATCATTGGCAGTAAATACTGTCTTCCTTGTAGTGATAGGCTCACTTCAATTTTTTAATTCAAATTTTATTTTAAGATAATTATAAGTTCACATGTAGTTATTAAAAAAAATAAAAATAAAAACAACAGGGAGAGATCCCTGTACGCTTCTCGAAGTTTCTCTCAATGAGAACATCTTACAATGCTATAGTACAATGTCACAGCCAGGTCGCCAACAGTCAAAATACAGAACATTTTCATATCACAAGGATCCCTCAAGTTGCCTCCAAATAGCCATTCCATTTGCCTGTTGCTCCTACCTGCTGTTTAACACCTGGTGACCATTTAACCTGTTCTCTATTTCTGTCATTTTGTCAATAAAAAAAAAATGTTACAGTAAGAGAACCATGCACTATAGAACCTTTGGGCATTGCTCTCCTTCTCCTTCACCTTCTTCTTCCTCCTCTTCTCTTCTTTTTAACTCAGCATAATTCTCTGTAGATTCTTTCAGGTTGTATATATACCGGTTTGTTTCTTTTTATGGCCAAGCCCTGTTCATGGTATGCATTCACCACAGTGTAACCATTCATTGTTGAAGGACATTTGGGTTGTTTCCAGTTTGGGGCTATTACAAATAAAGCTGCTGTAAACATTCATATACAGGTTTTATAGACACATATGTCTTAATTTCTGTGGGATACATGCCCAGGATAGCAATTGCTGGGTCATATAGTAATTGCATGTTTAGTTTTTTAAGACACTGCAGAAGTGATTTTCAGACACTGCCAAAGTGATTTGCTGTCCCCTTTTACATTTTCGCCAGCAGCATGTGAGTAATCCAGTTTCTCTGCATCTTTACCAGCGTTTGGTGTTTCATGATCTTTTTTTTTAATAGACTATTCTTTTAAAGTACTTTTAGATTCACAGCAAAATTGAGCAGAAACCACAGAGTTCCCATATGGCTCTTCCCCCCAAATACCCACAGCCTCACCCAACTGTCAGGATTAGCAGAGTGGTAAATATATTGTTATCAAGGAACCTGTACTAACCAAAGTATGGACTGAAGTCCATACTTTCCATTAGGGTTCAGTGTTGGTGTGGTATAGTCTATGGGTTTGCACAGATGGATAGTAACATGGATTCACTGATTATAATACCCTACAGAATAATTTCACAACCTGAAAAATCCTTCTGTGTTCTGCCTACTCATTCTCCCTTCACTTAACTCCTGGCCACCATTCTTCTTTTTACCGCCTCCAGAGTTTTGCTTTTTCCAGAATGTCATTGAGTTGGAATCACACAGTGTGCAGCCTTTCTAGATTGGTTTCTTTCACTTGTCACTATTTTTATTTTAGCCATTCTGAGAAGTGTGTAGTGACCTCTCATTGTGGTTTTAATTTGCAGTTCCCTAATGACTAATGACATTGAATGTCTACCTTTATCCATCTCTCCATTTATCTATAGTGTTTATGAGTGTATCTCTTTGTGTAGCTTTTATAGTCCTCACTCTGGGTGTTATAATGTTCATATATAGGGTTATAATTATATATTAAATATAACATATAATGCATGTTATATATAATATATACCTATTTATATATAAATATGTATACATAGCTATACAGAAATGTAATATATAAATTCTATTATATATTATTATATAAATTATGTATAAGTATATGTAAATATAATATATATAATTTGTACTTTTTAAATTTATATTTATATATGAAAAAGATGTATACTCAATGGTTAAGCTTTCCTAAAGTTAATAATGTCTACTGCTTCATTAGGGACATTCTTAAGTAAAACTGGCTTTAAAATTCTGTATTTATTTATTTACTCCGAATGTACAACAGTGAAAATTACAATGACTTCCAGTGACAGTTTGGTATGGCTGCCTTGATTTGTGCTAAGATACCCCAGTTTCACACATGATTACTTTTTGCCCCCAATTTTTTTATTGTGGTGAAACTTATAAACCAGGGGTGCCTGGGTGACTCAGTTGGTTAAGCCTCTGCCTTCCGCTCAGGTCATGATCCCAGGGTCCTGGGATTGAGTCCTGCGTCAGTCTCCCTGATCAGGGGGAGTCTGTTTCTTCTTCTCCATCTGCCCTCTACCTGCTCGTGCTCTCTTTCACTCTCTCTCTCTTTCAAATAAATAAATAAAATATTTTGAAAAATAAAAAATAAATACAGGGTTACCTGGGCGGCCCAGTCAGTTAAGCATCTGACTCTTGGTTTCGGCTCTGGTTGTGATCTCAGGGTCATTAGACTGAGCCCTGAGTCGAGTCGAGCTCTGGGCTCAGTGGGGAATCTGCTTGAGAGTGTCTCTCCCTCTGCCCTTCATCCCTGTGCTCTCTCTTTCTCTCTCTCTAAAATAAATAAATAAGTTGAAAAAAATAGAAATTAAAAAAACTATAAAATTCACCATTTAACCATTTTAAAGTGGCACTTAGTACATTTAAAATGTTATACAATCACCACCATTCTCTAGTTCCAGAACATTCTCAATGCCCCCAGCAGAAAATTATCCACTAAGCAGCTATTCTCCCTCTTACCCCAGCCCCTGGCAACCACTCATCTGCTTTCTGTCCTTATGGATTTGCCTAGTCTGGACATTTTGTATAAATGGAATCATACAATATGTGACCTTTTGTGTCTCGCTTCTTTCATTTACTGTAAGATTTTCAAGGTTCAACTGTGGTTTTTAGCATGTCTATCCTTCCTTTTTACAGCTGAATAATATTATGTTGTATGAATATACCACACTTTTTATCCATTCATCAGTTGATGGGCATTTTGGTTGTTTCCTCCTTTTAGCAGTTATGAATAATGCTGCTACAAACATATGTGTGTAAGTTTTTGCTTGAACATCTGTTTTCTTTTAATATATATATATATTTTTATTAAGTAATCTCTATGCCCAGTGTGGGGCTCGAACTTATGACCCTGAGATCAAGAGTTGCATGGTCCACCAACCAAGCCAGCCAGGGGTCCCTGAACGTCTATTTTCAATTCTTTTGGGAATACTTATAGGAGTAGCACTGGTGAGTCATATGGCAATTCTATGTTTAACTTTTTGAGGACTTGTCATACACTTGCCATAGCAGCTACACCATTTTGAATTCCCACCAGCAGTGCATGAGGGGTCCAATTTCTTTACATCCTCACCAGATTTGTTATTTTCTATTTTTATTGTTGTTCTTTTTTTGAAAAGTCATCTCTACACCCAACATGGGGCTTGAACTCATGACCCTTGAGATCAAGTGTCAGAGGCTCTACAGACTGAGCCAGTCAGGTGCCCCTATTTTCCATTTTTAAAAATTATAACAATTCTAGTGAGTGTAAGGTGGTCTCTCATTATAGACTCACCAATACTTTTGTCCCAGAAGTTCAATGTCAACATAGAAGAGGAAAATAACATTTTAGTATTAATACGACCATATTTTTATCTCCGTGACTGTATGAAAGAATTTGGGACGTTGTTTGGGGTCTGTGAGCCACCCTTTAAGTATAGTTGCACAAGTAAAATGCAGGGAGTAATGGGAGATTTTCTTTACACCACTAGTGCATTTATTATTTTATTTTTAAACATTGTATTTATTTATTTGAGAGAGAGTGAACAAGAGACAGAAAGAGCAGGTGGAGGAGCAGACATAAAGGAAGAAGCAGACTCCCAGCTGAGCAGGGAGCCAACATGGGGCTGGATCCCTGGACTCTGGAATCATGACCCAAGCCAAAGACAGACACTTAATCGACTGAGCCACCCAGACGCCCTGGTTAGTGGCATTTTAGATGATTTTTCTTGGCTGCTTGCCTTTCAAAAGGGGCAAAGTTAGGATGGTGGTTAAAGACATGAACTTTTGTATCAGATAGACCTGAATTTGAATCCTAGCTCGTTAAATAGTAGTTACATAATTTTAGGACACTTTCCTAATATCTCTGAGCCTCAATTTCCTCAGCCATAAAATAGAGACATTTACAGCAAATGGGAATTTTTATGTGGTTTAATAAGACAATAAGTGCAAATTTTTTGGTGCATAGTGAGCTTGCAACAAATAGTAGCTATGCAAAGTAAATAGTACTAAAAGTGTGATAAAATTTATTGTCTAAACAGGACAACTTTGAGGGTGAAGAGTGCTGTCAGAAATGACTATGGACGGGGTGCCTGGGTGGTGCAGTCGGTTTAGTGTCTGACTCATGGTTTCAGCTCAGGTCATGATCTCAGGGTCCTGGGATCGAGGCCCGGATCGGGCTCTCTGCTCAGCAGGGAGCCTGCTTCCTCCTCTCCCTGTCTCTCTGCCTGCCTCTCTGCCTACTTGTAATCTCTCTCTCTGTGTCAAATAAATAAATAAAATCTTTAAAATAAATAAATAAATAAAATAAAATAAATAAAATCTTAAAAAAAAAAAAGAAATGACTATGGACAGCAGGCTTTCCTTGTCTCGGGCAAACCTGGAATGAAAGGAAATTGTAGACAGTTCCTTTAGGAACCGAAGAGACAGTGTTGCCTGCGTGCTGCTGGGTAAGGATGCAGTTCTGGAGGTAGACTGTCTAAGCTCACATCCCACCCCACCCTGGTTGTATGGCCCTGCACAAACCACTTCATCTCTCTCTGCCTTAATTTTCCCATCTCTGTACTGAGCAATAACAATACTTTTCTCAGGATGTTGTTGCAAGAATTAGACTATAACATGTGTGTGAAGTGCTTTAAACTGTTCCTGGTACATCATGAACACTTTGTAAGCAAGAGTTGCTATTGTTAGAAGAGGAAATTCGAGGGATGGGTAAGAAGAGGGAGGGTAAGGAGGTGGGAGGAAGTGTCTTGGAGGATAATGGGTTATTCTCAGCAAACTGGCTAGAGTAGTGAGGGGATTAGTTAAGAGCAGTTTTTTGTAAGCATCTAATTAGCAATTTTGCCGTTGTGTATGTGCCTTTCCTCATAGTCCAAGTTCATGGCAGTTTACAATAAAAATCCTGCTTAAGAAAACTTAGCCCTTTAAAGGTTGATCTCACTGTTGTGTCTTCTGTGCAGGATCTTGACCATTTGTGTTGCAAGCTTTACTGGTCTCCCACAGCATGGTTCTTGGTTGATTGATGCTACCAAGTCACAGGCAGGCTGTGACTGCTCCATAATCAAGGATTCCCAAATTGAGATGGAGATAATTTTTGAGCATTTTGTATCTTTAAAAAATATTTTATTTATTTATTAGAGAACGCGCACAAGCGGGGTGAGTGGCAGGCAGAGCAAGAAGCAGGCTCCCTGCTGAGCAAGGAGCCTGACGCCCATCTCAATCCCAGGACCCTGGGATCATGACCTGAGTCGAAGGCAGACATTCAACCAACTGAACTACCGCAGCTTGTATTTTTTATTCTAAGACAAATAGAGGCAATTCTTCCAATTTCTTACATGTGAATATAATCACATTACTCATATGTAGTATATGAATATATCTGAAAGACAAGGGAATAAGCAGATATATATACGCTTTGGAAAAATGCCGTTCATTAATATTGTAGGGGCCCAGGGCAGGCTGCCCAACCCGTGCCTCTTTGGCATAGAGATTATTTCGACTTAAAAGTAATAAACACCCAACAGATTCAGAAAAATCTCTCTGCCTCCCCCATAACTACCTAAATTTACACTGGCCTGCCAGAGATGGATAGCTTATAAAATTTCAGGACCTTGGAGATCAGCAGGATTGGAAGAACGAACTTTCCTCTTGACAGAAAAAGGGAACTAACATGGGGGGGGGGCTTACTCAAGGCTCTGTGTAAGGTGCTTTATATATTTAATTCTCGGAAGAGTCCTTCGTGATAGGTAATATTATCTGTAGAAGCCACTTTTCGGCAAAGAGCCTTCAACTATGGAATGTAGAAGGGGCCCACAGCGACCCCCTGGCGGAACCCACACAGGCCCATTAGGGGACCCACCTGGAGATTTCCATAGGCCCTAACTGAACAACGGGCTACTCACAACCTGGCACAGTTACCGAAAAAGGGACATTCCATAGGTCCTCATACCTCCCCACCTTCCCTCTTTAAAAACGGCCCCACCCACTGCCTAGGGCAGACAGCCTCTCCTCAGCAGTCCTGCCGCTGCTTCCTTACAGTTCATTCAGTCAACTTCTGTCTCTTTTGTTCCGCCTCAGGTGAATTCTTGTCACCACCCATGCCACTGGCTTCCACCTGTCATCGTCCCACACTGGGGCCCTCATCTGATCAAGACACTCCCCAATTTTTTTAGGGTTTAAGTTACCTTTTTAAAAAGATTGTTTTTTAAAGATTTTAAAGATTGTTTATTTATTTGAGAGAGAGCATGAGGATGGGGGAGAGGCGAGGGAGAGGGAGAAGCAGACTCTCTGCTGAGCAGGGAGCCTGATGTGGGGCGCCATCCCAGGACCCCGGGATCATGACCTGAACCGAAGGCAGACATAGCAGTCTGAGCCACCCAGGTGCCTGAGATATCCCCATTTAGACACTTCATTATCCTTATTGGGCAGAGAAAAAAATATCACTTCTAGAATTAAGTCAACTGGCCTTCAACTTGTGCTTCCTCCATTCTGTTGTGTGCATGGGGGGCGGCAGGAGGCTGACTACCTCAGCAGTGGTCGATGATCCGTCTAATCTATCTTTTAAGTTTCATATCTAATAGAGAAAATGCATGGAAATCTTTAAGGTGGTCAGCCATCAAGTAGAGCCAAACCAAATCAGCCCCAGAACAAACAGAAAAGAAACTTCACTGGGAAGGGTGTAGTGATATAATGATTGGTAATAAGAAATACATATTTGGTCTTCCTCTGGTTCCTGCCACAGAGCTCCTAAAACCCCGGAATTTCCTAAATGATGAGAGCCGGAAAGGTATCTTTTGCTCTGCTAAAGAGGTGGTCTTGGAAAATAAGGATAGGCGCTGGTTGCCAGGGGAACCAACCAAGATTATGTAGTTTCAATCTTATCCTGGCTTCTGGGCATGGCAGGGGTCGAATCTGTCACCAGTGGGCAATGATTTCATCAGTCTTGCATATGTGATGATCATCAGTCAAGCCTGTGTGATGAAGCCTCCAGACAAACCCAGAAGGACAGGGTTTGGAGAGATTACAGGCTGGTGAACATGTGGATGTGGGGGGAGACTGGTGGGTTCGGGGAGCATGGAAGGTCTGGACCCCTTCCCCAGACCTTGCTCTATGCTCTATGCATTGAGTTCTTTGAGCCACTGTAGCAAATTAATCAAACTTCAGGAGGGGGTCACTGGAACCTCTGATCTATAGCCAGGTGGATAGTGTCAGAATTGAATTGACTGGGCGCCTGGGTGGCTCAGTGGGTTAAAGCCTCTGCTTTCGGCTCAGGTCATGATCTCAGGGTCCTGGGATCGAGGCCCGCATCGGGCTCCCTGCTCAGCGGGGAGCCTGCTTCCCCCTCTCTCTGTCTGCCTGCCTCTCTGCCTCCTTGTGATCTCTCTCCCTCTGTGAAATAAATAAATAAAATCTTAAAAAAAAAAAAGAATTGAATTGACTGGTAGGACACCCAGCTTTTATCAGATCACTGCTTGATGGTGTGGGGACACCCTCCTTGCCCCCCTACACAGCAAAATTTATTAGCAGAATCATTAGTTTGGAAATGTGAGGTAAAAAAATCTGATTTGAAATTTGACTGAGACTACAAAGAGGTTCCTCAGACTGAGGAATCCGCTTTACCAAGGAATGTATTTGACTTGCCAACCCAAGGTCAAGACCTCAGACCTGAGGCCTTTGTCATCTGTGCTTCTCACTGCTCTTGACCTCCGTAAGACTTAAGGGCTGGGTTCCAGGTTCTGAAGTTCCGTGAGCCCTTTTGTCCCAGAGCTGATGACCATCGCAGCTTCTGAAAGAATATCTTGAGATCTTCCCCCTATCCAGCCACCTCCATGTACAGCACAGACAGGTCTCCCGGAGGCTTAGGAAAAGCATACATGGGCAAGAGCAGGAGAAAGAGGGAGAAGGTACGATATTTCTTATCGGTTTGTTTTTTTGTTTTGTTTTGTTTTTTGTTTTTTGTTTTTGTTTTTGTTTTTGTTTTTGTTTTTGTTTTTTTTGGTAAGTAAGCTTTATGTCCAACGTGCCACTGGAACTCATAATCCTGAGATCAAGAGTCGTACGTTCTACTGACTGAGGCAGGCAGGAGCCCCTCCTTTTAAATTTTTTATGTGATGAAGTTCTTTACATGTGTTCCAGTAACTACATTAGGATGTCTAAACTGTAAAGAAAAGCTTTGAAAAAAGGAATCATCTTGTACATCTTTCATATAACTACCTCAAGTGTGTATAGTCTATTGTTGAGTTAGCTATGTGGGGTTTTTAAAATTTTCCTTTTCTAAGGATTTTCAAATATGACATGATCTTTTTGAGTTTACTTGGGTTCTTACTCTATGGATCACAACAGAAAGATTTAATTTTTTGTCATCATCTTCTGATAATTGCATAACAAACAAAACAAGAGTCATCCCCAAGTCCTCAAGAACTTACCTTTCCTGGGTGATGTCTCTTCTCTGGGCCATGACTCAGTCACCATAAAACTTAATGACAGTGACCTGGTATACCCTAAAGCAACAAGGATTATGAAGCATTTCTTTTCGCTGGAGCCTCGGGAAACTAGCTCAGGTAATGAACAGTGGGATTGTCAGGACTGGGCTGATAACGCGAGAGCCGATAAGGCCCGGTACCGTCAGCAACGTGGGGCAACCCTTCTTATCTGTCAACTGTACTGACAGACACACCCTCCTCACCAGGCAATCTCAGCTTCTGGAGTTTGGCAGTATTTCATGAATTAATTTTCAGTCTCTCTGAAAGTTCCCGAGCCAATACTAGGATATTATACAAAATGAAGTAAATATCAGAAGGGGTCGAATATGTGTCTCTCCTTGGAAGCTCTGACAGTCCCAAGAAACTTATCTATTTTCTACTTTTAATCTTCGGCCCAATTTGTGTCTTTCTTTGTCTGCCACTGCCTCTCTGTGTCTGTCTTTCTGCAGGTTACAGCTTCTTGGGCCATTTCTAAAAACAATAGGAGAAGGAACAGGGAAAAGAAAAGCTACAGAATGGATGGCCCCGAGTGACAGAATGGGAGTATTTTCTGAAGATAATGCTTGGAGAGCCCTGACTCATCACCCATGTGATCTGCCAACCTACAAGTAGCCAACAAAAAGGACTCCCCTCCCCCCCATTTGAAGACTACATTATTCTCGAAGACTTCAGGGAGAGAAAGTAGTTAATGCCCCCCCCCCCGATTTGGTGTTTACAGAGGTATGTCCCAAATAGATATTCGTTAGAGATCTTTTTCTAACTTATTAAAAGAAATAAAAAACTGCTGCTCTATTCAGCATTTGAATTTCTAGTAATCACATATCTTTCTTTCCATTTGATCTTAGAAAATGTAGAAATGATAAAATGCTAAATTTAAGAGTAGAGATAGTCTTTAAAAAATCTTTTTCGTTTTTTTTCTTTGGTAAACTCTATACCCAACATAGGGCTTGAACTCACAACTCCAAGATCGAGAGTTACATGCTCTAAATACTGAGCCAGCCAGGCCCCCCAGATATAGTCTTATTAAAAAGGAAACAAGGGGTACTTGACTGGCTCAGCCAGAAGAGCGTGTGACTCTTAATCTTGGGGTTGTGAGTCTGAGCTCCACACTGAGTGTAGAGATTTCTAAAAAATAAATAAACTTAAAAAAAAAACACAATAAAATGTGCCTTAAAAAAAAAGGAGGGGCGCCTGACTGGCTCAGTCAGTGGAGCATGGGAACATGTGATTCTTGATCTCCAAGTTGTGAGTTCAAGTCCCATGCTGGGTGTAGAGATTACTTAAAAATAAAATCTTTACAAAATAATAAAAATAAAATTAAAAAAAGAAAACAAGCCTCAGCTACCATTCAAAAAAATTTTTTTAAGATTTTATTTATTTATTTGACAGAGAGAGACACAGTAAGAGAGGGAACACAAGCAGGGGGAGTGGGAGAGGGAGAAGCAGACCTCCTGCTGAGCAGGGACCCACCCCGCCCCCATGTGGGGCTCGATCCCAGGACCTTGGAATCATGACCCGAGCCGAAGGCAGACACCCAATGACTGAGCCACCCAGACATCCCCCATTCAAAAATTCTGATGACAGTTTTTATTTTTTATTTTTTAAAGATTTTATTTATTTATTTGACACAGAGAGAGAGATTATAAGTAGGCAGAGAGGCAGGCAGAGAGACAGGGAGAGGAGGAAGCAGGCTCCCTGCTGAGCAGAGAGCCCGATGCGGCCCTCGATCCCAGGACGCTGAGATCATGACCTGAGCTGAAATCAGAGGCTTTAACCCACTGAGCCACCCAGGCGCCCTGATGACAGTTTTTAAAAAATGGTTTTATTTATTTATTTGAGAGAGAGAGAGAGAGCACAGGCAGAGGGAGGGGCAGAGGGAGAAGCAGACTCCCTGCTGAGCAGGTAGCTCAATGGAGGGGCTCGGCTCCATCCAGGAACCCTGTGATCATGACCTGAGCTGAAGGCAGACGCTTAACCAAATGAGCCATCCAGGTGCCCCAGACATCTGATGATAATAAGGGAAATCTGTGTTCTAAGGTGGCTGACCAATCCAGCAGGGGAATCCCAGTCCCGGCCCCAGGCCCATTCTGGGTTTCCCCCCACTGCCCTGCTGGCCATGGCCGCAAGAGTGGCACAGGCATGGAAGCAAAAGTGTATAAACTACCCCTTTTGTTTGTGCTGGGGGCTCAGACCTTGGGAGATTGCTCTCCTCTGAGCCCGAAGGCTTTAAATAAACCTCCGATCCTCCAAGGTCTCCGAGTGCCACTCAGTTCCTTGGCCAGGATCCAGTCCAGGTTCTGTAACAGTGACAGTTGAGAAGGAAAAATGAATTATAAAGGAAATAAAGAAATAAATATTTTAATTTTATAGGTTTTATGAGTCTACTGCTGGAAAATTCAAAGGACTCTATCAAAAATCATCAGAGGTTATAAGTTCTTATATTATAAAATAAGTATGCAAGATTATTTGTACACATGAATGCCATAATGCTAAAATATACAATGATAATGAAATGATAATTTGGATTCTGTATGCAATTCCAGTCTGTGTGTGTGTGTGTGTGTGTGTGTGTGTGTGTGTGTGTCTATATAGGGATAGGGGATTACACACAAATAAGCAAGTCTCAAAACATCAGCTGGTGTTCTAGAATTCAACTCAGTTTCAAACTACCTACCCAGAGACAGCACCAGATTCCACAGGTTAAAGGTGACGGTCCTACAAGACCGCCCCTCACCCCCCCAAGTCAGATGTCCGTTGCAAGCCTAGATTGATACTTGTGCTTCCCACTGGGGGACTATATAATGGAAGTTCCCATACCTCCACTTCAGCCTTTTTTTAAGATTTTATTTATTTATTTGACAGAGAGAGAGAGAAAGAGCAGGAGAGGGAACACAAGCCGAAGGAGTGGGAGAGGGAAAAGCAGGTTTCCTGCCCAACAGGGAGCCCAGTGCGGGACTCGATCCCAGGACCCTGGGATCAGGACTTGAGCCAGAGGCAGACGCTTAATGACTGAGCCACCCAGGCGCCCAGCCTTGGGTTTGATTAACTTGCTAGAGTGGTTCACAGAACTCAAAGAGGTATTTTATTTACTAGATTAGTGGTTTATTATAAAAGAATATAACTCAGGAACAGCCGGATGGAAGAGATGCAAAGGGCCAAGTATGTTGGAAGGGGTGTGGAGCGTCTCTGCCTGCTCTGGCCATGCTACTCTCTCTGTCCCAGGTTCACCAACCCAGAAACTCTCCAAACCATATCATTCTGGGTTTCTATGGAGGCTCCGTTAAGTAGGCATGACTGATTAAATCACTGGCCATTGGTGGTTGAACTCAAATTCCAGCACCTCGCCCTTCCCTGGACGTGGGGAGAGAAGTGGGCCTGAAGGTTCCAACCCTCTAATCACAAGATCGTTTCCCTGTACAACAAGCCCCATCCTCAGGAGCTTTCCAAAAGTCACTTGGGTAACATAAACCCAGCTGTGGTGGAAAGGGACTTCTTATAAACAAGGCATCCATTTCACCGTCATGGCTCTAAAGCAATTTCAAGAACTGAGGACAAAGACCAAATATTATGACAAAAACCACTCCCGTTCCTCTTATCAGCTCAGGAAATTCCAACAGTTTTGGTTGTTCTGAGTCATGAACCGTAGACAAAGACCAAATATAATGAGAAGTATATTTTGGTCATTCAGATGATTTCTTATGAACCATAATCTCACTGATTCCTTTTTTCTGTTTGTGCAAATATTGAATTATTGATAATTAACTCAAGACACACAACATGTATAAAATCATAAGATTATAACAGGAAAAATAAAAAGATAAGAATGAATGGACAGATATATACTATTCCAATATTATAAATACAATTTTAAATACAGAAGACAACAATTCCTATCTGAATGTAATACATAGGTTTATGCATCATTGATGCATTATCAATGGAAGTTATACAGAGTAGAAAGGAGAACTTGACAATTTGATCATCATCTAGAGGACCAAAGAACTCAATATGAATTTATAAATATGTATATATTTACATAAAACTGTTCTGTCATATTTGAAACATATTTGAAACATTCTGTCATATTTGAAACATCAAACTAATAAGTTAATTTGGTGAAGTTGCAGGATATAAAATTAACGTACAGAAATCAATTGAGTGTCTATATACTAACAATGAAAAATCTGAAAAAATTTTATAAAAAGAAAACAGTCTTATTTATAATAGCATCAAAAACGATAAAGTCCTTGGGAATAAATTTAACCAAAGAGGTAAAAGATTTATATACTGAAAACAATAAGGCTTGGATTAAAAAAATTGAAGAAGACACCGATAAATGGAATGGTATTTAGTGTCTATGGATCAGAAGAACTAAAATTGTTCAAATGTGCATAGTACCTAAAGCCATCCAGAGATCCAACATAATACCTGTCAAAATTCCAGTTGCATAGTTTACAGAAATAGGAAAAAATCCTAAAATTCTTTTAGTCACAAAAGAATATAAATTATCAAAGCAAGCATGAGGAAGAAGAACAAAACTAGAAGCATCACACTTCCTGTTTCCAACAACACAGTAAGGCTATAGTAATTGAAACAGTCTGACACTGTCATCAAAACATATGCCTAGACAAATGGGATAGAGAGCCCAGACATACATCCCTGCATATACAGTCAGCTAATATTTGACATGGTAGTCAAGAATACTCAATAGGGAAAGAATAGTCTCATTAGTAAATGGTGCTGGGAAAACTGGATAATCACATGCAAAATGATGAAATTAAACCCCTTACACCACGCACACATATTAACTTAAAATGAATTAAAGACTTAAACGTAAAACCTGAAACTATAAAACTCCTAGCAGAAAGTATAGGGAAAAGTGTTCTTGACAGTGGTTGCAACACGTTTTTGGATCTAATACCCAAAACACAGACAACAAAGGCAAAAGTTTGGGATCATACCAAACTAAACAGCTTCTGCGCAGCCTGATTGCTTCCCCCTTACCGTGCTCTCTCAGCAAGAGCCTTGGTGGCCATTGGTGACAGTCTCCTGGTTGGCCCATCCCACCTGCCCTCTAGACTTGTCTGTTATATCAGGTTCTACCCATGAGGACTGTGTCAGTGAAGCGGTGGTCCCAACTCACCTTTCAGCTCCCAGGGGTGACTGTGCGTGATGGTAGGACATGGGAGCTTACATTTATACATTCACCAAGAACCTGTTTTCAATGTCTACTACTGAACGCAACTGCGCAACCCCTTTCCTCCATCCATCCATTCATTCAAAAAAAGAGTTTCAAATTGAAAGTGTTGGTTCTTAAAATGGCAAGCTTCGTCACCTAGATAGCTTGTTTCTAGCTGGCAGCGAATGGATAGTACTCTCAGACCTCAGCATCCTAGAAATAAGCTATGTTAACTGATTGACTAATTTCATTGGCCTGTATCTGAATTTCAAGTCTTAGGAAATGCCTATGTAACTCACCCTACGACAGGACACAATGCTTGCTGAGATTTTCCGGAAACATCCAGCATTCTTACCCATGGAGTTCTTATCTGTATCATTTCATTTTACCAGCAGTCCCTGTCTGTATTTTTTTTTTTTGACAGCAAACTGAAAGAGAAGGACTTGGAAATTAGAAAGAAAAGGCATATGTCTGTAGAAATATGGGTTATTGCTATCTTCTGAAAAAATTCAACCTAAAAATTCTATGTTTCTCCTTCTGTTCAAATCCAATTGTCCATCTGCTCTGCATTTCTTGCTTCCCCGTGGCTCCCTTTGCACCTTTTCCAGGGCTCATTCACACTTGTCATTCAGTCGTCTGTCCTTCCAAATCAGCGGCAGCCACAGTCTAATTTAACAGCGAGATGACAGGCTGTTCGTCTGGCTTTAATGTAGGCTAATTTGAACAATCTGCAGTCCTCTGTTTATTTTATTTTAATTTTCAGCCTTCTGCGGATGTTATCTCCTAGCACAGCAGAGGACGTTTTTGTTTCTAAGCTCAGTGCAACAGATGCTCTGTTGATTTTCCCATAGAGAAGGAAACGAGGAAAGCTAGAAGCATGACCGTTTTGGGGGGCTGGGTGAGCCCGCGCCGGCGGAGCGTGTTCTGTGACAGCAGGGCACCTTTCTCTGACCTTGTTTCGATTTTGATACTAAAAACACTAGTGAAGAGAGGCACGATCTCTTAAAATATGGGATGTTTGCACAAAAATATTCTGGAACACATGGCAGGATACTAGGTTTTAGGATGCTTGAGATTCCCATTCAGCTTTACACGACTAGCCCTCCCCTCTTCTCCCCTCCCCTACCCCACCCCATTCCAAGTTCTCAGGACTACACACAGTCAATATTTGTGGAACTGAACTGAATAGATTAGCACAATCAAAGACATGGTAAAGGACAACAACACATTTCAAAGAATTATTTTTTAGATAGAAGCTTTAAAGTAAAGACAATATCTCATTTGGATCATTGTTATTAGCTTGTTAGGCTTAAATAATATTTAGGGTACTTTTTTCAGTTGCTGATCACATACAATCGTGCCATTTTTCCTCTTCTCAGATTGGCAGTCCTTCTGTTTGACACAAAATGTTAGGAAATGAGCAAAACACTTCATCCCAGATTTTAATTTTTCATGACATTTGAACTAAAATAAAACATAAACTTATACAAAAAAGACACTTGTCTATAATCCAGAAGGCATTTTATTTTCTAACATTGTGTTCTTTATTGTTTAAAAATTGTATTCTTTTTTTTTTTTAAGATTTTATTTATTTATTTGACAGAGAGAGAGAGAGAGAACACAAGCAGGGGGAGTGGGAGAGGGAGAAGCAGGCTCCCCGCTGAGCAGGGAGCGCAATGTGGAGCTCAACCCCAGGACCCTGGGATCATGATCTGAGCCAAAGGCGGATGCTTAACAAGTGAGCCACCCAGGTGCCCCTAAAAATTATATTCTTACAGTTTGATATTTATGGAGACTTAGCTTGAGTTTTGTGGTTGTCTTAGACCTTGGCTCTGGCTATGACCCTTATCTGAGGCGTCAGAGCATGTAGAGGGCGTATTGGTGAGGATGGAATGAGCGTTCTGTAAAATTGATTGCCTTATGGAACAATACTGGATATTGATTGATTGAGGGCTAATATGGATCCGGGAAAAGTGGCTGGAATATGAAGTTTTGAGAAAGCAAAAGGGGCCTGGCCTCAAGGCTGATTTGAGAAAATTCTGTGACTTTACCATTCATCCACTCAAAAATATTTTTGAGCATACCATTCTAGACACTGGCGCTTCAGCAAGCAATAAAACAAAGTCTGGTTTTCTTTGAGCTTATAAGCAATGCATAAACCCACAAGAAAGAGATTTTGACAAATGTTAGGCAATGGTTAGGGGAAAGTGACTGACTGACGGGATGGCTACACTCTTTAGGATATCTGGTTAATGGGCTCCTGGGTGGCTCAGTGGGTTAAGCCTCTGCCTTCGGCTCAGGTCATGATCTCAGGGTCCTGGGATCAAGCCCCGCATCGGGCTCCCTGCTCAGCGGGGAGCCTGCTTCCCCCTCTCTCTCTCTGCCTGCCTCTCTGCCTACTTGTGATCTCTCTCTCTCTCTCTCTCTCTGTCAAATAAATAAATAAAATCTTAAAAAAAAAAGGATATCTGGTTAAGTCTCTTGAAGGTGACAGTTAAGTNGTCAAATAAATAAATAAAATCTTAAAAAAAAAAGGATATCTGGTTAAGTCTCTTGAAGGTGAAAGTTAGGTGGAAATCTGAATATGTCACAGCATCAGATGTTGGAGATACCAAGGAATACTTGGAAGCAGGTATTCTTTAGGAATTTTTTAAAAGATTTTATTTATTTATTCTAAAGAGAGAGAGAGAGAGCACAACAGGGGGAGTTGCAGCAGAGGGAGAAGCAGGCTCCCCGTTGAGCAAGGAGCCCAATGCGGGACTCCATCCCAGGACCCAGGGATCTGTTCTGCGCCAAAGGCAGACGCTTAATGACTGAGCCACCCAGATGCCCTAGGAATACTTTCTAATGAGTCCTTAAATGACCATTCGACGGAAATGTTGAAAGCTGAAGTCATGCTCTTGAGAACTTCACCACCACTCTCACCGGTGTGTTATTTTTCTTCTCTGAATCTCCTTTCTGCTACGTTCTGGGGGTGCCCTATTAGCATTCTACTTAGACGTTGGTCATAGAGCCCAGAGCACGCTAATGCACTGACTTTTTTACCATGTGTATCCTCTTATTTTTCCCTGTAAACCTCTTGGGGACAAGCTTTGTGTCTTCCCCTTTTCATCTGTGGCTGCCAATCCCTGGCATGAAGTAAGTACTTAATAATTGCATATTCTTTTTTTTTAAAGATTTAATTTATTTATTTGACAGAGGGAGAGATCACAAGTAGGCAGAGAGGCAGGCAGAGAAAGAGGGAGAAGAAGGCTCTCCGCCGAGCAGAGAGCCCGATGCAGGGCTCGATCCCAGGACCCTGAGATCATGACCTGAGCCAAAGGCAGAGGCTTAACCCACTGAGCCATCCAGGCACCCCAGTAATTGCATATTCAATCACTATATTCATCTCATCTCCACAGCTAGACAGAAAGGCAGACCGTGAATCATATGTATTTTATATATATATATGGTGTTTTATTTATATAAGTAATCTCTACACCCAATGTGGGGCTCAAACTCATGACCCTGAGATTGAGAGTCACGTGCTCTACGGATGGAGCCAGCCAGGTGCCCCCACATGTGTTTCTGCCTCCCCAGGTGCCCAGCAGTTGGAGGCATGTGGTAAGTGGTGGGGTGAGATTGGCCAATTTCAGATTCTTAGATGCAGGTGCTTGAAATCCTTGCTTAAACCCCACTTGGCTTTTGAGTCTTTGCTCAAAGGGTAAAGTGGAAAGATGGGGAACAATGAGGGCAAGAGGGAGATTTAGACAACAATCTACTTTTTTGGGGTATTTGTTGGGTTTTTGATTAGTTCGACTTAGGGCTAGATAAAAGGGGTAGAGGTAAGGAAATATGTGGGGAATTTGGGGAAGGGGGTTGATATATTGGACACAGGATATTTGTTACAAAGGTCAAATGATACTCTCAAGGATAAAAAATGTTTCTAATAAAAGCCAAGCACATTTTTATACAAGAAAATGATGACACCGTAATTGTGCTAGTTTGGTTTTTTGTTTTCTTGCTAATATTACATCACCGAGTCACACAAGCGTGGTGAGGAGGGGACAATAAAAATAAGTTATCAATGCACTATTAACTCAGCGTGCTCTTACCTATTAATAAGACATTGATGTCTCCTCTTATGCGTGTCGCATTGAGAAGCACTTTCTCATTACCTCCAAGCGGCATACACAAAATGGCTTTTCTAATACACTCATGCCTGTGGATGCTTGGTGCTAAAGACTTGTTTAAATGGTCAAAGATATCCTATTTAAGAAACAGGAAACACTTACATTGCACATTATCAACATTAGAATAGGATCTCATTATCCATTAGCTGGTATTTGTACGATTTATAACTCACTTTAGATTGAGTTTTGCAGAATTTCATGATCTTTGCCACATCATCAGCTGAAAACGTAGGTGCTATGTCTTTGCTCATCAGTTTGATATTATTAGCTGGGATTATGGCCTTGTGTTTTCTAGGCTGCAGAGATCTTTTAAGAGATGCTACTAATTAACTATTAAATAAACGCTTGGATGAAGTTATCTTCATAACAGATAAGCTACTTGGAAATTGCTTTCAATAAAATGGAATGAGTTAAATTTCTTTCTTTCTATTTTTGTTAACCCCTGCCTGTCTTCTCTAAATCTCAGAGTGCTATACTGTGTTTTTTGTTTTTTGTTTTAGACTTGTGCTCTCTTAAAACTTTTGAAAGAAGGAACGAATAAAGAGATCTTCTCTGAAATGGCTTATGGGAAATCAAGATGCTTCCAGTGACTACTGATGCTCTCTCTGCTTTGAGACAAGTCTGCTACAATGCACCTGGGTGTTCACATAGGGAAGAAGGAAACCTAATGGAGGCAAATGTTTCCTGCCATAAAAAGTAAATCACGTTATAATTTAGAGAGAATTATATATCCATTAAGTTGCAGGGTTTTTTTGTGTTTTTTTTTTTTTTACTATTTTCAATGAGAAAAGGTAAAGAAAAAGTAAAAAGCCAGGGAAATTGGGTGCCTGGCTGGCTCATTTGGTACAGTATGCAACTCTTGATCTCAGGGTCGTGAGTTCAAGCCTCATGTTAGGTGTAGAGGTTACTAAAACAAACAAAAAATCGCGTGCCTTGTACTGTTTTTGGAGCTATGGCAGATTATTTCATTGGACTGAAAACTAAATGCAGGCTTCAACTTTAAAAACAAAAATGATACCTTAAACAGGGAAACACAGGTATCTTGAGACATTTAATGTTTTGGCAAACATTGATCTTCCTTTAAAAAAACAACCAACTTAAAGAAGAGTTTGTTGACAAAAGTGGATTGAAATGGTTCATTTGTTTCCATTCACTGATCCAACAACAAATAGTTATCAGAGGGGGCCAGGCTGAGTGGCCGGCAGGTGGCACAGTCTTGGGGGAACCAGGACTAAGATAAATAGGACATGGGAGCCTACAGTCCAGTGACAAGATGGGAGAGTTTAGACCCCAGTTCACTTTCTAGAGGAGAATGGCCCTTATGGTACTAATAGGAGGATATAGGCTGTGGGAAGGTATCAGTGGGGTTAGAGACCAGGAGGAAGAAACTGCCTTAGCAGTGGAGAAGAAAAGAGATGAATTTGCTGAATTTTAAAACCACTAACCAAACTCACGTCCTTACTCACCCTACTCATCCATGAAATAACCAACTGATACTACCGAACACCCACTACCAACAACTTGCTGCAGTGGTTGCTGTAGGGAGGAGTAAAGACAGATTAAGACCCAGTTCCTGACTCAGAAGAAGTCTAAATGCCAACCCTTTCTTTCCAGTGAAAATGTCAATCCCTGGTGGGTCATTATCTTGCCATTACATGACAAATAATGACAAAGCGTCTTCTTTCCTCTTTCTGCTCATATTTAAGTCTTGTTGCTTTTTTGTTTTTCCTTTTGGCTCAACTTTCTTTCAAGGTAATGAAAGTCCAGCTCTTCCTTCCTTCCTTCCTTCCTTCCTTTCTTTCTTTCTTCAGCTCTTGCTTCTTAAAGGCAGTTTTATTTCTTCAATACTGTTCCCGAGACTCTGTTTAGGCTTTTTATTTTATTTAAGTATTTATTTGAGAGAGAGAGAATAAGAAAGAAAGAGAGAGAGCATGAGAGGGGGTAGGTTCAGAGGGAGAAGCAAACTCCTTGCTGAGCAGGGAGCCTGATGCGGGACTCTGGACTTGATCCTGGGACTCCAGGATCATGACTTGAGCCAAAGGCAATCACTTAACCGACTGAACCACCCAGGTGCCCCTCTGTTTAGGCTTTTTAAAGTCAGATCAAGTTAGACATAGTTCTCCTATACCAAGAGGCAGACTGACACACCAACCCTCCTTTGTGGAGGTTACCACTTCTTTCTCTCTGTCCTGCCTTGTTGCATTCCATTCATGGGGATTGTGGGGATAGCAGTTGTTGAGATAAATACATTTTAGGCTGGAAGTGGAAGAACAGGAAGAAAATAAATGAGAAACTGCAGATTTGCCTGGAGCTAAGGCTAAAGAAATCAGCTTCTTTATTACTTTTATTTCTTGCTTAGACTTGCAGGTAAGTCTGTTTATATCATCACGTCATTCTTCTCAACATCTTTTTTTTACAACCTCACAACGCCGAGATCAAGGGTCACATGTCTACCCACTGAGTAGTGCCCCGAAAGACATTTCAAATGGAGAAGGTCTCTAACCTAGCTCAGATTATTTGACTTTTGTTCCTGTTCTTAGGTATTTCCTTCAGTGTGAGGGACAGTTAGATTGGTGGTTGCTGCTTGTGAGTGTGTGTGTGGGGGGGTGTCCTTTGTGGTCACCTGGCTGGTTCCTACTATGGCATAAGTTTAAGTTCTAGAACCTCAAACAAACTTGACAAAAGGACTGATTGGTAAGAGAAAAATAGATCTTGGGCTTCACCAGAGTCTGTACTGGAGGCCTGTGTCTCGGCTCTGATTTTCTGAAGAGTTTCTCTAGTCTCTGGTTGGACCTTGTCAAATTCTTTCACTCATCAGCCACTGTTTTAATCCACCAGCAAATGGGGCGCCTAGTACTGGTCCATATACTGTGTTGTATGTTGACATGCATAAATGAATAAAACACAATTCCCTTCCCCAAGGCACTCAAAGAGTATTAAATTATCTTGTTGTTTTTTAAATTATTTTTATTTTTTATTTTTTTAAATAGGCTCTACACCCAATGTGGGGCTTAAACTCATGACCACAAGATTAAGAGTCACATGTTCTACTGACTGTACCAGCCAGGCACCCCAATTGTCTTACTTCAAAGAGTTTGCTTTAAATGCCTCTTCATATCCATTTATGATTAACAGAATGAGTCTAATTTCTTTTTTTATTATGTTTGTTATAAACTTGACATATCCCCCTTGACAGGAATCAGGGAAGAATGTGACTAGGAATGAGAGAACACTTCTAATGCTTTATCATTTTCTTATATGTTTATGTATATCAGTAAGAAGGGCAAACGTACTTATACTAGCAGGCAACTGCTTCTTCTGAAATACGAAAAAGCTAAAAATATGAATCACATATATCTGATTTGTATCCTGTTTGCCTGAGATCAGCTACATTGCTTTCTGGGCTCCAGGCAAAATGAAAATGTGAAGCCTCTTGTTCAAAAGTTAGTTTCAAGGGCGCCTGGGTGGCTCAGTGGGTTAAAGCCTCTGCTTTCGGCTCAGGTCATGATCTCAGGGTCCTGGGAGCGAGGCCTGCATCGGGCTCTCTGCTCAGCAGGGAGCCTGCTTCCTCCTCTCCCTGTCTCTCTGCCTGCCTCTCTGCCTACTTGTAATCTCTCTCTCTCTGTGTCAAATAAATAAATAAAATCTTTAAAAAAAAAAAAAGTTAGTTTCAAGACAGCAGTGGCCGAGCATTGAGGCCCCAGGAGACTGCACAGGTTACACCCTCAGGAACTGGTGTTGGACCTACAACCCTATGGGGGTGGAAATCCCATGTTTCTTATATCTTGCCAACAGCTTAATTATGAGTAAACCACATGGCCATGAAGAAATAAGCTAGGTGATCTCAAGGTACTGACCCAGATCAGCATTTCCAAAACATGATCTGGAAAATGTTGGAGAAATGTTGGGTTAAATAGAGTCAAACAAATTTTTATTGAAAATTTCTTGGAGCCTTTAATATACTAATATGCATTATGCATTCCCAGGAGGTGAATATAATATACAGCATTCTCAAAATTTTTTTTGATGGGTTTGAGACAATTGCAAATACAGGCAAGAATAAGAATGCAATCCCAGAACATTAGTGATTTAACTTGTTCTGGAACAGAGTTCTGTCCTCAACTTCTGACTCATGTATCAAAAATCTCCCTAGCAAGATGGCCTGCATTCCTACAGCCAGCACTGGGGCAATGAATACACGTTGCACAAGGGCCTATGCAGGTGCCGCAGGTTACTGACTCAATGTCTGAGCTCTTCTTCCTTGTTCGGAGAGCCCGGGTTAGTTCTGGGTTAGAAATACTCACCAATGTGATGCTTGCCGTTAGGGTGGTCATGTGACTTGGTTTTAGCCAAGTGGAAATCTATGGAGCGGAGCTTCTGGGAAATACGTTTCCTGATTAAAAAGAGTTGGCATGGGTCTTCTACTCTTCACACTTCTGAGCCTTCTTTCTGCTTGTAAGTTAGGAAAAATGCTTGTCTGTACAGGATCCAAGGAATTATCTTGAGGATGACAACCACAAGTGAGGACCGTGGAGCAGGAGACCAGAAGGATCCTTAGGTAGCTGCACAGGAACTAAGCTGCCTTCTTTGGCCTTCTTGTTACTTGAGAAAAACAATCCTCTGCTCAACAAAGCTGCTCTAGTTGGGTTTTAGTTCTGTGCAGCCAAACACAACCTCGACTGGGCGACTGTCTGAAATGCAGCATACCTGAAGCTGACGCGGCAGCTCCTCACCCTGTTCCTCCGGTTCTCTTCTATCCACTTGCCCAAGTGGACAACATGGATGCCATCTTCAGTCCCCCGTCTCCCTCACTCCCCATAAGCTGTGATCCTTGTCCCACAGCTGCTGCTGAAGGCGCTCTGGGCACAACCTCTGTTCCACAGCCCTGGGCCAGCTGAAGTGTGGTCTCTAGCTCCTCTGGGGAGCCCTCTGATGTTGGGAAATCTCGGGCTCACTATGGCTCAGGAGGCCCATGTGACTGGTGGACAGACAGCAGGTATTCCCACCCAGTTTGTTGCCTGACGGAACTCCTGTTTTGTCGTTCCCAGCAGAAGGAGGCCCAGCAAAGACTCTAGCTTGAGCGAAGTCATTAGTCATAAAATTAATATTCCATTTATTTATTCTATGACTCAGACACTGAATCAAGACACAGTGATGTTTTTCCCTATTTGTTCTCGGAGCACTTTCTATGCATCTTGTTGTGAGAGGCTGGGTGCCAGGTGAAAGACGTGGGTTTAAACCCAGGGTTGGCCATCTACTTGTTATGTGATAGATGTCTTGGATGAGTTACCCTCTTAGACTCTGTTTCCTCATCTATAAAAATGGAAATAACAGGAGTAGCTAATTCTTGTTGCTTCTGTGTAAATTAAATGAGATAATGCATATAATTCCCTAAGTACCAATGAATGGAACACCTTCAGTACTCAGCAAAAGATTTCATTACTGTACTAACTGTAAATTATCCGTTTGTAGACAGAGAATGTGTCTTATTCAGCAGAGTTGCTTTTGGGCTCAGGTCTGTACTGAAAACATAATATATGCTCAAAAAGCACTTGCATGCTCAAAAAGCATTTGCGAAGCAAATGGATGGCCAGAAGAAAAATGTAAGTTATTCCCATCACCACCTTCTTTCTTATTTCTAAATGGGTTTAGTTCTATTTCAAAACAGAATTAAGTCTTTGAACTAAGTGGTATCACATACACCAACTCATTTAATTTCCATAACCACTCTAAGAGGTAGCTGTTCCCATTCCCATTTTGTGGGTAAGATAATGAGGCCAATAGTTACACTGATAATAAGGAGCAAAACTCTGATCCAAATTCAGGACCAGGTGACTCCACAAGTGTAAAATTATCCTCACTGGAAGGGTGCCTGGGTGTCTCAGTTGGTTAAGCGTCCAACTCTTGCTCTCAGCTCAGGCTATGAGCTCAGGGTCACGAGTTTAAGCTCTGCACTGGGCTTCATGCTGGGTACGGAGCCTACTTATAAAAAAAAATAAGAAAGAAAGAAAGAAAAAGAAACCCTCCTTCAGGATATAGGATGGAAGTACGTGCGAGAATATAATCATGCTCCTGTGGGTGGTATGTCAAAGCTTTTGCAGGGCATTTGGGTAGCTAAGGGCTCAGTCATGAAGGGGTCTGTGGTTGGTTATTGGGTCTACTTCCTTACGGGTTTAGGCTGTGAATCTTTGGGAGCGCATTTGTCTATCGCATGCGTGGGTGTGTGTATATTTATCTGCTGGACATCTGGGATGATAAGAAAGCACGCCTGTAACTCGTGCTGATGAAGCAGGCTATACACTGAACCTTTATGATGCTGATGTGGGGAGGAAGGGCCCGAGGAGGACCGGAAATGCCTATATGCCTGCCTCAAGTGACAACTATTTGCAGACGCAGCTGTCTAACCAGAGGTGGTGCCCAGGAGCTCCGGGAGGTGATGCGTAGCAGGAAGTGATCCGGCGGCCTCGGCTGGGCACGGTGCAGTGGCCAGGGCTGAGACTCGGACAATGACAATGAGACACACTTTCCCCTACACACACTGGGCATGTGTCTTAGGGGCATGTCAAAGGGTCAGGGGCTGGCTGATAAATATTTTTTTGATGCTAAAAGTAATTTAGCATTCACACATCTGGTGTTGAAAAGGCAAATTTTTTGCACAGCAAAGGAAACAGTCAACAAAACCAAAAGACAACTGACAGAATGGGAGAAGATATTTGCAAATGACATATCAGATAAAGGGCTACTATCCAAAATCTATAAAGAGCTTCTCAAACTCAACACCCATAAAACAAATAACCCAGTCAAGAAATGGGCAGAAGACATGAACAGACATTTCTCCAAAGAAGACATCCAAATGGCCAACAGACACATGAGAAAGTGCTCAACATCACTCGGCATCAGAGAAATACAAATCAAAACCACAGCGAGATACCACCTTACACCAGTCAGAATGGCTAAAATCAACAAGTCAGGAAATGACAGATGTTGGCGAGGTTGCGGAGAAAGGGGAACCCTCCTACACTGTTGGTGGGAATGCAAACTGGTGCAGCCACTCTGGAAAACAGTATGGAGATTCCTCAAAAAGTTGAAAATGGAGCTACCCTACGACCCAGCAATCGCACTACTGGGTATTTATCCTAAAGACACAAAGGTAGTGTTCCTCAGGGGCACGTGCACCCGAATGTTTATAGCAGCAATGTCCACAATAGCCAAACTATGGAAAGAACCTAGATGTCCATCAACAGATGAATGGATAAAGAAGATGTGGTATATATATACAATGGAATACTATGCAGCTATCAAAAGAAACGAAATCTTGCCATTTGCAACGACATGGATGGAACTGGAGGGTATTATGCTGAGCGAAATAAGTCAATCAGAGAAAGACAATTATCATATGATCTCTCTGATATGAGGAACTTGAGGGGCAGGGTGGGGGGTTGTGGGGGGTAGGGAGGGAAAAATAATGAAACAAGATGGGATGGGGAAGGAGACAAACCATAAGAGACTTCTAATCTCATAAAACAAACTGAGGGTTACTGGGGGGTGGGAGGGTAGGGATAGGGTGGATGGGTTATGGACATTGGGGAGGGTTTGTGCTTTGGTGAATGCTGTGAAAGATGTAAGCCTGATGATTCACAGACCTGTACCCCTTGGGCAAATAATAAAAATAAAATTAAAAAAAAAAAAAGAAAAGGCAAATTTTTATTGCTTGGGAAAGATGGTAGGCACTTCCCCCAAATTTCTTCAGTTGATGAACCCATCCAATGCCACACCAGTCACACTTCCTTCTTCCATTTGCCTATGAGATCAGTCCCATTCCAGTGTTGTTTGCCTGGCGGACCTCTTTGGCTGTGATAAGAACACGTTTATGAAATCAGCTTAGGGAATGTTTTAAAGCACCCTCACGAGTTCCCTGGAGATAGAATGAGAGAGCATAAAAAGAATTCAGGGAATTGTAAAATTTGGGCTACGTCTGGCTAAAGATCTAGGAAGGTCCAGGAAGAGACGTTTGAGAGGAAACGCAGAATGAGGGAAGACAGAGTAGATGGGGTTATTTCGTGAACAGTAAGAACAGCAGAGGTCAGTGAGGAGAGCAGCTGAGCGAGGTGGGGAGACCAACAAGTCTGGCAGAGGGATAATCCACAGCTTGGAACACGACTTCTGGACTTGAACCTGGGTACTGATCCTGGTCTCCAGCCACCACCGCCCACTTGCCCATGATAAACCTCCTACCCCAAAATCCAGGCCTGACACCGGGGGACAGTCAGGAGGAAACAAAACCTATGGATGAAAGATGAATGCTCTAAAAATTGGCACCAAGGTAAGACTACAAATGTAAAGAAACAACACATCTTTCAAAGAAGCCGGCAAGGGTTAAATAATAGCATTTTTTTTTTATCAAGCATTAATTCTGGTGAGATATACCTAATAGCTAACTGAATAAGGAGAACATGTACTTCATTTTCCCATTCCATATTTCAAACTGTTCTTTTATAGTTACTTATCTGTGAAAGATAAATGAGTTATCTTAACCTTCCAAATAACAAACTATCAATGATTAACTAATTCATGGATCCCAGTACTTTATGTTACTACAATAGTGGTATCTCTACAGGTTGTCTTTTTCTTTCTTCCAGGACAAATGATTTCCACATCTTCCTATCATCCAGGATAATTAGTATAGAGAGAAATCTCACTTCTTCAAAATGTGCCCCAGATAACTAGCGTACGATAGCGCTGAAGTCTTGGTGACAAGTCAAGGGCTGTTCTCATCACAGGAAAACTAGGGAGACCGTGAACATTCTCAGGCCTGAGAAAGAATGTAATAGAAAATGGCCCAACTCAAAATTAATCACATAGAGGAATTGGTAAGCTCTTAAAAAAACTGTGATATAACTCACTTACATACCATAAAATCGAGTGGATGATTTAAGTTGCAAAATGAGGCAGAAAAGGAAGAACCCTGGACCACACAGTGTAGAAACGGGAACTTCTCTGGAGATCTCTACATATGTGAGTAAATCATGACAGTGTTTGAGGGTCTTTAAAGTCTTGTCCAGGACTCAGACTTTGAGTGGGTTCATGAGTAATCCTGGCTCAAGGATAGATCAGTCAGATCACCTCTCTGGATTGCATTGGCAATCTAATCTTTTTCAACTTTCGAAGGGGACCAGGTAGGATGTATATGAAGAACTGGCATCATTCTACAGTGTTCACTTAGATGAGATACCACAAGTGAGAGAGCATCTGTGTGTAGGCCAGGGGTAATATAACAAGAAACAAAACCAAGAGAGTGGACCATTTTACAAAGTGAAGAACAGTGTTTCTGTGACCTGTTCCCCAACTCCCAGAACAAAGCCATTGTCCCATGGTCCCTTCATTTCCAATCACTGACATGTGGTAAAAACAGGTAAGTGTGGTTATATGAAAACTTGGGCAATGATACTATTTCAAGATGGCAACCTAAAGTCAAATTGAAATTATTTCATTTATTTATTTAAAATTTTATTTTCTTCTTTTTTCTTCTTTTTTTTTTTTAAAGATTTTATTTATTTACTTGACAGAGAGCAATACAGCGAGAGAGAGAACACAAGCAGGGTAGTGGGAGAGGGAGAAGCAGGCTTTCCCCGAAGAGCAGGGAGCCCGAGGTGGGACTCAATCCCAGGACCCTGGGATCATGACCTGAACTGAAGGCAGACACTTAACGACTGAGCCACCCAGGCCCCATATTTTATTCTTTATTAAAGTATAGTTGACATACAATGTTACATTAGTGTCAGGCATACAACATACTGATTTGTTAAGTCTATGTGTTATGCTGTGCTCATGGCAAGCATGGCTACCATCTTGTCACCATACGTCATTGTTACAGTTCTATAGACCATATTCCTTATGCTGTCTCTTCATCCTGGTGACCAGTGCATTCCATAACTGGAAGCCTGTACCTCCCACTCCCCTTCACCCATGTTGCCCATCCCTCCACATACCTTCCCTCTGGCAACCTGCACTTTGTTTTCTATTTATGGGTCTCTTTCTACTTTTTGTTGCTTGTTCATTTGTTTTTTTAGGTTACACATAGAAGTGAAATCATATAGGTATCTGTCTTTCTCTGTATGTCTTATTTCATTTAGCATTAATACTCTCAAGGTCCATCCATGTTGTTGCAAACTACAAGAGCTCATTCTTTTTTATGGCTGAGTAATATTCCATTGTCCGTGTGTGTGTGTGTGTGTGTGTGTGTGTGTGTGTGTGTGTGTATCTACACACACATATATACATACATGCCATTTCTTTTTTATCTATTCATCTATCAATGGACACTTAGGTTGCTTCCATAACTTGGCTGTTGTGAAAAATACTGCAATAAACATAGGGGGCCATGTATCTTTTTTAATTAGTCTCAAAAACTGTGCTACTGAAAATACCAAAAAGCACAGAGAATGAAACATAAATATATTTATGCAAGAGCTGAAGTTTGACATTTTCTTTGTTAATCTTTTCTATGTTCTTCCTTCCAGGACCAATTAGGTAGGTTCGTGGTTTGATTAAGGTGAAGGAGGATTGAAGGAGATTTACTTTTCCAATCTTACCTTGGAAGTCAGCTTTAATGCAATAATACTTGATAGATTTTGTTTCTAGTTTAAGGTTTTATTGCTCAAAACCAACCAAAGGAATTAAAACAACAATAACAACAACAACAAAGGAAGTACAGCTTTTCTCTTTCTTTTTTTACTCATGAGCACCATTCACTTTCAGAATTCCAGAGACTCAGAACCAAGAAGGGACAAGGCATCTGACAGGTCAATTTTGCACTTTGAAAATTTCTCTATCTCTTCCTCGGTGGACATATGTGTAGGAGCCAAGGGTAGGCCAGGCCAAAATGTGCCACCTTAGCATACGGATTATTCTAAATCCTTAAGAGGCAGCTGGTGCAAGGACATTCAGACTTTCTTCTGTCCCCTGAAAGCAGGAAATATGTCTCCCATGAGAAAGTTACCCTCCCCATGCCAGGAGAGAAAGAGACATCCTTATCACCAGAGTGAGAAATTTAGAACTAAGAAGACTATAAAAACTGTTACTTTTTACCAACTTACTGCCCCAGTCCAAATTCTGTTTAGAATTCCCTACTAATTAAAGCTCCCAAAGTTAATTGATTCCTTACAGATTTATCATCTCTTCATCTAAAAAGTATAAGAACTGCCAGCCTTGATCATTTCTCTAGGTCTCAATTTCATCATTGGGCCTCCGTGTGCACATAATAAAAGTTTGGTTCTTTCTTCTGTTAATCTGTTAAATTTAATTCTTAGTCCAGCTGGAAGACTTCAAAGGGTAGAGGAAGAATTTTTCCTTCCCTACATATGGCTTGGAAAAATGACAGCGCTCCACTTTCAAATGCCTTATCTTTTTTGAGCCACTTCTTTCTGTTTCCATGACTTCAGGAGTCCAATGTGTTCGGTTAAGGAAAGTGGAAAACTGAATGAGGGGAAGACGGAGACCACGAACACCGGCTGGACTTAAAGTTTTACTCCTTGCCTCACTGTTGTACTCCATCGGAGCTGACTGGAGTAAGCCTTGTGTAGTCATTAGCTGGTTGGAAAAGCCCGACACCCTGTGGCCATGTTTAGAACTACAGTTGCTTTTCCATATAGGAAACTTGTTCCATTTGTAAATTCGTCCTAGGGCTGGCATGGCTGGATACAATGGGATGAAAGGTGTGTGTACTATGTGTAAGTTGTTGTTGTTTGTTTACATTTTTTCATTTTATACCTGTCTCACTGTCTCCATGGAGTCATCCCTTTTGATCAAAAAGCAAGAGACATGCTTGGAGCCTCCATTTTATAAGCGGGACAGGTTTCTCTTGATTTCCAGCTAGCACTGGCTGGGTAGCATCAGTTCAAGATCTTAGAAGACAGAGAAGTTAGAGGACCAGGATAGGAAATTCTTTGCACTAAAAAAAAATTAATTTTTCAAAAAGTAATCTCTATGCCCAACATGGGGCTCAAACTCATATGGCTTGGAAAAATGACAGGGCTCTACTGTTGTATGCTTTGCCAACTGAGCCAGCCAGGTGCCCCCTAAGAAAAAAATATTATTTTAAAAAGATAAAAGTCGAGGAAATTGGGATACAATGTTGTAATACTTTTGCAGAAGTTCTGAGGTGACTGAGAAACTCAAGCAGCATACGGAGAGCTGGGAGAACATAGCTTTATTAATGTCGGTAGGCTCAGCGGGATCGTTCCCAAAGGCTGAGCACCCGGCTACGATTGGGGCAGATATTTATAGGTAAACTAGGGACTTTTCCAGGGGTCTTTCTGTTGATTGGCTGGGGCCACGCAGAAGTTCTTAAATCTATGCAGAAGCAACCCAGCGGAGGAGTGCTGAGTCACCCCCAGGGGTTTCTCCTCTCAGCAAGGTGGCCATTTTAGATTACTTTTCCTCCTCAATGCAATGAATACAGAGTGGGGAATCAGGAGCCTTTATTTCTGATTCTGTCCCAAACCATATGTAGTCTGGGGGAAGTCATTTACCCTCCATGTGCTTCATTCCTATAAAGTTAAGAAGTTGGGGCTGTCTGGCTGGCTCAGTTAGTAAAGCCTGTAACTCTTGATCTTGGGGTCATTAGTTTCAGCCCCGTATTGGGTATAGAGACTACTTAAAATTAATAAAGTTAAGAGATTGGACCAGGCCATATTCAAGGTTCCCTCTGGCTTTAAACTTCTGTGATCGGTCCATGGATGGGATTTTCTGTACCCTGCACAGTTGTGCTTCTGAGCACACAGAAACTATTTTCTTTTTCTTTTCTTCCTTTACTTACTTTCTTCCTTTTCTTTACCTTCCTTCCTTCCTTTTTCTTTCTTTCCTCCCTCTCTCTTTCTTTCTCCCTCTTTCTCTCTCCCTTCCCTTTTTTCTTTTAAAGATTCCATCTTTAAGTAATCTCTACATCCAACGTGCGGCTCGAACCCACAACACTGAGATCAAGAGTCAAAATTCCATCTACTGAGCCAGCCAGGCACCCGATTTCTTATTTTCACCCGTCATTGCTGGTAGTCCTAAAATTGTGGCTTGGTCACTCTACCATATCTGCTATTCAATTGCCTATGTCTTTTAGAACCAATATTTCACTCAGTTGATGGGCACACACTGATCTTTTTTAGTTTGTTTTATATCCATTAAAGAATTGAAGTCATTGGCTTAATTAAACTGTTAGAAGAGAATGAATTCATTGGCAAGTGATACAAACTATCTGGGACATCTAAACAAGTTCCTATGGTGCCCTCTTTTAAAAAAAGTCTACTCAGAAATCTTATGATCGATACAAGTTTCATTTGTGTCATTTTTTCCCCCTTAACTTTGTTTTTTATTTTGATCTTGATGGCACAAAGCCTGGCTGCCAGCAGGGATGTGATGGTATTCATGCTGTCATTCAATAGAACTCCAAGTAGCATCTACTTTTGAAGACACAACAATGGAGACATAAGCCCTGATATGAAGAGCTTATAGCGTACAAAGGGACAGAGATATGCACAAGAAGCTGTCAGCACAGAGTGAAACCTAATTGGCTTTGGGGGATGGTACTGGTAAATGCAGACGGAAGTGTAGGAGTCAGCTAAGCAAGGAGGAGCTGGGAAAACTCATTTCAAGCGAAATGAGAATTTATCCAGTACTTACTCATTCTTTTCAATGATTTGGCTTTTTCTAACCTCAGGATATTTGACTCTAACCCAACTTCTTTCCTTTTTTTTTTTTTTTTTAAAGATTTTATTTATTTATTTGAGAGAGAGAGATAGTGAGAGCACGAGAGGGGAGAATATCAGAGGGAGAAGCAGACACCCCATGGAGCTGGGAGCCCGCTGTGGGGCTTGATCCCAGGACCCTGGGATCATGACCTGAGCTGAAGGCAGTTGCCTAACCAACTGAGCCACCCGGGCGCCCCTAACCCAACTTATTTCTAAACTCAAATTTACTTTGCAATTTTTGTTTGGGGGAATCATATGTCCTAGCGTGCATCTGATGTAAGTACTCCTAGGACCTTGAGATGGATCGTTGCATGTTTTAGCCAACCCCATCCTACAGGGTCAACCCTACACGTTCTTCTAGTGCAGATCCCCGAAGTCCAGGAAAGTGGCCACCTATGGATTTAGTCACAAGCTTTATCCCTGTGAGATAGGACAGAGGGTTGAAGGCTTAAATAAGATTTCAGAATGCTTTGTCTAGTAAAAGAAGTCAGGAAGACTGAATGATTGTGAAGCTGGGAGGGGGGGTCCTGTTGGAGGTAGAGGACGTGGGTTCGTTTTGTCCTCTCAGTCCCTTTGCCCCTCCCCCAAAGCCTCTCCATAAAATGGTCTGAAGCTATTTCATGCTATTTCAAGTAAAATGGAAGCTCTCTTAAGCAACCCCCACTTGCCATTTGCCAGCGTCTCTGTAAAACTCACTGGTGGATGTCGCAGCAAGCTAAAGACTCATAACTTTCTCCGTACCCACCTCCATCTCTCTCACCACTTATGCTGCCTGTAATTATATAAATTCAACCGTGTATAAACCCCAACATGAGGAATGCATATTGTTTCTCTTCCCCACACAAACATGGACTTGTTCTTTTTTCTCAAAGCTCACCTGGATTTGTTTTTTGTTCTAACCCCTGACCACACAGGTACTGGGTTTTCTTTGAAAGCCATCCCGTGACCTGGTTCCCAGCTTCTTCTTTGTACGATAGTCACTGTCTTCAATCTTAGTATGGAATGGGCTTGCGGCATTAAGAATCCCTTCAGCAGCCTTCTCCTCTCCTTCATGAGGATGGGAAAGAAAGTTCTAGAAAACTAGGCACTAGGTCCGACTCACTGAGGAACTGCAAGAGGAGCAAGTTTTAAATTTTCTTTATTTATAGACATTTTGGAACCATTTAAATCAACAATGAATTTTTTTTAGACATAACATACCATGTTTATCTTGAGGTACACATTGGGCCCATTAGATAATGCTCTGGAAAGTAATACAACCGTTAACTGGTAGTTAACACCCCCGGTTTTCCAATCAAAGAACCTATAAAGACAGTTACAAAATTCTTTGAAAAGAATATACCCTTTCCATTTAAATCAAGGAACACTCCCCAATTTTTAATTAATTGAGTTCAATTTTTAGGCTTAGCTTAAACAACATTTTAATGGAACTTAATATGAAAATGGGAGAAGAGGTTGAAACCTAAGAAATGATCTGAGCCCAGCTACATGAGATTGTAAACAAAGGAAATTTGTAATCCGATAAGCTCATTACAAAATTCATAGCCTAAAAATTAGACAGAGCAGCAAAATTACAGAAGATATTTGTACATAGTTTTAACTGATATCACGTTTACCCCTTGTTTCTGGTTTTCACAACTAGATAAATTTTAAAACACCAAGTTTTAAAGACTAAACTGCAATGTGACTTGACAAGAAGGGGCCATGAAAATTCCGTACTATTACAAGCCCACAGCATAAAAATCCTACTTTCCACCACGCGCACTCTGGGCATTTTACTCTCCTTGCCCTAGCAGCCCGTTGCCTTTGTTTACTAGATAAAAGAGTGAGAATTGACAGAATGGTCATAGTTTCTGGAAGTCTCGTGTGTCCAACAGCACATTTAACTTTTCTGGGGGACTGATGTTGAAATTTCCTCTAAATGGTTCAGGAGGTACTTTGGAGAACTGTTTTGTTTTCCAGCTTGTTATTCAAAATGTTAATTTTATGCTTTTTAGGCATGATGAGTAGTGACTTGTTACCCAAAGTGTTTGGAAAATAAAGGACCCTCTCTCCATCCACATCCACCCCCTGAACTTCTCAAGGAGTCGTATGGATGGCGTGCAGGTGGTTCCGGAATGTGAGCAGAGGGTGTTTATGCCTGTGTCTGAAAACAGTTGGAACGGATTGTCATAACAGTTTCCCGTAAGATTGTTTTATTTCTACATGAGACAAGAATAAACATGGCAATTTAGTCGAATGGGCAGCTTGCTGCAACTTCATAAACTTGAATGGTATATGTGGGTTGAAAGAGTATAAATGTGCATTTCACAGTTCATAAAGTTGAGCAGCTCAACTTCAAGGAGAACGTGCTGGCGTTTACAAGATTCTGAGAAAGAACCGGTCTGGGAGTGTGTGAGCTCTCCCTTCCAGCGTGAGTTAGGTCCATGTTCTACACTTGAGCTGCTTGGTTTGGCTTATTGCTGATTTTCTTTTCTGATGGGGGCCATGAATTTAAACCCCAAGAAGGGTCCTGTTTAGATAGACACTTTCCCGCAAGCCCCCACGGTCACCGCACTGATGCAGAGAACCTGCCAGATAAGCTCGGTCTTGACCTGGTTGGTTAGAAAAAGTTCGGCTTCCGGGGATCGTTACAACATCATTTCTCACTGCGAAATCACAGCTCTCAGGAGGGAAAGTCCCGTTCCTCCCTGCCCCCGCGCTGCGGCTCTTGCCGTGACTCTCTGCCCATGTGCCTTGTCTAGTCAGGGTGCCAGGGTCCTCTACAGACAAGTGTTCAGCTCAGGAATGGCGACTACTTCTGTCTGTGCCTTTAGAGACGCCAGAAGATAGTTACCACAGTTAAAAACATTCGCAATCAGTAAAAGAGAACATTAGCCAGTGGGAGTCCGAGACACTTTCTGCCTCCAACATTGTCCAAGTATTCACGATCACATGCTGTTGATTTTTTTACCCCTTTAATAGAGGCTGCCATTTCTTCCATCTGTGGATTCCTTAAAGACAGAACACACTTAACTCTCCATACATCCAACGGCCCAGAAGATTTCACGTCTCTCTTACTCACACATATGCAATCTCAGCAACTGTGATTTTAAATATAAACATTATGAGCTCCAAGACAGCTTTTTTCCCAGCATTGTCGAGTTGTACTAGCATAGTGCCTGGCAATAAAAGGTGCTCAACAAATCTGAATATATGACCCAAAGGCCACAGCACCTGCCCCCAAGTAGTCCCAACATTGCCACCAATACAAACTCGATATACATAAGCTGGGACATAAAAACCAGAAACTATTTGTGTCAAGTTTTTGCAAAAGAAAAAACAAAGAAAAGAGAAACATACAAGGAGTCAGCTATTTATGTGGGGCAGTCTTCATAGGAAACCCAAACCCACTCTGTTCCCCCTGCCTGAATTCGAGAATTGTGTCCAAGGGTCAGGTGCTTACAAGCAGATTCAGCAAGGATTTGCTAAAGAAAAACGTGCAGCGTTTCAACTGCATCCTGTCTGTCTTTATTTTAAAACAAAGTGCTGAGAGGTTAATGTTGCTATGGAAGTGGCTGTTCACATGGAAGGATGTTTTTTAAACATGAAAGTCACGGGCGGGGCGGGAGGGGTGTCTCATGTCATGTTGAGTACAGGACCGGAAACTTCCATATAGATTTTTCAGTTCCTTCTGAAGGGGGTGCTTCAGTTTTCCTTATGGGATACATTTTACCTAGAGTGTTTACATTTTGGGAGATGTGTTAAGGGAGGGAAAAAAATGCTTAAAAAAAAGATTTAGGATGGAAAATGAGAAGAGTTATCAATTCACCTCAATTCTAAACCATGAGATGGATTAACGTCTTTAATGTCAAGAAATAAAGCCATACGGCACACTGCATGTTGCGTTATCATGGGTCTCGTCTTTACCTTTATTTATTTTGGTGAGCAGGCAGAGTGGGTAAGACAATAGAAGCCAATCCTGCAAGTCATAGTGACACCCGGTTGGCTGACCTCAGTCACAGATGTCTGCACATCCAGAATCAGGCGGCGGGGGAGGCAGGGCTAGGGGGGCGGCTCGCTCGGAGAACCACAACTTTTCTAAGGTTTACATTCCTCCAAAAAGTCAACAAGGATGATGAAGCCATTATATTTTGGACTATTTAATCACATTTGGCAAGAGCTGTCAGAATAATGTCCTGGAATTCTTGGAATAATGGTAATAATGTGTTTTCTTTGGAAGAGAAGAAAGAAGAGGTTTATGAACGAAACAAGTGTACTTACTGATACTTTATAAAAATTTACTCAAAAGATGAAGGTCGTAAGTCTGATTTCTGAGCTCTCCTGCAGTACCAGCACGTGGAGAATACCTAACACGCTCTGAGAAATGCTCTTCAGACCTCTTGCCGCTAGACACCAGGAAAAAAGACCCTCGAACCGGAGATGAATTGCCCTCTGACAAGAAACTATCATTTTCCCAGACATCGGCATGCAAGTATTATTATATGTAAACCACTTCCCCTGGGCTTCCAATCAAATTTAATTCTTTAATACAGACCCTCTACTGATTTCTTCCAAGCTTTTGGTGATGAAACCGAATCAGACTGAGCTTCGAGGGAAGGGTTCTGAGAATCTTTGGGATCATTCTGTCCACTCTTCCTCAGAGAGTCAACTTTGTTAACGGCCCCAAACCTCAATGGATCTTTGAACAGATGTTATCTAAAATATCAGACTAGTAATGATGTTTAAAACGTATGCGTGTATTGTGTATACATATATACACATATATGTATATGTTCTGGGTTGTTTTTTTTCCCCCCACTGCTCAATAGTACTAGCAGCAGTTATAGATAAATTATTGTGGTCGTGATTTGTATTATTTCATACATCCTCTATCAACACATGACTTTTGGAAAATGTCTTTTGATGAAAAGATCCCCACCAAGCATATAACAAACAGTAAAGTGTCATTCCACATCACTAACATTTTCAGGCACAAGAGTAAAACAATTAGCACTGAGCAATCCAAACGACAGAGCACAGGATACTTAATTGTCTAAAGTCGATTCCCCCCAAAGTAGAGAACTTGTTCAAAAAGTGTTTTTTGTTGTTGTTTTTTTAAGTTTTTTGTTTGTTTGTTTTTTGATTCTTATGGTTTTCAGCTTTGGCTATTTTGTAATAAATATCATACCTTCTCGCATAAACCTCCTCGGGTGAGAGTTATTTCTCTGCACATGCCTTTTGTCTTTTAGCAGCTGTTGAGTGTTGAGTGATGTACAAGGCACACCTCTAAGTGTTCTGTACAGCATTTTTATTGATGTACAAAATAGCCTGTTCACCATTCAAAAACGTATTCTGCATAGTAAGTTTTTCTTATCCCTATTTACAGAGAAGGTTTTTAGTGCAAAAAACATGGAATTGTGTCCCAGCCCACCCCTTCTAGCACACACATCTGTCCGTTTTGTTCAATGCTAGCTGGGGTTATTTGGCTATATTTTGGGCCTCCAGCCGTTAATGAATTGCATTATTTTCTTCACCTGCAGTTTGCTCAATCTGAAATCCTCGGAGAGGATTTCTTCGGTCAGCTGAACGAGCAAATTCCCATCGATCTTTTCAGTAACGAAGAATGATATGACATCTTCGGACAAACCAATAAACCGTAACGACTTGGACACTTCTTCTATGGACAGCCCCGACAGGTCAGCGGGCGGCTGCCACGGGGAGCCATCGCCACAGGACCTGGGGGCCAGCTGGAGGTGGAGCGGAGAGGAGAAAGGGTAGGCGACAGAGAAGATGTCCTGCATGCCCTTTTTAGCAAAGTACTGGTCCTCAGAGAGGTCCGGCGACCCGGACTTGGGGTCTTCCTCAGCACCATCAATTTTCAGAGGCAAAGGAGAAGGGTCCGAGGTGGTTTTCTCTTCCGCCGGTTTGGGAGCCCTGGGGGGTAAGGCAGGGCACGAGATACTCTGCTTGCTGGTGTCGGCAGCCGGAGTTTTCTCCTCTGTGCTCTCCACGGAGTAGCTGGCTGACTTGGGGCAGGCGGAGACGCGGCCGCTGAATTCTGAAGCGACGGAGCCGGGGGGGCTGGCCGCGAGCTCGCGGCCGTCCGAGTCCAAGGGCCCCAGGCAGTTTCTCTTTGGTGTGCCTGGCGTCTTCTGTCTGGGGTAACTGTAGCTCCGGCTGGGACCCAGCAGGAAGTCGCTCCTGGTCTGGCTCTCCGCCGCCCCCGAGTAATGGTTGGGCCACGAGAGCCTGGACGAGAGCGTATCAGCAGAGGGACTCCCCACCGGGGACTTGAGGTCCACGGAATCCGTTTTCCCACGGCTACAGGGATAGCAGGACACAGGAGCGCTCTCGGGAGGACTTGTGTCGCTTTTAGGAACGCTGCTTAAGAGCAAACACAGAAAGGGAGGTGAGTCAAGAGGAAAAGCCAAATATCGAGCCGACCCTTATCCCCCAGACGTCACTTCTGAGCAGAAAGGGACAGCTAGGAAGAAGAATACAGCATTTCTTACCATGAATTCGATCGAGTACCTGCTAACTTCACCGGGTTTTAAAAAAAGTCTTTAAATGACCCAAATACATTGATAACTACACAGATGTGATCAGAATGATCGAATTAGAATGTGAATTAGAAGGATCTAAAAGGATCTAGTAGAGGTGGCAAATATATCATTTTTTTTTTTTTAAACTAACAAGAAAATCACTGTGAGTGGGTGCCTGGATCTTTGCGATGAGAGAAATTCTGAAGCCATGTTGAGGCTTACCACCAACAGGTCCTGTGAATGATGAGTAATGTCTGCAGTGGGTCAGGGTGGTGCAAGAGCTACAAATGGGGGCCTTGTGCCTACCGCCCCTGTGCCAGGGACAAGAGCACAGCACCAGCACCGAGGACTCTGTTTCTATCCCACAGTCGGAGGTGAGAAGAAATGCGTCAAACACAATGCTTGCCTTGGCTTCCATTCGACTGAGTAAAACTAGCAGAAGGATTTAAACATCCAGAGAACAAAAAAATAACTGCAGAACAGAGCTTTTTTAAATGGTGAAGACCATACGTGGAATGGTGCCTTCAGCTCAGGGGCCATATTTTAAGAGTGACAGGGAAGCCAGGGTGTGCACAGAGGTGGGGTGACCAGGCTGATGGGGGACCAGGCAGCGACGCCAGGGCAAACAGCTGGCAGAACTGAGGCGATCTCTTTGGAGAAGAGAAGACTTACACCTTAGCTGACTTCAATTCTTTCACGGGGTGACAAAGAGAAGCAGGGAGGATCTATTTTTTTTGTTTTTTTCTAGACGTAAGAAACAGTTGAAAGTTATGTGGAGACGGATTTCAACTGGATATAGGGAAAGATTACCAAAAATGCACTGGCGTTTGCCAACGATGGAATGAACTGCAGTGCAAAAGAAGGAGCTCACAGCATTGGAAGGATCCAGACAGAAGCGAGTGGCTACCAGACCGCCCTGGTCAAGAAGGGATTCCCGCACCGGGTGGAAAGGCAGAGCAGAGCCAACAGGACCCTTTCAACCCTAGGTCCCGGCTTGAAGGTGCTGCCTGTCCGCTCGTGCAGAAGCGGGAGTGGAAAGAACGAGAGGCTGGTTTGTGAGAGCGGGTGGCACTCCATGGCTCGCTTTAAGGAGAATCCAGGTGGCCTTTATCGCGCAGTGTCTCACGCATACTGTGGTTTCCTCTCTTCCTAGGACACCGGCTCTTCCATCCTAACTTGAAACCAACAGGTGCCCCACCATGCTTTTCCAGTGAAATTCCTTTGTGTCGAAAGAGCATTTCCTCTCCCACCTCCTGCCTAGGCTACAGCTAACCTGACACTGTTCTCCAGGCCCGGCGAGCTGGCCGACAAGCAGACACGTGCCTGGCGTGAAGACTTACATGTCGTGCAGCCCTGAAGAATAGTAGGACAAGGTGGGGCTGGGAGAGCGAGTCTGCTGCCGCGCTGGCTTGGCCGTGCGAGGAGGGACGGAGGGGCTTGTGGACACAGGCTTTGCGCTTCGGGGCGGAACAGGAGGGGCGTTCAGGAGCCGGCACTCTTCCCTGACCTGGCGCAGAAAAGAACACTCGGGGTTAGCAACGGACTGACCACGGCGCAAGCTGCTACTCTTAAACAGTAATGGCAGGGTGTCGGGGAGGGACAGGGAAGACCACAGCCCACGCGAGGAGGATGATAAACACCGACGGCGCCGGAGATCAAATGCACGCTGTCGAGAACGTGCCAGGACAGACCGATTTTCAAGGGGACTGCTTGGCAAACGTCAGCGGCTGCTGAGCCACGGCCAGGAACGTGAACCACAGTGAGCTAAAGGGCGAGGGATGGGTGAGCTTTGTAAAAGGGAAGTATTAAGGAAGTAGGGACGTAAGGCAATCGTGATCTTCACAGAGGATCACACTCGGCTACTGGGTTGTGTTTATCCTCTGCTCGAACCGAATTCAGTGTGATCCAAACCTTCGGAACTGGAGGCTCTTCTCCACGGGGGAGGCTCCTTCTGAAGTTATTACGCGCAGGGCTTCTCACTCCTAAGGGTGCATGTGGATCACCCGGGGTCTTGTCGATGGGCAGACTCTGACTCAGCAGACCTAAGGCGGGGGCCTGGGAACCTGCATTTCTAACAAGCTCCCAGGTGCCTCTGATGCTGCTGGAACAAGGCTGCAGATGGGACGGGGAGGCAGACTTCCAAGCCCCGAACACGGCACTTTTCACAAGAGCTACCTCTAACTCGCTTCAGCTTCCCCTTGGAGAGGATTAGGTGACCTGTGATGTCCATGGCTTGCATGAATCTGCGGGCTGTTACCCCATTTCTTTTACATTCACAGAGGCATTCGAGAACAGGATTTTTTTTTTTAAGGAGGCAGACATTTTTAAATGTACTTCTGTGTGTCAGGCAGCAGGGGGCAGTTTACACCTGGTTCTGCCAGTCCACCCTAAGCCACACAGGTAAAAACAGCCCATTCCAACTTCATCAGAAAGGTCCTTGCCTGATTTTGGGCCGTGTTCCCAACAATTTTTTCACCTTTGCCTTCAATTTCTTTCTGTTCCTGTCGCAGCAGCTCTGGGGTAATGAGGACAATGAAAGAGCAAGCTTCCATTAGCTGTGGTATTGGGTTTGCTTAAGACCAAATAAAATAGGTTCGTGTGACTTTGCACCCTCTACCACCTACACGGCACATTGGGCCTCTAACTAGCTTCCCAGACCTGAGTCGCCTGACAGAAAAAAACCCAGATGTTACAAAAAGTCACATGACCACGCAAACCTCAGTTAGCAATTTAAAAAGTCTCATCTGTTGCATTTCTTCCTAGCACAGAGAGAATCACTGCTCCCACCCAGAGGACCCACAGCCTCGGTTACCCGGACCCACGGGTGATCATTTTCCATTGGAAAAGCTCTTTAGGCTGAAACAAAGTATTCCGAGCAGCAGATTCTCTTCTCCAATACCTGCAGGCTTTTCCCTTTGAAGTTTTTAAAAAGGAGGTAATGGATGACTACAGAAAGAAAATCTGGGAGGGCATGGATTGGGATAAGGAAGAGAGAATCACTCAGTGGGGCGGAGGGGACTCCTGCAGCAAGCACCAGGGTCTCCTTTTCTTAAGGAGCTGAGAACCAACTAGGTCGGGTCACCCCACTGGCTGGCTCTCCGGACTATACACTGGTTACCAAATAAGTAACCGAGATAGTGAGTCAGCTTCCGTCTTGTTGGTGATTTGTACAGGAGCTAACTACGTTTCTTTTCTTAGGGAATATCTATAGAATCTAAGATAGATGGGTGTTACTTCATCATACATGTGACTGATGCTGTTCATGCTTACCGTAACAGGCATGGAAAACAATAAGGAGGCTGTCCTATCATTTTTTAATTTTTAAAACAAACAGTCCCTTTTCAATACTGGGTTAGGGAAGAGCACGGGGGAAACATGGTTAATGCTGAATTTGATTTAGAAATTTCTAAGTTCTGGAAGTAGTCATTAACTGTGACATTTCATTAGGGCTCACTTACCTAGATGTCAATTATGATATGCTGAGATGTCCACGACAATATGCAATTTAATTTAAAGTAACTGACTGACTTAGGTCTTAGAACACAGAAAAGCAGCCACCTGTACTTGAATTTGACCTATGGGAAGTCCCCTCTTCCTGTTCTTCTAACCCCAGGCACTCAGTCACTCTGAGCTCGTTCTACCAGCTACTTCTGTAACGGGGCAGTCCTGAAGAGCCTTCCAACAGGTCTCCCACATGAGAGGCAGAGCGGGGAGGAAGTAGTGAAAAGAAGCATTTGTAGGGCACAGGGCCCGGGGAGGTGAGCTACGGCTAACTGGAGTGTTTATAGCTAAACTCCAGACTGTATCGGAGATACAGAAAGTGTCTGGGGTGGCCACAGGACTCTTGAAGGGAGGAAGAGTGTGTCTGTGCACACGTGTGCGTGCGTGTGTGCGTGGTTCTTGCTCTTAGGAGACGGGGTGGAGTCAGTGAGGAGAGCTAATACAAGGCCAGAGAGAGGTTCTCTTCTACTGTGAAGAGAGGGCTGTTCGGGTGTCATTTTAAGTTCAGTGGCAAAGAATTAGGCTGATGTGAAGTCCACTTTGGAGAAAAGGTAGTTGAAAACAAAACCAAAATGACTTTAAAAGGACCTGGTTTGTGACAAGAATTCAGGTGTGATCTTGTCGAGGCACAAAAGGACTGGCTTGTGCTCCTCCAAGCAGGTGGGTTAGGACCGCCTGGGGCTAAGCACAGCTCTCTACATGTAACTTTCATCTTGTTACTTTCTTTCTTTCTTTCTTTCTTTCTTTCTTTCTTTCTTTTTTTAAGTTTTTATTTATTTATTTGACACAGAGAGAGAGATTACAAGTAGGCAGAGAGACAGGGAGAGGAGGAAGCAGGCTCCCTGCTGAGCAGAGAGCCCGATGCGGGCCTCGATCCCAGGACGCTGAGATCATGACCTGAGCTGAAAGCAGAGGCTTTAACCCACTGAGCCACCCAGGCGCCCACTTCCTTTCTTTCTATTTGAAAGATTTTATTTGTTTTAAGTCATCCCTACACCCAACATGGGGTCTAAACTCACAACCCAAGACCAAGAGTTGCATGCTCTACCCACTGAGCCAGGCAAGCGCCCCTCAACCTGTTCCTTTGAGCTTGTTGCTGCAGATTCTCAAATGAAGTCATATGCAGTTTATGGGGAAAACTATATGCTTTGATGAAACACATACATTTTGGGTTCCAGAAGTTACAAACAGTGAGGGTTCCTTGTGCCATCTTACTTCCTACCTCCTATGCCCTTCTTACAGTAATTGTTCTTTGCTTCTTGATTGGATTCAACATGGGACATGAATATCCAAGAGTGTAGTTCTACTTGAAAAGAATTTTATCTAACAATAAAAGGCAATTTACAAGACTGGATGGCCAATCACCCTACTTCTAGGTTCCCTTATATTCAATTTCACTTTCAAGTGCTACATTTTCAGTGGATTCCTTCTAAAAGTCTCGGCATGTGGCTTTCATCACGTTACTTCCCCTCTCCGGCAGCATAAAGTCTAGTTTCTGACTGCTGGATAAAGTCTAGTCTCTCCTGCTTCCCACGGAACCCTTCTGCAGTCTTCCTAGCTCTATGTGGTGGCCACGGAAATGATTCCACTTTATTCCATCTTTCTAGTTATTTCTCCCCACCACTCCTCCATATGAACACACAGGCCCATCCAAAGCAGCAGATTCAGCGTCACCTAGACACACCTGTCCTTGTCTGCTCCTCTCCACTGTGGTTCTTACTGCTTGTCTCTTGCTAAAGCCACTTCCCAAGGCCCAGTCCCAAACATTACGTGCACGGTCTGGGACCACTGCATGTGGGCACCAGTATGTGTCACTGCTTCTGAACTCAGCTCACACTGTTTGTATTTACTTACTTTCCATGTACAGTCAATTAGCCTGCAAGTGAAAATGGTAGGGACTGGCATCGTTGTTACTGGTACCCTGTGGATGACAGAGTTTGGGGATTCATCACTTTGGGTGCAAATATGTCCTACAGAATGCTAGGCAGAGGTTAACAGATATCACACACACACAAAATATAACAAAAAGGTACTTTTATTTTAAAATATATAAGAATGCCTTTTATACTTTTACGTGGACATTGTTATTGATAAGCCATTTGGGCTGGATGTTAATTTTGTGTGTGTCCTCATATTAGTGTCAATCTCGAGATAAAATGCGCCAGCAGACCAGGCACATATGACCAACCTCAACTCTACCACCACCACACTTGCCATAGTAGGAGTGTGAAAATGACAATGACGGTATTTCTAAACTGGGAAATGTCAACCCCCCTGAATAACTACTATTCTAAATGGGGATATTACAGGATACACCATGGCTGGTGGACTAGAGTCGTTCTCTTCCTCTCCAACACGGCATGTATGGCTGCACAGGGAGGGTGCGGTACCTGGATTATCAGCAATAAACCTCCAACACTGGTCCTAAGCGAGGGGCTGGCACTGTTTTGGGGCAGGTGTTACTGTCTATCCCAGATTATGCATGACCTTTGTTACTGGTTGATCATTTCTGGTTATGAGTACTAGGGTGTTTGCAGAGTTCCTGGCACCTTGCTGGTTAGGACAGGGTCAATGAGCACAACATGGATTCAGGGGGCAGCAGGGAGAGCCGGCTCCCTGCTCTCCCCAGAGCCTTGCTTCATTAATTTTCCAGTCTAAGCTCCTCTTTTTGGGGTGCCTGGGTGGCTCAGTCAGTTGAGCATCTGAGTCTTGATTTCAGCTCAGGTCACGATCTCAGGGTCACGGGCATGGGATCCCCCCGAGCTGGGCTCTGCCCTCAGTAGCGAGTCTGCTTGAGATTCTCTCTCTCCCTCTGCCCCTCCCCCTGCTCACACGCAAGCATGCACACAATCTCTCTCTATAAATAAGTAAATAAATTTTTTCTTTCCAGCAGTTACTTACACGTACAGTACAATGACCTCATCCTTGCTCCTTCACAGCAGGGCCTTCCCTTTTGTAAAACGCTCAAGGATTAAATTCTTATCAAATGTAAGATACCACCACTCAGGATGAAGACAACCTCTCCTTAGTATTTGTGCAGCACACTGCTAACTCAGGGTTAAATACAAAGGTAATTTACTGGAAGGTGGAAATGGTGAGTTCTGCTCTTTCTAGAACACTCTCTAGTCACCTTTCTTTAGCCTACAAGGCCTGTTCACGTGACTGCCACCTAACACGCTGACATAATTTAATAGTCAGGGTTTGAGGTAAGCTGTAAAAGGTGTCTGGGGGCTAACAGCTGAGATCAGAGCCACTGTCTACTTCCACTGACCCTAAATGTCTGAAGAACATGGCCATCCCTTTCCCTTTTACTACACACTACATTAATTCCATTTTGCTATTGATTTGTTCAAATGTATGCTGAGTGCCTAGCATGTGCTCTCTGAGCTCATGTTAAGTATACGAAAATGAGTAAGCTCATGGAATTAGTTGGGAAGAAGGGAGACAAACATATAAGCAAGACACAAACTGACCTTGTAATAATAGAAGTAAGAGAAAGGTTAGTAGGAGCACCATTCATTTATTCAAGATGACAGGAGAAGAACAAATTCATAGGAAATTGTACCGAGAAAGTCTCCAGGAAGAAGGAATTTTGAGCGTGCAAAGGCACAGAGCCATGGAAAAAACCACCAAAGTGATGCCTGGGCCTGGGGGCTTCAACGATGAGGCAGGTGTTGGTTCCATTTATCAGACAGAAACTTAGAACAAAGAACAAAGCTTGGGAGAAACCAAGGAGTTCAGTTTTGAAAATACTGAGCTTGAGTTTGATGTTCTACCTACAGAATCTGTATGATGGCGGCATTGGGGTCTCAGATGAGAAGCAAAGAAGGCTGAACCCCTATGGAATGGGCAGAAGAGGAGACAAAGGAGGAGGAAAGAGGCGACTCTATCTTACCGTTCCCAGAGCAGAACCCTGCCCGAACAGTGTCCAAGAAGTGAAGGGAGGGGAGGACAGCAGGAGAATGGGGGTGTAAGGATGGGGGCATGTCAGGAAGTCGGGAAGGGTCTGGAAGATATGTGAGAGTCAGCAGGTCACTGGGGATCTTAGCAAGAATCAGAATGGAAAAAAAAAAAAGCTTGGCAGACAGATTTCAATGAGTCAAAGGTATAACAGGTATAACAGGGGGTGAGAGTAGAGCTGGGAGGGCACGACACTCTTTTCAAGAATACCAACTAGAAAGGAAGGGCAAGACGTGGTTATTAGAAAGGGATAGTGGCTTGAAGAAGGCACAGCTTTTTTCCCCCGTAAGCCTGGAAGAAACTTTAGAAATGTGCCTGGATGTATACATGCACACACATAATAACCTGGAGGCCAAGGGCTTACGGACTCCTAGGACATACACTTTCCCTTCATTTAAGAAGATGGAGAGGAGACAGACATTTTCCCATTGCTTTCTGCCTTGGCCATTCCATCACTGGCCACTGTAAAGCTAGAAAGAAATTAATGGTGACTTATTGTCTAACGGCAAAAGCAAAGATGGAACACACACCCAACGGAATGGATGGCTTCGGAAACCTCTGTGTTTTTAAGCGAAGGTGGCCAACAAAGTCAAAACCCAACCCCCATCTTTGGTCAAAATCAAATGCATCATAGAATGGGACGATTTTCTTTATTTTCAGAATACTGTCCACAAAGTTTAACTTGCTTTCCTGACTCCAGCAATAGCATTTAACTGTTCTTTCCCCTCTCCACTGCCTTCAGCTCCAACTCTGCGTGGCTGGGAGGGAATGGAACACAGTGTAAAGGAACAGTAATTTGTGAAAAATGGACAAGAGGGTCTTCTCCCTAAATAGCCACATGTTAAAACTAATGCATGAGAATTTGTTCCAAGTACAAAGCTCATTAGTGCCTGGCTGAAAAACAAGGTTACACATGTTTATGTATGTTTGTTATATGTTATGTTGATTATATATAACATTTGGTACACATAATTGGAGCACTTTATATACATGACCTATTATCTAATTTCTTTCTCCCGTGGCCATTAAGTTTTTCTGACACTTCCTAGGGATTAAAAAAATACAAGAAACCAAAGACACACTAAGTGCTTATGAAACAACAGTGTAGGGATGGGGGGTTTTGGTATAATATTTCTTGGAAAGTTTTCATTTCTTGGAACTCTCTACTTGTCTTCCACGGAAGAAAGAACATTTTTTTAAACAAGATTTTATTTATTTATTTGACACACAGAGGGAGATTACGAGTAGGCAGAGAGGCAGGCAGAGAGAGAGAAGAGGAAGCAGGCTCCCTGTGAGCAGGGAGCCCGATGTGGGGCTTGATCCCAGGACCCTGAGATCATGACCTGAGCCGAAGGCAGAGGCTTTAACCCACTGAGCCACCCAGGCGCCCCGAAAGAACATTTTTTANTTAACCCACTGAGCCACCCAGGCACCCCGAAAGAACATTTTTTAAATATCTTTTCACTAGCTGGACCAAAGAGACTGCTTAAGAAAAGTAAATGGAACACTTACTGTGACATCTTTTGTGTAGACATCTTTTTGGGGGAAAAATCAATTTTATCGCAGTATACTCAACTTTTAACTCCGTGGCAATGGATCTGGAGAAACCTACCGACAAGGCCGTATATTTCCCTTGTCTGTGGTTTAAACGCACCATCACACGCCTGTGGGTGAAAATCTTCTGTCTCAAAGATAATGCTGCTTAGAATTGTGGGCAGTCACCAAAGAGATTTCGGCATCACTTAGGCAGGGTAAGGATCATTTTGTTTCTTTGTTGACAATGATTCAGAAAATATACAGGTTCTTTAAGTGGGCTTGATCTACAACTGGACTCACCTGTGAGTTCTCTTCTCTAAAAAGCCAACTTCAAGATAGTGTCAGCAATTGAAAGAAAGGAGTTTTGTAACCATGCTTCCTTGAACTTTGCAACTTTGCCTTCAGTGCCTGCCCTCTGCCCTGGATTTTATATCGCTTCCCACACTCCCTCTCCCAGATAACAAAATCATTACAGCCTTAAGAAATCTTATTTATAAAGAGGCTTTTATACAAAGAGTTCATAACCCTGTCACATACCCATCAGGATATTTTCAGCCAAACAGAAATGAAAGTTTATAATGACAAAATGGCAATAAATGAAACTCTATGTGATTAATTACACAAGGGCAGATGTGATTTACAGTCAAAATCCTGATTCTTAGATGAATACTTTTTTTTTTCCTTCCAGTTTTACACACTGACGACAAGGACCTTAAAGACAGACCTGGGTTTGAAATGACCTCCAATCTCTAAGCCTCGGGCGAGGGAGGCAAAGGCGGAGGCCACTCACTGGGAGGCAAGAAGGGCAAGTGGTTCTGAAAAGAATACTTGTTTAAATTCTAGGTGCTTCTGTGGACTCAGAAGAAGGAATATGCTATTGGGGCAGAGAATAAGGCCCTTTTCTGAGCAAGGAGTATAATACATGATAGATATATTTAAATAGTATATAACCTTCACGTTACTGCGATTTTGTGCAAACGGTACTCAAGAGTGCAGATGTGAAACAAGAGCTATCCCACAGAATATTATAATTACTAGCATTCTCAACATTGAGACTTCCAAATGGACACAGGAGAAAAACGCTTCTTGGTTTAGAAGGTTTCATTTAAAAACAAATAACTTACATGAAACCAGAGGCAATTAGTTTCAAAATGACCAAAACACAGTAATAATTTAGTCCTTATTTCAATTAACAAATGGGAACGTAGACATGGCTTGTTCTCAGAGTACTCCTCAAAAGTCGTAATTAAAATTAATTAAATGTCAAATGCCTTAGGAGACCTCATTAATTAGTGGAATCCTGAGTGAATCTTTTTGTAGAGCAATTACTTTGAAAAATAAATAGTCACTTCCAGATGAATCTTTTTGTACCTAAACCTGAATATTAATATGTCAGATTTACTTAAGAAAATCTGTCTTTTAATGCCTTTTCTAATGTTAACATTCGATACAGGGGCAAAAGCCCAAAGGCAAAATAAAATAACTCCGTCAAATCAGTTCTCATAGCCGCTTCCCTTAGTTTATAAACAAACATCTTTTTATAGCTTTTTCCTAACGTTGGGAGTCATGTGAGGTCCCTAATTCTGTCGGGTGGATACCTCCAGGTGATGAGTGACACCTGGTCACACCATGACCTAGCCTAACCATGCTGAGGAACAGAATTTGCTAAGGCGACTTGTCAGTCTTTTTTTTTTTTTCTTTTAAGACGTCTTTATCTGTTATTTATTTGTCAGAGAGGCAGAAAAAGAGGGAGGGAGAGCATGAACAGGGGGAGTGGCAGGCAGAGGGAGAAGCAGGCTCCTCGCTGAGCAGGGAGCCCGACCGCGACTCGATCCCAGGACCCGGGATCATGACCTGAGCCGAAGGCAGATGCTTAACGACTGAGCCACCCAGGCATCCCAGCAACTTGCTAGTCTTAATATTTCTATACAGGTTTGTCTGGGAATTCCAGCTTCTTGACATGTGTTTGCAGCCTTGGAGCCACATGCGGCTTTTTCACAGGTACTCCATAGCTCTCCAAAACCCCCAACTGCCCCCACGAGAGGACTGTGCATCACTGGGGTCCAGGATGCTGCGCGGTTCTGTGCCTCTTAGATGAGTACAAATCTGGCTCCACAGCTGGTAACGGTAACATTAACACCTAGCTTATCAAATGGGTATTTTAAAAGTCAGATGAAAAGAATGCTTTGTTATTTTTAAACCCAATTAGGTTTTTGTAGTATCTCAGAGACCAGCAAAACGAAACTATCACACATGCTTTCGGAAGGTAGGGACCATGGGCCCTTGCCCGGGTTCTGGGCTGACTGTGGAGGGAGATGTGCCTGTTTCTGTCAGCCCCCTCGGCCCTCTGAAGACGCCTCATATCCTCATTAAGAAAGGACTGAGGGGAAAAAACCTCCCCCAAATCATTTTCCATCTGACCCTAAATTGGAATCTGTCCCATATTAAGTTGCAGCCACTATTTATTGAACGCTTACCAAGTGCCAGGGAACAGTGCCAAGTACTTTGTACAGTACAACAATGCAATGAAGAAGCTGTTACTCTCCCCACAGGAACTGACTCAGGGAGGTTAAGTATTTTCCCAAAGGTATGAAGCTACTATGTGGTAGAGTGAGGAAGATTCAAATCTGTGGCTCTTTTTTTTTTTTTTTTTTTTTTAAGTAGGCTTCACACCCAGCATGGCACCCAACTCGGGGCTTGAACTCATGTCCGTGGGATCAAGACCTGAGCTGAGATCAAGAGCTGGATGCTTAACCGACTGAGCCATCCAGGCATCCCTCAAATCCACGGCTCTTTTTTTTTTTTTTTCTAAAGATTTTATTTATTCATTTGACACACAGAGAGAGAGATTACAAGTCGGCAGAGAGGCAGGCAGAGAGAGAGGAGAGAGAAGGAAGCAGGCTCCCTGCTGAGCAGAGAGCCCGACGTGGGCCTCGATCCCAGGACCCTGGGATCATGACCTGAGCCGAAGGCAGCGGCTTTAACCCACTGAGCCACCCAGGCGCCCAAATCCACGGCTCTTAACACGATGTTACATGCCTCTAATTATCTATTACATAGTGTGGCCGATCACTTCTCTCCCTGCTTCTAGTTAAATTCCACTGAGAAGGGGAAATGAAGACTCCTGGGATGCTTGGCCTTTCTTCACATTTTCTCATCAGTTGTTCAGCCTGTCTGAGGCAGATCAGATACTCCGACTCACTTCTGTATAGCTCATCCCGTTTTTCCAAGCACCTACTGGACTAGGTCCAATCAAATGTGGCATTAAATTCACCCTGTCTTATTTTTCCCAAAACCAACAACGCAGCGTGCTCCACGCCAGGAGCTTTATTTATGATGGACTTTCAGCCTTATACAGTGAGTATGCCAGCAACCCATCTGACGACAAAGCCCCACACCTAGTTTCTCTGGGGTTCTGCGGGCATCCCTGTCTAGCACCATGGTTAACAAGTTCTTCATCAATCTGGCACTAATACTTGGTTTAAACCAGTGGTTCACAACCTAGCTCCTTTCGTGATTTTCTTTTCATGAACCTCAGAAATTGCTATAATGTCAACAACCAAGCAAGAGTGACTATACTTCTTTTCTGTTACTGAAGATGAGGGAGGATCCTAATCCCTGGGTTCTGGAGTCTCAGGTTGGATATGCGGCATAAATGGTTTCAGAAGAACTGCGATCCTGCAGTTTTGATAATGACTTGTAATTCAGTGTGTAGCCCAGGGCAGTCTGGGACTCAAACCTTCTATTTATAGAATTTTATGCAATATAAAGTCTATTATTGCTCTCCAAAATGGCATTTTCTAAAGGGGTGGGGGAAGCCAGCTCTTTAAGACTGTCACTTGTTGAGTGTATCTGGGTAAATATTTTAGACCATCAGCCAGTACCCAGAAAATTAAGGTTATGGATAGAGGCCTGTGATGTTATGAAGTAGAGGATGTGTTTAGAATAAACATATGAACCAAAAGGATAATCCACTTAACAAGGATTGTCGGGTCATTCTGATTTGAGGGCACTCTGCAAAATTTAAAAAAGTGACAATGTCACCATTCGGTGAGTTGGGTATGCTTCCTCATTTTGGGCTCATCTGCAGCAATTCTAAGGGATACAAGTGGCGTCCCTCTTAAACTTGGAACTATGCTTATTTCTTCCTGGGATATTCCTATTGGGAAGGGAAGAGCCTCTCATATTCTGGAGAAGTAAGCGGCAGAGTTTTGCTTTAAAAAAAACCTATATTTGGGGCATCTGGGTGGCTCAGTCGTTAAGCATCTGCCTTCAGCTCAGGTCATGATCCCAGGGTCCTGGGATCGAGCCCCACATTGGGCTCCCTGCTTGGCAGGAAGCCTGCTTCTCCCTCTCTCACTCCCCCTGCTTGTGTTCCCTCTCTCACTGTGTCTGTCAAATAAATAAATAAAATCTTAAAAAAACCCCACAAAACTATATTCAACAAATCTTTACAAAGATACATGAAGACTAGAGCATAACTCTAAATAGCCTCATCAAATACAAACTATAACAGGGCTACACCGATTACTCCTCCACTGAGGATTTTCTATTTGGCCCTACCACCCAGCTTTCCACTTAAGATATGGGGAGCAAAGGGCGCCTGGGTGGCTCAGTGGGTTAAAGCCTCTGCTTTCAGCTCAGGTCATGATCTCAGGGTCTTGGGATCAAGCCCCACATCAGGCTCTCTGCCCAGCAGGGAGCCTGCTTCCTCCTCTCTCTCTGCCTGCCTCAGCCTACTTGTGATCTCTCTCTGTCAAATAAATAAATAGAATCTTTAAAAAAAAAAAAGATACGGGGAGGAAAGCGCTGAACAGCACAACCCAGATGTGGCCAGAATTGCAGCACAATGAGGGAAAAACAGCGTTAACGCTATAGAGGAAAGATTTATTCTCTTGGTTACAGAGAGAAACAAAGCCACCAAAATGTGCTGGAGACAGAGCACAGGCATGGGTTACAACTTCAGACACCGAAGTAGGAAGTGAAGGAGGAAGAGAAGAACCAGGAGAAAAGGAACAGGCAGGCATGCAATGGAGCCACTGTAACCCTGGACGTTAACACGGCTGGGTCGCGCACTGTGGCAAATAGAGCACATTTGCCCATTACCAGCTCTGCTTCCCTTACTATGAAAGACATGCTTTCTTTCCCTAAAGACCTGGTGCGAGTTGTCACCTACCCAGGTGATGTCTCACTTGAAAGCTTATCACCATCTTTAATTATCGGGCAGGATAACTATTACGTACATGGCCTGTCTTTCTCCCAGGACTCACTCCAGTATAACTTTCCAAAGAAGTTTTATTTAATTCTGTGGGAGCGCTTGAATTTATGCCCCATTAAAGTTCCCTTTCAAAAATTACAAGCCGAAGGCACATCTAACAATTATGACGTTTCTTTGGATCCCACATAGTTCCTAAAAATGGAAAACTCATTTCATGGTCACAGAGCCAATAAAAAATATGACTTCATTTGAAATGCCTAATTTTTTAAAGTAAATTAAGTGATTTCAGGTGTTTTAAAAATTTTTTAAAAGATTATAGCGTTCTATAAACACTGGACATGCTCTGAACAGACTCTCTTGTAAGACATTACATCTGAGACTGGAGACCAAAATCTTTTCTCCTCCCCTGAGGTTTGCTTTTGCTTTCAAATTTAACTCTCATATTTAGTACCAAGGTCAAGAATAGAGCCTCTTAATATTTATGTTCTTACTCATCTTTTATTATGCCACAGAAAAAACAAGTGGCGCTAGCTTCCTATTTCTAGACTTCGTTACATAATGACTTTGGGTATGACCATCATGGATGAGTCAATCCATCATTTAACAAACATGAGTCCCCACTATGTGCCAAGTAGGACCAAAGTTCTATAGGAACAGTTCACGTTCCTATAAAGGAAAGTTCTGTAGGAACACTCACTCCTATTGAAGATCAGGGTTCCAAGCTTCCAGGAACATCAAGTGTACAGTTGAGTTGAGGCACACTGAACCCTGCTTACTTTCCAGGAGGACTGTCCCCTTACTTTTTACCTGCTTTTGGGGGGGGGGGTTGGGGTGCGGGAACATCCTCTGACATGAATAAAAATACCAAGGACTCTAACTTCACCAAGACTTTCTGAAATTTTCCTCGGTCCCTACTAGATACGGGGTCCCTACTAGGTACTAGGTACTGGGTGTCTTGAGGTCTGTGGAAGATCCTCCAAGGACCAAGGAAAAATCCAGGTCTGCAATCTCTGGGGAGTTCTTGTGTCCTAGAGCAAACAGCCAGGGTGGGGGTCCCCCCTCAGGAAACTCTTCAGCAATGAGGGCCCTGCAAGGACAGTGAAGCAGGACGCCTGCCCAACGTTCAGGGCTGTCCATGACCTGGTTCCAGCCTTTTCGGCCATCACTGCTCTTCCTACATTCTAGTCACCCTATTCTACTGACTCAACAGCACTTCCTGTTTTCCCTCACCTGTCCCAGCTTCCTTCTACACCTTTGCTCATGCTATTCTGTCTGGAATGCCCTTCTTTCTCACCTCTCTGCTCTTCCAACTCATGCATGTTCTCTCAGCTCATTTAAAATGCCATCATCTCCATGAAGACTCCTTCCATGCACCACCCAACTAGAAGTTTCTTTCTCCTCTGAATTCATTTTCCTCTGAATGAAGTCTCTCTCTCTCTTCTATTGTTTATCACATGTTAACTTATAGGACAGTCATCGCATTTCATCTGTTAATTTCCCTATAAAACGGAAAGATACCAGAGTCCAGAGTGCAGGCCCTATTTCTTGCATCCCACCCAGTATTTCCATGGTTTTGAAACTGGGTTCTGCACAGCTGCAGGGTTCCACAGAGGTGTGCTGAGACCACCACAGGGAGCAGGGAGAATAGATACATATGGAGACCTCCTCCCCCTAAATGTGCTTCAGTCACCTGGGTTCTGAATTCTTGTATTTATTGTGATTTGTGTAAGATTTTTTTTTTTAAAGGATTCTGCTAGAGATAGGGGGGAAAAAATAACCCACTGCAGTAGCCACTGTCAAATAAACAAACAGAACTATACCCAACGTCTCTAACTCTTTCTCGGTTCAGATATAATGAAATCCAATGATTAAAAACAAGGAGCAAAGGTTCAGAGTGCCTGTCAATCAAAGAACCCAGTCAAAAGAGAGAGCCTTTTCCCCTGTCCCGTACTGACCTTTCTACAGTAAGGTCTGACAGAAGCCCCTGGAGCCTTGACTGAGTTATGTTTAAGGTGTTCAACAGAACCACTCTGGCTCGGCTTCTGCTCCGGTGTGTGTCCACGTACACAGGCACGCCTACCATGCTTTGATCTCAACATAACTTCAGGGAAGTAGGAAGGGTTACAAACGATGCTGATGTCTCTTGATTCCTCCCCCCATCCTGCACACCCTCCCCCAACAAATAAATCTACTCTTCCTTCAGTCTGCCCCACCACTGTAACTGGCACTAATATCCACTCTGTTGTTCAGGCTAAAATTCTAGGAGTTTTCCTTGATTTCCCTCTTTCCTTCACTACCCACACCCAATTTATCAGTAAGTACCGCTGGGTCGTTTCTCCCTGCCATCCGCGGCTACCAACAGCTGCGGTTCAAGGCATCGTCATTTCCAACCTCCCTTAACCATAATGCCTCTTCTCCGGTCTCCCATCGCCTGCACCCTCCTCCCGATTATCTATTCTCCAGGCAGCAGCGGAAGGCATGCTTCACCCTTCTCCTCTTCAAAACTCTCAAGGTTTAAAACCCTGGAACTCCTAACTGGTAAAACTAATCTAGCCAGCATTTATATTTCACTCCCAACAAAGCAAATTTGCTCCTCCCCATTGTTTCCCACTGGGAGGTTTTCCTTTCATTTGGAAAGAAGATAAGTTAGTAGGTGACCGAGCGGAGAGATGGAAGGACTGACACATCCCTGGAGAACACAAATGACTTACAGCTTCAGATTTGGGAGGCACTGGAGGTGGAGGTAGGGCAATCTCTGAAGACTTCATGGCTGCTCCCAGAGTTCCGGGCACCGGAAGAGGGGAGGTTGCACACTTGGACCGGATGGAACCCCTGGACTGATCGCACCTGCTCTTCTCGCTCAGGGAACGCGTGAGAGGCTGATGGGTGGGCTTGCCGTCCTCCAGCCAGAGCTCTTCATAAGGAAGCTCTGACTTCCCGGGGATGCCTGCTGATTCTTCACCAGCTTCCGGGAAAAGGTAGTCACTCCCACTGTCACCCAGGTCCTGATAGGGCAGGATGTCATGAGGGAAGGGGGCCCACTCTCCCCCCAGGTCCCTGCAGCCATGGAGGTTCACCTCACTGTTGCCATGGAGATTGTTGCCATACACGCAGACGGAGAGCCGGTGGAAGGACTGGGTGAGCTCGTCCCGGGTGTAGCTGAGAGAATTGGGCACGTGGTTGTGGCCAGAGCACCGGCCCTTCTTGGGGCTCTTGCAGTCCTCATTCCAGTCAGTTTTCACATCTCGGACAGCCCGGGAATACTCGTCAATGTCGAACTGTTCTTGGCAGATACCCAGCCAGTGATGGACCAGGGTCTCGGGCCACACGTCTCCCTTTACCAAGTGTTCTGGGAGGCTAAACTTGGGGACCGTCAAGTGCAAAGGGAAATGCATGGGGAGGATCTTGTTGTTCCGCAGCACACAGCAAACCACCACCGTCTTGGTCTGGATGTTCACAAACTTGTAGCGATGGCCCTCACGGATGAAGTGGAGGTCGTAGGGGTTCCTGGGTGGAGGGCTGGGCACAGTCACGTTCACGGGGAGCCTGGTTTTCTCCACAATGTTGCGGATGGTGTGCTCGCCCTCCTGCATCTGAAGTTCCAGGGGACTCCGGGTGCTAAATCTGCCCTTGCACTGGAATGGCAGGCTGATGCTTTCATTGGTCCGGTGATTCATGCAGATCAGGCATGGCATTTTGCCTTTTCCCAGCTTGCTGATGGAATTGAGCTTCCCGATCTTTTTGAAGATTGTATTGAGTCGTGACTTTTCCTTAAAAGTCTTTGCGTACAGGATTTCTGCTTGTCCCATGAGGGTGAGTTCATCCCCAGTACAGAGGGTGATGTTATAAACTTCGGTGTCCTCATTGCACTCACCTGAAGCAACCTACAAGAGGATAAATCAAGCTTTAGGCCTTTGGTCCATTCCCACAGAAAAAGCAGAGAACTTGCCATTAAGACACACAAGTGCGCATACAAAGGAAAATGCTGTTCCCATACTAAATTTAGCCACTCCATTTCTTTTATAATATTTATATGGCTAACAGTAACAAGAAGATATTCCTTTAGACTTATAAAAACACACTTCGTTCTGAAGAAATAAGCAATCTGTTCATTAGTAAGAATTTGGGAAATAAGAAGACACAAGAAGAAAATAACACCCACGGGCCTGATTCAGAAATAGCCACCGTTATAATAGTTTGATAAACATTCTTCCAGTTTCTTTGTCCATGTAGAGTAGACTAACATATGGATAATTATTTGGGGATAGTAATATCATTCTGTCTCTCCCAGTTATTAAAAAAATGCTTTCATGAATACCACTGTAGAAAATTCCTTATTTTTTTTTATTATTAAAATTTTAGGAAATTTTCTAAAGTTGGAATTGGGACAGAGGATGTAAAAATGTTTTACTTCTCCCTGTTCTTTAATTTTATTATATAAACTATTCATGTTCGTTGGCAGAAATAGTAGAAAATACAGATGCAAAGATGAACAAATTCTATTGTCTTACCACTAAAGATAATCTATGTTAACAATTTGATACAGAGAAAAAGAGAAATGAGATGTGTCATCTATCTCGGAGATACATAAATATACGTACACAATTTTGTTGCTTTGTTTCTCACTATATTCATTTTCTCCTGTTTAGGTATATACTGTCAGTTATGATACTGACCTTAGTATGTATTTGATTATCTGGGCATATGCCTTAATTTATCTGATTAGTTCCTTATTGTTAGACAGATGGGTTTTCCCACTGTTGAGCAATTATAAATAGCACTGCAACGACTTTTTTTTTTTTTACAGTTCAACTATTTCCTTAGAATAAAGGTCCAGAAGCAGAATTGCATGGACAAAGCTATAGATATGTATTTGAAAGGTCTAATATGTATTTCCTATTGTGCTTCATCAATGTTATTCACACTTCTTCCACTTTATGAAATTATGTCTCTCCATACCCATGATAAATAAGTTTAATGTTTACCAATATTAAAGGTAAAGTACGCATCCTGCATTTATTTATTCACATTTTATTTTGATTTATTTGATTATTAGGACAGAGAATCTATTTTGGTATTCATCGATCTGTCCATTTAGAGCTCTTCCTTTGTGAATGTCTGTCTGTGCCCTTCACCCATTTTTCCACTGGGATGGTCATCTTATCGATTACTTTTTAGGTCATGCGAATGTCATTTATGCTATATATTTTCCAATTTGTTGCATGAATTTCAACTTCATAACTTCTTTAAGTGCTAAAGTTTTTTTCTTCCTACGTAGCAAACATTTTCAAAATTTTCCTGTTATTTCATCCTTGGGCAGTATGCTCCTACTACGGAGATGACGTGAATCAGTGGTTCTGAGTTAGGGGTGATTCTGCCCCCACTTGCCCAGCCCCTCCGGACATTGACCATGCCTAGAAAATTGATCGTCATGGTTGCAAGGGTGCTACTTACATCTAGCAGGTAGAGGCCACGTATGTTGCTAAACAATGGAACAATGAACAGAACAGCCGCTCACAGCAAAGAATTATCTACTCCAGATTTCAGTAGCAGAAAAGGCTGAGAAAAACTATGATGATTAGCCACTATTTTCTTCTAGTATTTTGATGGTTTCACTTATTAACTATGTAACTGATTTATTTATTTTTATTTTATTTTTTAAAAGATTTTATTTATTTATTTATTTATTTATTTGACAGAGAGAGAGAGAGAGATCACAAGTAGACAGAGAGGCAGGCAGAGAGAGAGGGAAGTAAACTCCCCGCTGAGCAGAGAGCCCTATGCGGGACTCGATCCCAGGACCCTGAGATCATGACCTGAGCCGAAGGCAGAGGCTTTAACCCACTGAGCCACCCAGGTGCCCTATGTAACTGATTAATTAAAATTTCTTTGATGGGACTATTCAAGATCTAACTTCAGTTTTTTCTTAAAGATTCATTTATTTGAGGGGAGAGGGGCAGAGAGAGACAGTCTTAAGCAGACTCTACACTGAGCATGGAGCCCAATGCGGGGCTTGCTCTCAGGACCCTGAGATCACTACCTGAGGGGGAACCAAGAGTAGGATGCTTAACCAACTGTGCCACCTAGGCACCCTCAACTTTAGTCTTTTAAACGGTTAATTGACTGTCCAGTTTACTTCTTAAATAACTATCTCTTTTCATCGCTGATTTGAAACGCTACTTTGATCATGTACTAAATTTATAAAACACATACACTCATTTGTATACTCATATTTGCATCTACTGTGAGGCCGTTTATCCAAATGACCATTCTATTTTCCCATCATAACTATCCTGTTTCAAATTCTACATCTTTTTCTTGCATGTTCAGGTTATTCTGATTAGCCAGCCAGTGGTTATTCCGACTCAAAAAGTATTTGGATGTCAAGAAACAAGAGAAGCAAAGTTAAAAATCAAGTTAACAGTCTGAGAGAAAATATGTGCAATATTTCCACAACAGTGAACCTCCCTAATACATAAGCAACTTTTAAAACATGACCCAAACTCCTCCAGAAAAATAAGTGAAAGTTATGAAAAACCAATTCACTAAAAAAAAGGCACACAACAGACTTCAAATTCATGAAAAGATGTTCAACTTCTTGTAAAATTAGAGGAAAGTAAATGAAAATTATACTGAGATACTGCTTCTTACCTAGAACACTGATAAATATTCTAAAGCCTGACAGCATACTCAGTGGGTGAGGCTATGGGGAAACAGGAATTCTTGTTCACCACAGCTAGGAGAAATGCAAAATGATACAAGTCCTATGGCAGGGGATATGACAATACCTAACCAAACTACGCATGTGTTTATTCCTCGATTCAGCAATCCTACTTCTAGGAAATTATCTGAAGACATTCCTCCAATGGTGTGAAAATACAAATGTACAAAGTTATTCACTGTAGCATTATTTGTATTCGCAAAATCTCAGAATCAATCTAAATGCTCAAACATAGGAGACTGACTGAATAAACTATGACACAAACACAAAATGTATTATGCAGATAAGAAGAATGATGAGTTCAATGAATTAATAGGAAAATGACTTTCAGGATATATTAAGTAAAAAAAAAACCCAAAAAACAAAAAACAAAAAACCCAAAGTGTGTAAAAGATTATACAATATACTACACCTTTGGAAAAATCAGTATATATTTTTCTGATTTTTTTTGTAAAAAAAAAAGCAAGGAATACAAGAAAAATAAACCAGAAAACAATGAAACTGGGGATGCCTGGGTGGTTCAGTCAGTTAAGCGTCTGCCTTTGGCTCAGGTCATGATCCCAGGGTCCTGGGATTGAGCCCTGCATGGGGCTCCCTGCTCAGAGGGAAGCCTGCTTCTCCCTCTTCCACTCCCTCTGCTTATATTCCCTCTCTCACTGTCTCTCTGTCAAATAAATAAATAAAAGTTAAAAAAAGGAAAAGAAAACGATGAAATTGGTACTTAAGGGAGGGAGGAAACTAGTGGAAGGGAGAGAGTGATACCTCTGTGAGTGAACCTAGCTATAGTGTCGATGTTTTAGGAGGTAAGCCAATGTTCTAACAAATGCAAAAATAAAATTAAGTAAAAAAAAAAGTTAAAAGAAACTGAAAGCTAAATGCAAATGGAANTCGATGTTTTAGGAGGTAAGCCAATGTTCTAACAAATGCAAAAATAAAATTAAGTAAAAAAATAAGTTAAAAGAAACTGAAAGCTAAATGCAAATGGAAAGATAAATTCAATCTAATTTCAAATGAATAAGCTAACCACACAGGGGACAGAGACAAAGAAATCATCCAAGTAACTTACTTTAAAATGCTTTGACTACAAATTGCCAGTAGGGAAAAAAGACCAACAAATATTGTGTTCTTTTTGGTAGACTTGTTTTGCATATGACAGTGGGTACAGGGATTCTGAAACAACTTTTATGCATATTGTAGAAATAAACAAATGAGTAAATGTGTTCTTTTGAGAATCAGAGTTTTCACTGTGGAGGGAAGACAGAAACGGCATTAGGAAAGGTAAGAACTCCACTGGGTTGACCAGAACTGGAGGTATTGTATTACAACTTTAGGAAACTATACATATGCACACACATCTTTAGCTTTTTTCTAAGAGACTAGTCCACAATAGCCAAATGGTGGAAAGAGCTGAGATGCCCTTCAACAGACGAATGGATAAAGAAGATGTGGTCCACACACACAATGGAATATTAGTCAGCCATCAGAAAAGATGAATATCCAACTTTTGCATCGACATGGATNTGTGGTCCACACACACAATGGAATATTAGTCAGCCATCAGAAAAGATGAATATCCAACTTTTCCATCGACATGGATGGGACTATAGGAGATTATGCTGAGTGAAATAAGTCAAGCAGAGAAAGTCAATTATCATATGGTTTCATTTACTTGTGGAACATAAGGAATAGCATGGAGGACATTAAGAGAAGGAAAGGAAAAATGAAGGGGGGAAAATCGGAGTGGGAGATGAACCATGAGAGACTGTGGACTCTGAGAAACAAATGAGGGTTTTAGAGAGGAAGGGGTTGGGAGGATGGGTTAGCCTGATCATGGGTATTAAAGGAGGGCACGGATTGCATGGAGCATTGGGTGTTATGTGCAAATAATGAATCATGGAACACTACATAAAAAACTAATGACGTACTGTATGACTAACATGATAAAAAATAATTAAAAAAAAAAAATGAAAAAAAANTCATGGAACACTACATAAAAAACTAATGACGTACTGTATGACTAACATGATAAAAAATAATTTAAAAAAAAAAAGAAAAAAAGTGACTCCCACTACCACCGAATATGCCTAGTGCCCCAAACCATTCTCCACTAAAAGGAATCATGGCTCCTTGGAGAAATGCCTGACTCTGGGGCTAGGGCAGGAAAGCCAAAGGTAAAAGATGAGCTTGGAACACTGTATTGTGCCGAAAAGTAAAGAAATGCTCTTAAGATGATAGCAATGTGTCAAAGGACACAGGAGCCAGCTTGAACCGGCCTCCAAGGGCTAAATCTGGGACAATTTGAGCATCACACTACACAAAAGACTGCAATGAATGATAATCTATTGAACAAAGTAGGATCTCAGTTACAGAACATTCTACGCATTCTATGCATTACTAGAACCTAATTATGAAGAAATAACAGACAAACCCAAATTGAGAAATACTGTATAAAATACCTGGTACGTGCTCATAAAAAAGTCCATGTGATGAAAGACAAGAAAGATTGAAGAACTACTCCGGACTGAAGTGAATGAAAGACAAAATGCAACATCAATGCAACACGCTCTCCTGGAATGGATTCTGAACTAAAGGGAAGAAATGCGATCAAGGGCTTTGATGGATTGTAAAGAAGAGCATCACACCAGTGCTAACTCTCCTGAATGTAGTGTTTTTACACAAGAAAATATCCTTATTTTAGGAAATATGCACTGATGTATTAAGGTGTAAAGGGCATAATGCATGTAATTCACTCTGAAATGATTCAGAAAATGTAAGCTGTGTGTCTGCATATGTATGCGTATGTGGCGGATGGAGGATGTGGCGAAATCAAATGTGGCGGAATGTTAAAAGTTGTTGAATCTGGTATAGTGTCGAGGGAGATCTTCTAGTATGCTTTCAACAATTTTTTAGGACTGCAAGTATTTCAAAATAAATTAAAACATGACAACAGGAAAATCTTAGATATTTTTGCCTATTTTTCCAGATGAACTTCACAATCATCGTGTCTACAGTTTCCATTGATAATTTTATTTTTTTTAAAGATTTTATTTATTTATTTATTTGACACAGAGAGAGAGATTACAAGTAGGCAGAGAGGCAGGCAGAGAGACAGGGAGAGGAGGAAGCAGGCTCCCCGCTGAGCAGAGAGCCCGATGCGGGCCTCAATCCCAGGACGCTGAGATCATGACCTGAGCCGAAAGCAGAGGCTTTAACCCACTGAGCCACCCAGGCACCCTCCATTGATAATTTTATTGAAAATGCTTTTATCTGCTGTTTTGGCAAGGAGTGACATCAAAATATTTCTAAATAGGCACATGATAATTCTCATCATTTATTGAGATCTTTTATTTCCCTTATTAGTAATTAAGCTTGCCTTTGTTATCGATCCTTGAACATTGCTGTTCGTTCACGCATATGGTTTTTGTTGCTATTCTCTATGACCAGTAACCTCACTGTAAGAGTTTTTTCCAGATGATAATCTGGGGATTCTTAAGTGATTAAATCTTATGCAACCAATGCAAAATTCATTCTCATCTTTTTAGCTTTCATCCCTTCTCCCTGACAACAGTGTGGTGGTGGGAATGTTGTTTCATATTTTAATGTAAATTATTTGTTATTAAAAGTGATGAGGAATTCATTGGTTTGAGATGGATTTTATCATATTAGTAATGTGTCTTTCCAATTCTAGTTTTCTAAAAGTTTCTATGAAGAAATTTTAAAAATGTCTTTATTTTTCATTTTTTAAAGATTTCTTTTATTTATTTATTTATTTAAAGATTTTGTTTATTTATTTGACAGAGAGCGAGATCACAAGCAGGCAGAGAGAGTAGGGAGAAGCAGGCTCCCTGCTGAGCAGAGAGCCCGACGTGGGCCTCGATCCCAGGACCCTGAGATCATGGCCTGAGCCAAAGGCAGAGGCTTTAATCCACTGAGCCACCCAGGTGCCCAAAGATTTCATTTATTTATTTTAGAGAGAAAGTGTGCGCGTGCGAGAGGGGGAGAAGAAGAGGGAGAGGGAGAGAGAGGGGAAGATAATCTCAAGCAGACTCGGTGGCTGAGCAAAGAGCCCAACATGTGGCTTGATCCCATGACCCTGAGATCATGACCTGAGATGAAACCCAAGAGTCGGACGCTCCATTAGGTGAGCCACCCAGATGCCCTAAAAAAGTGTTTTTAATCAAATGCCATTTCTGCATCCAATAAGATAGTCCTATGTTTATTTTTAACTTTGATGTCCTGGTTTTATAACAGATTCCCAAATAGTAAAACAACCCTATACACCTGAAATAATCTGTATATGGTTGTGGTGCACTAAAAGTGTATTGCATGATTCTCTTTGATACAATTTGATATATGACTTAAGTATCTTAGTCACAGGTGAAATTAGTCTATAGTTCTATTATGTTATCTTTATCAGGTTTTAGTACCAGGCTAGTATTAAAGCTGAGATTGATTTTTTCTTTTTTTTTTTTTTTTTAAAGATTTTATTTATTTATTTCACAGAGGGAGAGAGATCACAAGGAGGCAGAGAGGCAGGCAGAGAAAAGGGGAAGCAGGCTCCCCGCTGAGCAGGGAGCCCGATGCGGGCCTCGATCCCAGGACCCTGAGATCATGACCAGAGCCGAAAGCAGAGGCTTTAACCCACTGAGCCACCCAGGCGCCCTTGATTTTTTCTTTTATGTTAATGAAAAAGCATCTGGGTAAAGTGATTGGCAATATTTACATTGTTTACTGAGCAATAATCATCAGTGTGTGTTTAGAAGACTCGGCAGTGGCAGTCTTTGTAAATAATTTCTAATGCACTATTCTAGGTCATCTCTATATAATTTTAAACTTTGGAACAAGCAATTTGTCAATCCACATTAGTGCTATAAAAAACAAACAGCTCTGTTGTCTCTGTAGTGTGCATTTCTCTGTAGCAGGCATTATCAGTACCTAAATGGCAGCACAATATTATTTTAATGGCAGTTCAGGCCCCTAAGGTTTAAAGTCCATTTTAGGTGATTCAGATTAAGTGTTATGAATATTATTTTTAACAAGACCACAACTTAATTGTGTTTACTTTCAGACTCAGTATTTGCTCGGACTCCTATATTGAAGTTTAGGAATCTAAATAAATAAATTAATAATAAATAAACACAATTTAACTTTTTATTTGCAATAATTCCAGATTTGCAAAAAGGTTGCAAAGCTGTATACCTTTGTCTAGCTTCTCCTGTTAACATCCTACACAACCATGGCACATTATCAAAACTAAGAAAGTAACACTAATACAAGATGACTAACTTAACCACAAAGCTTTACTTGGATTTCATTATTTTTTTCCACTAATGTCCTTTTTCGTTTCCAGGATCAAACCAGGATACCACACCACATCCAGTCCTTGATTCTCTGAGTTTCTTGGTCTTTCCTTGTTTTTTATGACCTTGACAGTTTTAAAGAATCTAGTTTAGGGTGTTTTTTTTTTTTTAAGCTAATAAGATCATTTATAAATTACAGTACTTGGCCCATATAAGGGCTGACTTTCTTTTCCTACAGGACCTGTAACTTCAAGGTTTCAGTTACTTTTTTTGTTGACTTTGGTCATCAAGAATCCTAAAAAGACCCATTTGCTATTAATTATAATTTTAGTTTATCCCTAAGTCTTTTATTTTCAGCTAGCATCTAGCTATGTATACAACAATACAGATCAGAGCTCAGCAAACTACTACGCACAGTCCAAATGTGACCCAACACCTGCTTCTGTAAACAAAGTTTTATTAGAACACTGCTGTGTCCATTCATTTATGCGTAATTTATGAGTGCTTTCACTCTACAATGGCAGTGTTGAATAGTTGCAACAGTAACTATATGGTCCACAAATTAACGTATTTATTCTTTGTCCCTTTATAGAAAGTTTGCTGACCCCAGGTATAGATAAATGAAAAGAACTACAGATTTCGGAAATTAACTGGACCAACACTATTAACTAAATTACAAGCTAAGTTTGAATCTGCCTTCACTATTAGTGACCTCAGAAAAAGGTCTTCACTTTTTCGAGCCTCGGTGTCTTCCTCTATAAAATGAGACCACCACCGTGTACTTCAAAAGCTTAATCAATGTATGTAAACAACTTCCCACAGTGGTAAGCTCTCAATAAATGGAGGCCATTACTCTTATTATTAGTTTTGTGAACAACAAAAACATTTTTTTCCCCAACTTTTTTCCCTCCAAGTAAGCTCTATACCCAACGTGGGGCTTGAACTCATGACCCTGAGATCAGAGTAGCATGCTGTACGAACTAAGCCAGCCAGGTGCCCCCAAAACATTTAAATCATTTTTTTTAAGTGGGCTCCATGCTGGGCTTGAATTCACAACCCTGAAATCAAGACCTGAGCTGAGATCAAGAGTCGAATAAGTACTTAACTAAGCCACCCAGGTGCCCCAACATTTAAATTCTTAGTAACTCTGTTTCTCATTGCCTTTCACACCTCTATTTTCATGCTGGTTTCTATTTGTACCCACTACTGTTTTCAAGCCCAAACCACTACTTTAAGCATTATCCTTTCTTCTATACTAAAGAATTGCTCAAGGTTTTATTCAGTGTGTTATCCCAGAATAAAACTTAATGTCAGAAGAGGGCTTGAAATATCCTTACAGTTATATCCCAAAGGAAGTGAACATATTGAAAAGATTCAAAAAAAATATACCATTTTAAGATAGACTAGCCTCCAAAACACTCAGCTGCACTGCTGTACTTCCTTTCTGGTGAAACTTTGTAAAAAAAACTTGGCAGTTCATCCATTTGGATCAGGAAGGAGACAGAGATGTTGAGAGAAAGGGTTCTCAGGAGACTTAACACACACACACACACACACACACACACACACACACACACTCGTACAACAAACTATTTCCAGTTAACATACAAGGAGCCAACAGTGCTTCTCAAATGTGAAGCAACAACAAAGCATGTGTTTCTTCCTAGCTCTTTAAATCAATCCTTAATATATTTTTCCTAATTTACCTGTGTAAACATACACCTTATAGAATGAAGAAATCATATGGTTTAGTGAGTACCACACACCAGACGAGCTGAAAGAGAATGTCTAGGCTGCTCAGGAGACACCAATCAGCCACTATGTGCACAGATTACACAGATCAAAATTATCCTTACTAAATGTCACTCTCTGGGCACACTCAACAGTTTTGTCTACGTTGTTGTGTATGTGTATACTTCTAACGGAAGTTACTCCTACTCCCATACATAAAAATGCATAACATATGTGAGGACAATCTGTAATTCCATGCTCCTAAACCTGATGTCATCATTAATGCTAGCAATTAGCTCTGCATAAATTATTAGACTAACGTCCAGACCGATCTTGTGGTCACTGTCAGTGACAGATGAAGAATCTCATAAATAAATGCTCTTCCTTTGGCAGTTGAGCCAAACAGTCTCCTCTGGTTTCCACAGATGTGATTTATTTGCATAATTTCTTTCCTTTTCTATTTTTTTAATAGCAAAAGAAACAATGTGTTCTGTCTAAGTGCTTCGGTATGTGTGCCTGGTTAACATTTCCAGTTTCAATGTTTCCTGAGAGGAAGTAATTCAAAGTGTGTTATCTAAACAACTCTAATAGGTCTAATCCAGGAAACTATCAGGGTTTTACTGTTCATAATATCATTCAGAGTTAATACCCCACGGTCAAGCAACATTTTAAAACACTGATAGAAAATTTTACACACACCCACACCCACAGATGGTTCTGGTAACAGATAATCTGTTTTCTAAGAACAGTTGTTCTAAAGATCAAACATGGAAAAGAGGTTAAAATTACAACCCTTGGGGAAAAAAATCAGGATTGATCTGATGGCTAAACAGCTAATATTTGATTAATATTAGATCATTTCCCCCAAAACTTCAATTTTTGTAATTCTTTCCTTTGCAAAAATGGCAGAAAATGAGAGACAAAGGAGCCTGAAGAGTTACTTGTCACTCCTGAGCATCTCTCCCTTTTTTCTTTTTCAACAGGAAACAGGGCAAAGATGACAAGTACAGTGGCCGTGATTTAATCTGTGATGGCACAGCAGAGGGCTTGCCAACTGGTAGTTTTTCAGACAAGGTCTCGAAAGCTCAGATGACAAGAGAAAAAAAAACAAAAACAAAAAACAAAACAACAACCCACCACCAAAAACAAAACCCACTGGCTCACTGGGGATATTCAAACACTGAAATAATGGACCTCACAATTGTATTCAACTTATCATTTTGAACAAACCCTGAAAATAAATGCCATCTGACTCATGGTAAAGAAAACATGCAATTTTAAACAACTGGAAAGTAAAAATAAAAATTGGCTACCTCCAAATCCATTCAATCTTCAGTTAAGAAATTTGTTCTTACATCTGACAAAATTCAGGTTACACAGTAATCAATAATTTCTGATCTCTCTGGAATACAGCCAAGAACAAGGCAGTTGAGCTAAAGGCCTCTGAGCAGGCAAAAAGATGTGATGTTGATGTTAGGTCTTATAGGAAAGCCTTTAAGGGCCATAACTCAGCACACTTACTCCCCTACAATCAAAATTCCATCCAACCTGGTTACCAGTCCACAGCATAAGAGAAGTGGAAATTAAAAGTGGAAACAGGGATGGTTAATTAAGGTGGCTATTCTAACTAACATAAGAGGCAACAAACAATTTGAATGAGACTATAAAACACCCAGTTCTCAGGGTGTAAGGTCTCTCCATATAAAGACAAAAGTCATACACATCTCAGGAGGTGGAAAGAAGTTTAATTTTTGTTCAAGTACTTCTCGTTGAGATGAAAGAAAAGTATTATACATTTCAGGAAACTGAAATGAAATTATAGTTCTTTGGACAGAACTTTTGATAAAATTCACAGCTCCCCAAAGCTGGCTAACTAAAATTACTCGTGCTCTACAGGTGCCAGAGAGGAGGTAGAAAATGCCAGAGCACATGATCCCTACTCATTCTGAAACCTCATAAGAAAAACCCACCTCTCTGATTATTATAATCTTAAAACATGGGGAGGAGATGCTTTTTCTGAACTGTCATGACAGACACTAGGAATGTATTTTAAACTAGGAATGGTGGTTATGCCTGAACCACACTCTTAACACACACATACTTCCCCAAAGAACACGAATGTTCCAGCACCACTGTTGTGTATTACTTTACAGGACGACCATAGAACAGCCGACAGATGCAGAACAAAGTCTACATAGCAAGTTGTTTTTGCCTAAAAGACAAAATGATCAGAAAGATGTCAGAGAATAAAATAATTATGACAAGAGCAGAATCACAAGCAGCCCCAAACTCTCCATGAATGTATTCTCAAGGCCTCGTGTGCAGTTGTTCTGTTAAAGGGAGTAAAGGAAGGAACAGGACCTATGTTTAATTTGTTAACTACTTTATACATGGAAATAAGATACAGTCTAACGAGTTGGCAGAAGAGGAAGAGCTTTATTTTTTCATCTTTTTCAGATGGCAACTTTAAAAAGGGTAACTAGAATGTTAAGATAAAAGGCACATGAACTGCCTCAAGTCTGTGACTTGGGGGAAAAAACAGCTGATTCTCAGTAACTTGGAAGCCCTGGAAAAAATCCCAAGTTCGGCATCAAGTTGCACAAACCACTCACCTAAACTTAGAACTCTTGCTTATCCCGTGGTGCTGTGTTGCCACCTTTAACACTGCTTCAAGCAACAATGCAAGAGCCCTACTTTATGTAGCCTGGTTTCTATGATAATACTGGTTAATTCTTCAAAAATTCCGGGTTAATACTCTACAGAGGTATTTTTGTTGTTTTTTAAAAGGGTTCGTTTTGACACATGCTGCACCGATGTTGATAGTAAGTTAACTTGTAGGATCTTCTTTTTAAAATACCGGCATCAGGAAAGATCTAAAAATCTACACATAGAACATTCATAAAAGTTGCCAAGTCCTGTGTGTGAGACCATAGCTGTTTCCAAAGTACAAAAGATAGGGCGCCTGGGTGGCGCAGTGGGTTAAAGCCTCTGTCTTCGGCTCAGGTCATGATCTCAGGGTCCTGGGATCGAGGCCCATATCGGGCTCCCTGCTCGGCAAGGAGCCTGCTTCCCCCTCTCTCTCTGCCTGCCTCTCTGCCTACTTGTAATCTCTCTCTCTCTCAAATAAATAAATAAAATCTTAAAAAAAAAATTCAAAAGATAGAAGAATTTGGCTGGCTAACAATTACAGGACACATTTTATTTAGATTTTTAAATAAGAAAATGAATTAACTGTACAAGCTACAGTGTCACAGTGAAAGGATATTCCGATCACAATCATGAGCCTTAGTTCAATCCATAAATAGTATTCCGGGGAGCACAAAGATGACCGGATTCAGAGACCTGGCTCTGCTGCTAAGGACTTTGGTGGCTTCATGTGAATCAGTGAAGTCAGCTAACATCTGTTTCTTAGTTTTCCTATTTGTCAAAAGGAGGAGCAGGACTCAGTGGTGTCTAAGGGCCTTTCCAGATCTAAAATGAGATGATTATAAAAACTCTGGTCTATAAACTTCCTTAGTCGTGCTGGATTATTTATAATGTTTTACTCTCGGTCATGTTTCTCAGTATCGAGAAGCTCAGCTATCATTCAAGTTCTCTGAATCTTACAGGATTTTTTTTTTCCTATTAAAAAAAGACAACACTGCAATCCTTCTCCCACTGGGAGAGCGCTGCCGCTAGACACCGCCACCCCTGCCAAAAACAGGTGCCAAACCCAGTAATCATGAGCTGATACGCAGGTGACAGGAATGTCGGCTCAGCTCTTGCCTCAGACCACATGGTAATGGTTCTTAAGAGGTCTGTGCCTGCAGAAGTGGTGACTACGCTCCAGGTCTGCTTGAAATCTCACTATTCCCCAGTGAGGCATTTCCCCCAGTTGAGACAATGCAAGCTTGTTATTTTGCCTCTGGGGAAAATCTACGCTGGAACAGCTGAAACCTTGGACCTCACTAGCTGGAATGAAAATAGCAACATTATAGCATCCAGATTAGGGTATTTGGACTCTCTCTGACTCGAGAGGACTAATTTTAATGTAGAAAGCTTTTGGGTAAGAGCCGTGAAGTCAGAATGCCTCTTACGCACTTACCGAGGGTGGCAAGTTACCCGATGCCAGATTGAAGGCCATCTTTTCTTCCCCCTGCCTACGTCTCAGTAAGGGCAGAAGTGAAACTGAGATGCAATTTGTTAGTCATTATTTTGATGGCACAAAGTAGATGTGTGGGAAAATTTCTCATCATTACTGGGTTTAGTTCAAAAGCCTGGAAGATGTTTGAAATAATTCACTGGGTACCAGTATAATATGTTTCCAAAAAAGTATCTGAGGTGAAGGGGTATTTTGAAACAACAACAGCAGTTACTATGTACCAAGTTTTTAATATCAAGTCCAGGGTACAAAGCACTAAATAAAGAGTAAGTGAAATAATCTGCGGTGGGAATTTTTTTTTTAATGCGAAACTTAATTTAGTATGATTTTATGTTCTGAATCAGAGGTTGGCAAACTTTTTCTCACAGGGCCAGACAGTAATCATTTTAGGCTTGTGTGCCATATGACCTCCAATGCAACCGCTCAATTCTACTATTGTACTGTGGAAGCAGCTACAGACACTGCACACCCCTATGCAGGGGGTGGCTGTGTCCCAATAAAACTTTACTTGCAAAACAGGTGCCTTACCCAAGGCTATAGTTTGCCAACTCCCTTACTAGACACTTGCAAAGCACATTTGTGCATTACTTCATTTAATTCTCATGAAAAGTCTCTGAGGAGGATAGAATCATCCCTGTTTTACAGGTGATGACTTAGACTCAAGGGGCCATGTGACCTTTCTGTGGTCACAGTCCACTGCCTGGACTTGGGGTGTGAATTCAGCTCCGAATCCAGAGCCTGAGCTACACTAGAGTCCAACATGCTCTTTAGATCACAGGAGCTTGTTTAAAGAAAGATGCATGCCTGAAAATTGTTTGTATGGCTATTTTTCTTATTAAGAGGTAGATGAATGAGTCTTCAGTTGGGGTAGCCAACTGACATAGGACATCTCTGACTCTTGAAATAAACATGATAGCGATGGCTGATGAAACATTAAAACAAGTAATTAAGAAAGAAAATGCCTATTATAGTTAAAAACAAATATGCCTGGCTGGCTCAGTTGGTTGGGTGTCCCACTTTTGATTTCAGCTCAGGTTGGGATCACAGTGGGATCAAGCCCCATGTCAGGCTCCACGCACAGCAGGGAGTCTGCTTGAGATTCTCTCTTTCTCCCTCTGCCCTTTCCCTCCCCCTGCTCACATGCTCTGTCTCTCTCTGTAAAATAAATAAATCTTAAAAAAAAAAACCCAAATATGCAGTAAAACAGGTAAACAAAAACAGAACTCTCACCTTGGGAACCAAAAACTGGATATAAAGGAGACAATGTGAAAGAGGCAGGTGACTGCTGTTTTAAAAATATCGAATGTCATTGGCTTAGGAGGGATTGGATCCCATGCACGCAAATGATGTGTAAGAGGCTACCTGTCCACATATTCTTTTATTTCCTTGACTCATAGTCTCATATTTCCTTGACTATCTCATCTCCCATTTTCTGTTCCTACCACCTTAGCTGCCCACTCAAATGGACACACTTAGATGTGTTTTGGTCTTTTTTTTTTTTAAAGTTTATTTATTTAAGTAATCTCTACACCCAACATGGGGCTCAAACTCACAACCCCGAGATCAAGAGTTGCACATTCCCCTGGCTGAGCCAGCCAGGCGCCCCGGACACACTTAGATTTGAAAAAATAGCTATTCCCGTCATTTCCCATATTATTGCCTGAAGTTCAATTTCAAGCATTTTATACTCTACCGCCACTCCAATTTTGCACATCACATTCTTAACCACTTCGGAAGTTCCTTTACCCCGTTAGAATCTCTAGTTTTCACTGGGGTTACAATTCTTGTATTCACACTTCTTTATCCAGTGAGGAGTCTACAGCTCATCACTACCTGTCACTCGAGGGCACACTCCATCTACACCTTCGCTCACTCCTGTTGTACTCATCCAGTAGAGCCCTAGCTCTGATGAAACCTAACGCTCTGTTTACTCTGTAATCTGCATCCAGGAGGCCAAAGATGGTTGGAAGAAAAAAAGTTGGTGCTGAGTAATCTCACCTAAAATGTACACCTTGACAAAACTCTGGGACCATCCTATTGTATTTCCCTGGTCAACTTACTTTCTAGGTCTCTAAGCTGATTATTATTTTCTTCCTGTCAAGGCTAACAAGGCTTCCATTCTGCTGAATTTAACGGTTAGTTCCCAGTCCTCCTCTAATTCAGTCAGTAAGTAGCATTTGACGCTGTTGTCCATTCCTCTTTGAAACACTTTTTAAAGCCATTTGTCTTCTGGAACATCTACCCACACGCTCCACCATCTTTCTATCTCATTGGTACTCCCTGTAATCTCTCTTGGACCCCAATGCTGGGATGTTCCAGGGCTCAGTCCTTGGTCTCCGCTCTTCTTTATCTAGTGTCTAGGTCAGAGTTTCTCAGTTTTGGCACTACTGACATTTTGGGCCAGATCATTCTTTGATGAGGGGCTGTCCTGTGCACTGTACGGTTTCTGGCAGCATCCTTGTCCTCTACCCACTAGGAGCCAGTAGCACTCACCCTTCTCCAAGTGGTAGCAACCAAAATTGTATCCTGACATTGTCGAATGTCCCTGGGAGGAAAAAATATCACCCTTGATTGAGAATCACAGATGTACCTGAACTCAACCATCTCTATGGCTTCAAATGCCATCTAGGAGCTGATGATGCAAACATATAAGCCCTTTCCTTGCCCCAAGCTCCAAACTTGTACACCAAATTGCCTCCTTAATCTCTTTATTTGGAGGTAGTATTTGTACTTGAATATTTATTGTCTGCCACTTCGATTGACGATAACCTCCACGGTTTGCATATTCACTATTTATTCCCAGTGGCTAGACATACAGGAGGTGCTTAAAATGTATTTGCTGGTTAAGGAATTAAGCATTTAACATATATTAATTCACTTCATTCAAGTTAATCAATGACAGGGCAATCAGGCAGACAATTTCAAACACATCAAGGCATCTTGAAGATATTTAACTTCAAGATAAAAGGAATGGCTTATTTTTAATTTTTTAAAATGTAATCTTTTTGTGGGACTCGAACTCATGACCCCAAGATCAAGAGTCACACACTCCACCAACTAAGCCGGCCAGGTGCCCCAGGAATGGCTTAATTTTAAATAAATCTGTGAATGGTATTAATCTTATCCATTAAATTTTAGATAAAATTCTGCTACAGTCTTGAAAGTAACAACCACTATAGAATTCCCAATCTTTCTACTCTGTTCTACTCCACAGAGTTACTCTGCTTCATTTCTATTTGTTATTATAAGTATATATGACTCCATACATCTGTTTCTTTATTTCAAATACTAATTGTGCCTTTGGACTCCCAAGATCCCCATTAGCTATCAAATCTTAACTGCAAGTCTTTTCTTCAGTTGTTTATCCTCTTGGTCTAATTTATGCTCTACTGGAAATGGAGAGTAGAGGGGGAAGTTTTGCAAGGAGGACTGATTTCTGCTATCACTTAAAAAATTGCTTTCTGGACAATATCCATATTTATACAATATTAAATGCTATTTAATACTATTTGTAATAGCTATATTTATGAGAACAGGGTACTGTTGCTTTTTTTTTTAAGTAAGCTCTACGCCAACATGGGCCTTGAACGGTCACATGCTCTACCAACTGAGCCAGGCAGGTGCCCCTGATATACCGTTTCTAACTCTTCTNACATGGGCCTTGAACGGTCACATGCTCTACCAACTGAGCCAGGCAGGTGCCCCTGATATACCATTTCTAACTCTTCTTCTCCCTCTCCAGGCAAAGCAGTAACCAAGCATACCACTTAGCTCTCCCATTAAGCACTGCACACGTGCACATTACGATTGATTCTTACAGAGCATGACTTCCAACACTATTTTGGTGGGGGGGGGGGCAGTGGGGAGTGGCCAGGTAGTAGCCAGACATCTTTTCCATAAACCTCCTTGGTTTACTTATTTACTTGGGTGTTTATTCACTAGGCACAGACTTTTGTGTATTTCTTTGTGCAAATTTCCTAAGGTTCCTTGATCAATTCTTCTCTGAATGTAACTGAATGATGTCTTAATGATTAATACTGGACGGATGTAATAGCATCTTAAAACTTTGTAAGTAATAGATGAGAAGTAGTAAACATTTATGTATGCATAGCACAGGAACTCAACCCAAGTCCGGTCAGCTCTATGGATGCTGTAAACTTATAATCCATATATACCCATTTGTCTGTGCTTTTGAACTTTTTTTTTGGCTTTTTAGAAAAACTGTGGTAACACATACATAACATAAAATTTATCATCTTCACCATTTTAAAGTGTACAGGACAGTGGTGTTAAATACATTCACGTTGCTGTACTGAATTTTTAAATGGCATCTGTATTATGTAGGTTTGAATAAATCAAGTCAATCCTGGTATTCTGTAAAAAAAAAACAAACCAACCATCAAACCGTACTGATTTTAGTATTATTGTTTCAATCATTGCTGATATTCATACAAATTCACATACACACAAAAGAGCTGCTAGAAGCATTTAAAAAAATCTTTTACAAGTACAATATACCACAAAAGACTGTTAAATTTTAACACTAGACAAAATCTTAAAAAATCATAAAAATTTTTAAAGCTTGATTTCTCATGATTTATCAGCAAATGCAAGGTTTTCAAGAAAACAGTTTAAAAAGTATGAACTTTCCTTTCTAAACTTTTTTTCCATTTAGGAAATTTTAAATAGAAGCTTTAAGGAAAGATTTAAATCATATCAAGACAAGAATCAAACAGGATTTGATTAGCTTCTGACCAACAAATCTTGGTACGCTTAAAAATGAACATGTTTTCACAAATCTTCAAGGTAAGTTCAAGTTGCCTTGAGAACTCACAGACTAAGTTACTGAAGGGCTTAACACTCATAAATATTTTTGAGTACCAGCATAATTTAGCTAGTAAAGAATTTGACAGGACACCAAATTTACCCATTTTACTCATAAAACCAAAGAAAGTAGACTATTGCTGCTTTATTTTAGAACTGGCAGGATGACTTGGCTTAGCCGATCGAATGGGCAGAACCACTGCTCCAGTAAAGAGGCTGTCGTGGGCATTTTCCCCCTTTCCTGAGGAGTGTGGGTGGAGTGACTCATCCACAAAGACACTGTTGCATTCTTGGACTAAGATACCCCACAGTCTGTTTTTCACATAGAGCGGATTTCTAACAAACAGGCATCTTGCCCCCAAAACATTGAAATGTTTAGAGAATGTGACTTAGTTGGACTTCCTGCTGAAATGAGGTTAATGCTTTCAACGTGAACACTCTGGAGAATGCTGCAGCATAACTGTGGTTGCTGCTGGAGAAAACACAGGGGATTCACAGGCAAAGAGGTTGGGCCTCAGTGACACTGCTTCCCTGGTTAGTCCCTCTTCAACAGCAAGTCTAGTCAAAGGTGCTCGCTCCCTATGCAGCTGGGGACAGAACTGTCCCTTTAGGAATGCAAAAGGAATACAGCACAGTAAACACTATTTAGCTTTTCTCTGATGAACAAAGATCAATACGTACCTACTGGGTAACATTCTACACATCAATTTTCCCTGTGTGTACCTACAGAGGTAGTCTGCAAAGAATGGAATGATGCAAGCGATGTCAGGGCATACTCTGGAAGTTCCTCTTTTTCTTTTAAGTGTTCAGTATTAGTTGTGTCATACGCCTTTTGCTTGCTCTCACAAGTGAAGCATCCAGCCTCACAGAAGAGCTGGCCAAACAACTGTTACATATTAGAGAATAAAGTCCAAATTAAAAAAAATCTTTTGATCTGCCTTGACAGTTGTTCTAGCAAGGATAATGTTAACGTCGTAACCTGTTGGAGAATCAGGTCAGCTAGAGCTCATGCGGTTCTTAAAAAGATCAGTTTTGGTTACTGACACGAATCCATCAGGAGAATAGAACTCCCCTACGAGGCACAGAGGGGAACGCACTGTGTACATAATGACCTGAACGTTAAATTATTTCAGTGAGGATAAATATTTGGTTCTTCTAGAACTACCTTCACGTTGAATGTTATTTCCTCCATGACGTACACGCGTTCAGGAAATGCTTTAGCCACCTCCTCCACACTGTTGAAATATTGCACTGGCTCCTTTATATCTCGGTCTTGTTCCAGCAGCTTGAATTGCCCTAAAATACACGATAAACGGAAGAGATGTGAGATGTTTATGCTGGACAGCTGTCGCCGTGGCGACAGCATCCTCCTTTCCTTACTCCCACTCTTCTTTGTCAAAGGCTCCTGATCATTATCATTGGCGGAAAAAGTTACCATGGCAGAAGGTTTTCTTCGACTAGAATATGTATCAAAAAATCAGCTTACAGATGGAAAATGAACATGTATTTTTTTTTTCATTTTTTTGTTCACATCAGAGTTTGCTACCTGATGACCAAAATCAAACAGAACGGATGCTTGTCTGTAATTTGGTCTCACAGCGAAAACCTACTCCATTACAAATGATTGCTCATTTTGCTTTTCACAGTAATCACCTTGTCACTTAGTTGTAATTAACACCCACACATGTGATATTCTAAAACAAAGGCTAAGTGACCTGGGTGAGCTCATTTTTATTTTTATTTTATTTTATTTTATTTTTTTTAAAGATTTTATTTATTTATTTGACACAGAGAGAGAGATTACAAGTAGGCAGAGAGGCAGGCAGAGAGACAGGGACAGGAGGAAGCAGGCTCCCTGCTGAGCAGAGAGCCCGATGCGGGCCTCGATCCCAGGACGCTGAGATCATGACCTGAGCCGAAAGCAGAGGCTTTAACCCACTGAGCCACCCAGGCGCCCGGTGAGCTCATTTTTAAAAAAATTAGTATTTAAAAGTCTTGCAGGTAGGATAACATAGTACAGTGGACCTTTGGCTCTCACAGAATTGATATCCTTGGTTTCAACAGTATGTGGGCGAAGCTGAGGGCTCATGAGCTGCTGTACTTTGGGGTGTTGCTGCCACACAAGTGTGAGAGGCCTGAGCAGAAAGATGCTGGGCCATGGGGTGAGCCTCCTTCCAATGAGTGGGCCTGGCCACGAGCCGGGTGGCATCTGGAACCACATGTGGCTTCCTTCTTTCTCTTTTATTGCTCCGTATGAAGTTCGTGAGAGAATATACCACCACAGTATCCATAATTTGGGGGATTTGCGAAGAACTCTGAATGTATTCCTAAAAATTTCAAGGATCTATGGCTGTTTATATACTTTCAACATTGATGACACGTCTGCTCCGTTCTAGAAGAGTTGGTCTCGGTTTAGGATAAAAGACCGTATGTACTCAAGCCAAAGACATAGCGTTTCTCGGTAGTCATTTTCTGAATGCTGCTTACAATCTAACACTCGAGAAACTTGAAAGGGAATTAAAAGCCATCATGAGGCAAATCTCTTAGCATGCGTTTACGGGGCATCAGGTGGAAGTCGGGGAACTTTCATTCATATTCTCAGGACTTCTTTTTTTTTTTTTTAGCATCTATTAGGTGGAGGCATTATCCTAGATGCTGGAGAGAAGTCAATACATAGGCCAGATAAAAATCTCTATCCTCCTGAATCTTATGTTGTGGCAGGAGACAATGATAAATACGATAAATGACTAGGCTATATAATAGGTCGGGGGTGAGAAATGTTATTAAAAGGGCTGGGCGAGGGGGACAGAGTACAGGGTGGCCAGAGGAGGTATGGCTCAGAAGGTGAGCTGTGACGTCACTGGGAGGTGTGTTCTATGAACTCGAATCATAGGCAACAGTCTAGGCAAAAAGCTACAGGTAGATGGGGGGCTGCCTGCTTGGTACACTACCAGTGCGGCTGGAGTGGGCTGAGTACATGGGAAGAGGGAAGAGAAATAAAGTCTGAGAAAAAACAGGTGTTCGGATTACGTACAGCTTTGAAGACTTGCAGCTCTTTATCTGAGTGGAATGGAGAGCTGCCGGGGGTGGGGGGCGGTGGTACGTGTGAAGAAGTGATCTAACCAACGTTATAGAAGGACCACTCTGGCTGCTGTTTTGAGAACACACTGTGAAGGTGCAAGATGTAGAGGCAGAGAGCAGTGAGGAGGTCCTGCAATCATTCAGGTGTGAGATGGCAGGGGTTTGGAAAAGGCGAGAAAGTGTTATGAATTTGGCCTGAGCAGCTGAAAGGAGCAGGTCTGGAGGTGGGGGTAGGATCCGTAGTTCAGTCAGAGACATCTACTAGGCATGCAAACAGAGATATTCCCAAGGCTCGGAGTCATCAGCACACAGATGATCTTCAAAGCCACGGCACTTAGTGATGATGAGCATGGGCTTAAGTGTAGACAGAGAAGAGGTCTAAGGTTTGAGTCCCAGGAGACTAAGAAGGACTGGCTGGGGGAGTGAGAGGCAAATCCAGAAGGGGTGCATTCTAGAAGTCAGTCATTCGAGCGCTTCAAGGAGTGAGAGAGATGAGGGCTGACAACTATCTGGTTTAGCAACTTGTATTTAACTGGGGACTTTGACAGAAGCAGTGCAACAGTTGGGGTCAAGCCTGACTGAGCTGGATTTAAGAGAGACTGAGAAGGGAGAAGTGGGAATAACAGGAATGGACAGCAGGTGACATTTGGGGAGTTTGGCTGTGAAGGGGAAAAAGACACGGTGTGGTAGCTGAAGGGAGCACATGGAATAGGATTGAGGGAGTGTTTTTGGTTTCCTTAATATGGTGGATGCTGATGGGAATGACCAAGGGAGGGACAAGCCTATGAGGATAGAATTACTGGAGCATGTCCCTGGATAGACAGAGGGGACACGGGAGTGGAAGGGCTGGCCCTCAGCAGGAGCTCACCTGTGAGAGCTCGGTGGGAGCTGGTGGAACCTCCCTTTAAGAAAGACATCCGTTGAGAATAAGATTGAGAGATGAGCTATGGGAAGGCTGAGGAAAGAGAAGACTGTAGAAAAGTCCACGGAGAGTGAATGATACATGATGATGGCGGACAGCCATAAGTTCTCACTTGAGGTTCACAGTCATGAATTAAAAGTGAAACCAAACAGTAGAGTTGTACATTTTCCTCCAGCCAATGGGTGACGCAGAGGGGTTGGCACAGAGTGGACAGACATTTGGATTCATCCAGGACTGTAAAACTGCCAAGTGAGGGTGAGACCTGAAAGAGGGACAGGGGAGATATGCAAGGGAGCAAATAGAATCATTGTCTGTGGAATGTGAGCTGGATCCAACATCTTGGGAGGGAGGAATGAGGGTGAGAAGTAGTGGAATCAATGGATAGTGGGTTCTGATGGGGTAGAATTTCTGGAGCTCAAGAGCCAGGCAGAGGAGTGGTCAGAGTGGAAGCTTGGCGTGGTTGGTGATCACGCAGTCTAAGGGGCAACCATGGGAGGTAAAGGCTGAGGTGATGAGAAACTAGAGGATCTAAGAGGCCAGGGGTATTAGAAGGATCGTATACATATGCACTGAAATCCCCAAGAATGAGGAGAGAAGGAATGCTGGAGAAAGGCAGTGAGCCCAGGGTGAAAATTATGGAGAAACGAGGGAGGGATCCTACACGTGGTAGATGACAGGGGCAATGATGGGGTAGCAGGTCAGAATCGAGGACACGAGATTAAGGCTGAGAGTTTCTAGGGAGGGGAGAAGTGGAATGGTCAAGGGAGCAACGAAGAACCCAGCTCCTCAACTTTGGGGCAACAAATGGAGCTGCCACCTGAGAGGGTTTCAGGGAAGTGGTGTTTTCAGGGCATATCTAGGTTAGGGTTTAACAAGATAAAAGTAATTTCAGAGAAGACTTTAAGGACATAGGGATTTTGCTGGTGATGGGCTCTGAAGGGAGAGTTTTCAGGAGTTAAGGGGAGGGTGACGAGGACAATGCAGGGAATGTACCTAGATATGATGTAACAGCTCACATACCTTCAGAGATATGGAGGGATATGAATAAAACATGCGAAAATACAGTAAAAAGTGTTAGATTAGACCATTTTCACAAAAAACAACAGAATTCTTAAAAATTTCAAGAAATTATAGCACTTAAGTACTACTTAAGCAGATTCTGCCTCAAAACAAATCAAACTTTCATTTGTCTCTATTCTTAGTCCTTGTACAAATTCTTAATAATTATGGAGTATCTCCAGTTTCATCTCCATTCCTCCCTATATTTTCTGACATTCCCCCAACATGACTACACTTACTTAGAATGTTTGCATCACATTTTGTAATGGCTTTAACTATTTTTCTGTTCTTACACAATAAGTCTGAGTTAGGGTAAGACTAACTAACGTAAGTGCAAACTCTGCCACTGACACATGACTAATCCATTTGAGCTTTGTTTCCTCACCCACAAAGTGGGGACACTTCAAAGGGCTGCAGCAAGGATTGACAGGGACGATTTTCAGTATTTAGCACAACTAACCACCTAGCAACCCTCAGCTCCCTTTCCTGTTCTCAAGATGCACAGATTCTCTTTTTTGGCTTGCTTTTGTGGGATAAATTTTCTAGCGCTGGATTACTAAAGCAAAGGGTATCACACAACTCTTTGTGTTTAACATGCCTGGCTATCCTGCTTTCCAGTATACCTAAAACAACTTGTATTTTTACCAGTAACCAATTATAGTTCTTCCATGTGCATCTTAGTTGGACCACAATCTCGCCAGCAGTGAGTATTCCTTTTTTTTTTCCTTAAAGATTTATTTATTTATTTATTTGAGAGCGAGAGCGAGAGAACGAGAGAACATACAAGTGAGTGCGGGGAGGGGCAAAGGGAGAAAGAGAGAGAAGCTTTAGCAGTCTCCTCTCTGAGCTTGGAGCCCAACGTGGGGCTTGATCTCATAACCCTGAGATTGTGACCTGAGCGGAAAGCAAGGGTCAGACGCCTAACGGGTTGTGGCATCCAGGTGCCCCCTGCAGTGAGTACTCTTTGAGTTAGATAATTCACTGGGTACATCTCTTGCCTGTAATCTGAATTTCTTTGAAGATCAGCAAAGTTATACAGTTGGATTTTTCTTGCGCAAATGGCTGTATAAATACATAATAAACATATCTGATGTCATTTAAATTTCTTTTAACCTCTAGTGATATATGTCCAAGAGTCAATGGGATATTTATAACTGGTGAGTCTCATCAGCACCAAATTCAACATGTCTCAACTCAGGGGAGCATAATACTTCACATGCAATATGTATTTAAATGTTCATGGAACAAAAACAGAAAATTACTTTGGTCCAGGACTAGCAACAATGAAGCAACGCATTAGTAACTGCAGGTTTTCAAAGTTATAAATAAAAGGTGAACTGCATTGACTATATACAGGTTTGCCTATTTCTGAACATTAGCTGAATGTTTTCACTCATCAGAGAAAGAAAGTAATGGTGTGCTATGATCTACTTAAAAATCATTATCTGAATCTTGCACAGAACTTGCATAGAAGTAATACTTTTTAGGGACCAAGTGAATAGATTCGATTAGATAAGCAGTTGAAGTAATCTTCCAGGATGAAGCAGACAATGTTTCAGCACTGCAATGTGATCCTCAGGAGCACAAAAGTAGTTTTCAGAGAGAATTCAAATTTAGAGGTCCACTTGGTTAGAATGTCCAGAACCATCTAACAGAGACACCAATTTTTGCCCAACATTTCCAATTTCTGTACTCATCTGTTAGAAGAATCAAAAAAGAAATTGTTGGTTTGGAACCTGAACATCATTCAAACAATCATTAAATCAGGTATAGTTTATGAAAACCTACCAATGAGAGTTTCTTTCCATAGGTATGAAATACTTCGTTTTAAATTTGTGATCAGGGGCGCCTGGGTGGCTCAGTTGCTTAAGCTGCTGCCTTCGGCTCAGGTCATGATCCCAGAATCCTGGGATCGAGTCCCACAAGGGGTTCCCTGCTTGGCAGAGAACCTGTTTCTCCCTCTCCCTCTCCCTCTGCCTGTTGTTCTGCGTCTCTCTGTCAAATAAATAAATAAAATCTTAAAAAAAATAAACAAATTTGCGATCAGTATTTTAGAAAAATTTTCCTAATAGGACAAGGGGAATCTGAATGTATGTCAGTCATTAAGTGGTCTGCAGATGTTCACTCTCTGAGCTGGGACCACCTGAAAGCACAGGAGCCTGTACTAAATTCCATCCTGTCCCTTGACAAATGCATTCGTTTGCCAACCACGGGCCACTGCACCCTCACTTTCCTGTATTACATGAGACATCACCCTTTAGAATTAGTGCTGCTTCTCTGAAATACAGCATGAGCCACATATGCGATCACATATTTTCTTTTTTTTTTTTTTTTTTTTTTTTTAAGATTTTATTTATTTATTTCACAGAGGGAGAGAGATCACAAGGAGGCAGAGAGGCAGGCAGAGAGAGAGAGGGGGAAGCAGGCTCCCCGCTGAGCAGGGAGCCCGATGCGGGCTTCGATCCCAGGACCCTGAGATCACGACCTGAGCCGAAAGCAGAGGCATTAACCCACTGAGCCACCCAGGCGCCCGCGATCACATATTTTCAAGTAGCCACATAAAAAAGTAAATAAGAGGTGAAATTAATTTTAATGTTTTACTTAAACCAATACATCTAAATAAGAAAATCGTTAATGAGATATTTTACCTTCTTTTTTTGCATTAGGTCTTTATTATTATATTTATTTCTTATACTAAGTCTTGAAAATCCTGTGCATGTGTTACACCAAGGCACACCTCTGTTCACACCAGCCACGCTGCAAGAACTCAGCAGTCACATGTGGCCAGCAGTTGCTGTGTTAGATAGTGCGGGTCCAGAACACCTCTGCCTTCCCTTAAAACTGTGATCACAGATACTGTTCAAGTCCTTTCTTGGGTGACAGAGTCCTCTTAGGGGGAAAACAACGTATCTCCTGACAAAATAAGATGCTTCCTCTCATGAAATAAGAGCTTTAGAACTTCTATCCTTTGTTTTCCTTGCCCTGTTTGTCATGATTGCTGATAATCTGATTCATATAATAGAGCCCGGGATTCCTAATGTAACCGTCCCTTTAACACCATTTTCCTGCTCTGCCAATGGGGGAGGGGGCACCTTGACCTTTAAGCAATTCTTTAGTTCTTTTTTTTTTTTTTAAAGATTTTATTTCTTTATTTGACACAGAGAGAGAGATCACAAGTAGGCAGAGAGGCAGGCAGAGAGAGAGGAGGAAGCAGGCTCCCTGCTGAGCAGAGAGCCCGATGCAGGCTCGATCCCAGGACCTTGAGATCATGACCTGAGCTGAAGGCAGAGGCTTAATCCACTGAGCCACCCAGGCGCCCTTTAGTTCTTTTTCTATTGTGTTTGTGATCTTACACCAGTAGCAGTCTCACATATATTTTGGCTTATGGACCAAATGAATAATCATCTTTGGTATGGTTGTCATGTCAATATTCAGCTGAATAATTTCTTAAAAGATTTTTATTTATTTATATCAGAGAGAGAGCAGGGAGAGGGGCAGAGGGAGAGAATCTCAAGCAGACTCCCACTGAGTGAAGAGCCCCACTGGGGGCTCAATCTCACGACCCTGAGCTGAAACCAAGAGTTGGATGCTCAACAGACTGAGCCACCCGAGGCGGCCCTCAGCTGAATAAATTCTAAACATTTAGTCTATTGGTGTTTGGCACCTATGGTGAACAGAAAATACCTTAGGGGCACTTACAAGAAACTATTCTGAGACCGACTAATACACACAGAAGAAAGAAAAAGAATAAAAATAAAGTAACAGCTAAATAAGACCAAATGTTTTAACATTTGAACACACCGTACCTCAGAAAAATGGATTCCTTTCATTCATTGTTTTAACTGTTCATTGGACAGCCAACAGTCAGTTAACATCCCTTTCCTCTTTCCGCTACAATTCCTTCGGACTGTCCCAGAAGATTTTAGTTTATATATTTTTTTGTGTATATGTATTATTACTTTAAACATTGTCCTAGTCATATGTTTATGTTTTAACAATCTAAAACCAAATTATTATTTTACATTTCTTACATCCCACAAACACCTTCAAAATATAAATATATCAAAGATCTTTTTTCAAGATTTTATTTTTTATTTATTTATTTTTAAAGATTTTATTTATTTGACACAGAGAGAGAGATTACAAGTAGGCAGAGAGGCAGGCAGAGAGAGAGAGGAAGAAGTAGACTCCCCTTCGAGCAGGGAGCCCAATGTGGGACTCGATCCCAGGACCCTGAGATCATGACCTGAGCCGAAGGCAGAGGCTTTAACCCACTGAGCCACCCACGCGCCCTCAAGATTTTATTTTTAAGTCATCTCTACCCCCAACATAGGGCTCGAACTTACAACCCCAAGATCAAGAGTCACACGTCTCACCAACTGAGCCAGCCAGGCACCCCCTAAATATACCAACTATCTTAATGGAATGCTGTAAACAATGGGTCACATCATATATGCAACTTCCTACAGCATGGGGTTGGCAAACTTGATCTGCAAATATTTTAGGTTTCATGCACTAAATGGTCTCAGTTGTAACTATCCCCCTCTGGCGATGTCTCCAAAAAGCAGCCACAGACAATCCGGAAACAAAACTGGACAGCTGTGTCCCAACCAAACTTCATGTACAAAAACAGACATCAGGTCAGACCTGGACCTCGGGCCGCATAGTTTGCTGACCTGTGTCCCAGTGGAAGGTGTGGAAAGTATGGATCAGGGAAGCGGCAAGAGGACGGGACATCAAACTGACAATGACCAGTCCCTTAAATACCAACACCCCCCCCTTTTTTTTTAAAGATTTTATTTATTTATTTGACAGAGACAGTGAGAGAAGGAATATAAGCAGGGGGAGTTGGAGAGGGAGAAGCAGGATGAGCAGGGAGCCCGATGCAGGGCTGGATCGCAGGACCCCAGGATCATGACCTGAGCCGAAGGCAGACGCTTAATGACTGAGCCGCCCGGGCACCCCCCTATTTCAACACTCTTAAATAGTTACACTGAGGTCTCTTGTAAGGTGCCTTGTGAGGTACACATCCTAAGCTGACCCATGTTTATTTTAGGATGGCAGTTTTTCCTTTCAATAGGAGTCTTCAATGAAAAAGTGTAAGCTGCGGAAGTCGACTATACTGGAAGAGTCCAAATGGCCAGCAAACATGAGTGGCTACAGTCTCTCACTGCATTGTTTAAGACCAATTTTCTACGAATTTTTACTAAGCTTCTGTTCTTTTACAAAAGAAGATGACGCTCGCAGATGAGTCAACTTTAAGTACTCTGGGAAAAGATGCTGAGCTCTTGCGTTACTATACGCCCTGTGACTGCTGTGGGCTGTCAGAGGCCAAGCCTGGAGACAATCTAGAGTGAAGAGCCAGTTCCCTGCCAAAATGTGAAATCGATTTACATAGCACATATTCCCACAACCCCCACACGAAGGAACTAATTTTTTAACAGACCGTTTCATGAATAACAGAGTCTTTGTGCCACCAAATAAAAACATTTGGAGATCATCGAAACATCTGTTCTGGGATGTTACTGTCAAACTCTGGTCCTGGAGAGGGAGGAAAGTACACTGTTTTTCAACAGCTTTGATGATTTCAGGAAACGTCTCCATTTTGAGCACCGTTCTGTCTGCAGAATCCAGAAACTCAGGGAACCAATTCAACACCAACGACATGCCCATCAATTACAGCCTAAATTTATGGTTATATTTAAACAGCAAAGATCGGTCCTAACTGCACCGTTTTCACGACACATTTCTAAAACTAAATTGCATTATTATTATGTTCACAAGAAATAACTGTCATCCAGGAACAATCCACTTCCGTGGGTGTGTCCTTCACGATAATCAGTGATTGACCTCAGAATGGAGGAGGTGTGGAGCACAGTTCAGAGGCCCAGAGTCCTCCCGGAGCCATCTATGTTTCAGGCCCCTGAGGATGCTAGGAGGCTACACACCTCCTTTCCGTAGAGGGACAAAATCAGTTGTAGGAAATGAAAACGGCAACACACTAATTAAGTAGAGACAGCAGTAAGACTGAGATGTGCAGAAATGACACAGAAAGTAAGAGGTGGCCGTATCCAGACCTGTCATGTTTGTTACCAGCTGAGAAGTTATGATCAATGATCAGTGGGAAATAAGTTCCATGCCACTGGTGAAGATGGGGCTCCCTGTGATTCGTGCTTCCCGGGTCCCCATTGTTGCTGGTAATGAGCACGGCCTGTGGTAAATCTTCTTCTACAGCTCAGGTTTTACTGTTCACCACCCCTTTAGCACAGTGGTCAACTTTATGTGTGTAAATAAAAAGAAACGGAATGAGACCTGAGGCCTCTCTCGTACCCGTCTGTGGGCCCATAACTCAAGAGAACAACACTCTCCTGGCATTTCCCTCATTCTGGAAGCAGAAAAACATGGCATAAATTGGGGCAAAATGATGAAACAGAAACAAAGCAAAAGCAACAAAAATGGCATCAGAACACCAAAGCAACCTTAGAATAGCTAAAATGAGCAGAAATGGCAAAGAAAAAGGAAACCTGGAATATTGAAATGCCACGACCACGTCTGTGTTATTCAGTGAGGTACCCCCAGCACTGCCCCACACGTGGCATACAGTAGGTGCTTATTAAATAGTGAACGAATGAAAGCATACATTCTTCTCTTACTTCTTTCAGAACCAGGCCACCAACATTACATTAAAACCTTTCAGGTCGATTGTGCAAATGAAATATGATCTAAATGGTTCAAATAATTGGGCTTTAAAACCAGTGGGCCATTTCCAAATATGAAGACATGAACACTTCTCAAGTGGGAAGAAATAATAAACCAGTTGCCTTTTTTCAGGAAGCAAATAAACCTGGGCAGGAATCTGCATGTATTTACAGTCAGGCTTTAACCGTACGCCTACTTTTGTCTTTCTATCTGTACCTACGCATGCAGGCTGGAGTTTCTAGAGGACTGAAATGCACAAGCAGGATTGCCAGGTAAAAGATACGCGCCTTTTTATTATGAACTGCACCAACCAATAGCATGCCCTTTAAAAACTTTATGCAAATGGTCACTTCCACCAACAATGTACGAAAACTCATTGACCTAAACCCTTCACCAAAACTGTTGGTATTCATGAACAACTTTGCTTCCCTTTTCTGGAGTAAGGGGAAGAGTTTAAAAGATTACTTAATATATACAAATGCCAAAAAATTCACAAAATGCCAGAGGGTAGAGGGTGAAAAGGGAGTCTCCTCCCCCATATGATCCTCAGACTTCTTTGCAGAGGCAGGGCTATCGTTCTCTAGTACATCCACCCAGAGACAGTATCTGATTCAATCTCTCTACACACACAGTGCCACTCTTTGCAAAACAACTGGTAGCACTATATCCAGTTATTTCATTATTCCATACAAAATCTGTCTCATTCTAAAAGCTGGACCCTGTACAAATACCATCACTCATTTAACCAGTTCCCTACTGATGGGTATTCATTCAGACTGATTTCAATCTTTTGCAGCCAGGGATGCTGAAGTTCATATCCTTGTACCAAAGGCACTGCATGCTTAATGCAAGTATATCGGTGGGAAAATGCCTAAATGTAGAATCGCTAGGCCAAAGGGTAAATGCATTTTTATTTTTGACAGATACGTAGAAATAACCTTCACAGAGATTCTGCTCACTTATATTCCCACCAACAGCGTGACTGTCATTCCTAAGACTTGATTGCTAAATTTTTTTTAAAAGATTTTATTTATTTATATGACAGAGAGGGACACAGCAAGAGAGGGAACACAAGCAGAGGGAGTGGGAGAGGGAGAAGCTGGCTTCCTGCCAAGCAGGGAGCCCGATGCGGGGCTCAATCCCAGGACCCTGGCATCATGACCTGAGCCAAAGGCAGACGCTTAATGACTGAGCCACCCAGGTGCCTCTATTGCCAAATTTTTTATCATTGCCAACATGATGGGTGGGAAACAGTTATTTTATTAGAATTTTAATTGTATTTTTCTTATTATAAAGGTGGATCTCATTTTTATGATAATTAAGTAATTTATATTTCATACTCTGTGAATTTTCTGTTCTTTCTCTTATAACCAATTTTAGAAATTTCCCTTAACCTTGAGAGTATTTTAAAAAAATAACGCAAACTTGAACTACTACAACATAGGATTTCCTATCCTAAAATCTGATTCCTACATCATTTCTAGTTATTTCTTAAAATTATGATGTGGGTATTTTTATTTATTTTTCCTTCTAAGATTATACACACAAAGTAGTCAGACCGTTAGTTTCAACTCTGAACTCCATCCTTGAACTTTAGTAGACCTGGATTCAAAATGGCATCATTCTATTTCACACCATGCAAATGGTTTCTCTATTTTTTTGAAAATGGGAAAATTGCATTTTCATTGCTTCTAACGGACCAGTTGCTTCTTCGGAATTATCAGAAATTTTCTGGGGCACAATGATCATAAACATGATGGAACCCATAAAGGTCTTAGATTTGAACATGGCTGCTGATGAGTTAATGTGGAAATCTTGGGGTCACCTTCATCTTTCTTCTCCTATACTCATTTTCCCGTAACTCTCATCCTTTGGACCCTTGCAATCAGTCTGCCCTCAGCACTCCCTGCCACCCTTCTTGCTTCGATCCTCATCACTCCATACTGGTTATTACAGCTTCAGGTGTTAAGCGCATTCTCATTTCTGCCCTTCCAGGATCGCTTTGCTCATCTTAAAACACAACCTGAATGGATTTCATCTCACTCAAGTGTTCAGTGCTCCCTTGTAAAATAAGTAAACGTATAATAGCCCTTCAATTTCTAGCCCCAATCAGGCTTCTCTGCCTTAGTTTTTAAGTCTCTCCATAAATTCACTCCACTTTGTTTCTGCAAGCGTTTCCTCCACCACCTGTGCAATCAATACTCATTCTCTCCCTCTCTGCCTTTGTTCAAACTTTCTTCTCAGTCTCTGCAAAACTATGGGCCCTTTTAGTGCCATTCTCAGTTCTGAGAGTGGCCATCTTCCTCCCTTATTCTACTTCTTCTCCTACCCTCTCAGCTCTCCTGACGGAACCCCTCTATCATCCTGGCTTCAAGGACCACCTAAAGGCTGACAACACACCAACCTTCCCTCCAGCCAGGCCTCCCCCGAATTCCACATCAACGCTACCCTATATCTGCTGTGTTATCTCCAACAGCTCTCCCACAGAGCTCTAAGAATTGACAGATGCAAACCGAACTCATCTTTTTTACTTCTTGAACCAAGCAGCCACCCAAGTGAGAACCTTGGGTGGTCATCCTCTACTCCTCCCTTTCCCTAATCTCTTACATTTAACTGGTGTTAATTCAACTTCCTTCCTCTTCCTGTTATCAGTCAATTCCTTTCTATTTCCACGAACACTGTAAGTTCCCAACTGCATCATCTCTCACTTTGGCTAATTTTCTAGTGGATCGCTTTGCCCCCTGATTTCCATTCTAGAAACTATTCCTTACACGACTGCTTAAAATTAAAATCAAATCATATTTTAAGTGAGGATGATTTGCAGAGGAATTATTTACAATAAGACTATTGCTAAGGGTGTGGGTGGGCTGCAGAGCAAGCACAGTGATAACCTAGGAATAGTAGCAGAGAAGTACCACCATAGACAGGCATGCCGGGACAAGAGGAGAGACTAGTTAGTGGAAGGAGAAAGTGGTGTAAGTCAGGTCACCCTGAGAAAGGGAGATGCAGCTGTTCCCTGGTGATCCTTCAAGGGAGGAAGCCAGAAAATTAAAGACCTTGACCTCACTCTCTTCCTGCCCATCTCCTGCTGGGGATAGCTATCCACTGGCTGAACTTATCTGGAAATCAAAGAGCAAGAGAGTCTGGTGATTTAGCCTTACAGGTCAGCCTCTGGGACGAAGGCAACAGAGAATGGATTGGGATGCATGCCCCTCCATCCTCTGACTTTAGCGGCTCTCCATCTACTGGAAACTTAACTTCTTAATGAATACATAGGCTGTCCAAGATCTGGCCCTCACTTTTGTCTCATCATGCTAAAACCCATCTAGACCCATCCATGGTGAACTATGCTTCTTCTCATACCGAATTCAGCATATGGAATGCCTCTCCCTGGCGTGGTGACTCTATTTAACCAGAATCAGTTCACTTATCACCTACTCTATAAAAAAAAATCTTAATCCATGTATATAATTGACCATACTCTTTACTGATCTCATTATCTGTCTATATATTTTTATCCAAGCATGTACAATATTTTATTGTCTTTATTTGTTTACATATCTATGTTTGTACACTAAACAGTGAACTCTCTAAAGAAAACAGGGGATGTGCCTAACACCGTTTTATTCCCACTGCTCAATACTGTTCAAGACACATCGTAGGTACTTAATAAATGACTTCTGAATGAGGAGGGAACGAATAACAACTCAAACCCAGTCATCCATGCAGTTTTCCCTGATGACCTCACCCCAGGCTGATCTTCACTTGTATTTATTACCAGAGTCTAACATTCAATGATTTCCCACCCACTTCACTTGTTTTTGTACTGTTTTCTTTGTTGACCACAAGCGCCCTGATAGCAGAAATCATGTCTTCTATCTCTCTGACAGCACAGCTGGAGTCCACACTAGACACTTAATAAATGCTGCTCTGAAGAGGAGAAATATACGTTTTTGGAGTCTCAGAATCAAGCACTTACATGATCAGAGAAGTCTTGTAAATTGGTAAAACTGATAAAAGGTGGAGATGGTAATCTGATAGCTCTAGCACCTGCTGATTTCTGGAGGCAGGAAATCTGGATTTTTATGGAAACACGTCCAATTTTTAATGGTTTTTAATGGTTGGCTCAAATAAAAATCTCATCTAACCCAGAGACTACTCTACATTTTTGAGAGGAGGGCATGGCTGTGGTTTGAGCAAGAGCTTAGAACATCACTGTCTAGGTGCTGCCATATGAAAGTGGGTGAACATCAGTCAGGAATGTTCAAGCAATTTAGGTGGAAAGTCTAAGCTCTTGGAATGCTTCATTTCTCCCTTAAACTGAAACAATGACGGTTAGTGGGAGGCCTCTTATTTACAGCCTTTCACACAAATGTTATGAGTAAGCTCACGTAAGACCTAGACTGTTGACAGCCTTCTGTCAGGAAATATCCTGAGCTCCTACTCCTGCCTTGACAAATACATTCAATCCGAAAATGTAATAAAGGGTGGTAGGTCCTGCCTGCTTTCTGAATGCCAGAGTATGTTAAATGCCAGAGCTGACAAAGATTAGAAGAGACAATCCCACACTAAATGACCAGGTTCTTCCTTCTTAAGATTGTTTATTTATTTATTTAGAGCATGAGCAGAGGGATGGGCGGGGGAGAGAGCCTGCGGTGGGCTCAACCTGGGGCTCAATCCCAGGACCCTGAGATCATGACCTGAGCTGAAACCAACAGCCAGATGCTCAGCCGACTGAGCCACCCAGATGCCTCTTAAATGACCAGCTTCTTCAGAAAGAGACTCAACACAGGATGTGGAAAGACAAAATAGAAATGAAAGAGAAAAATCTAGAGGGGACCCGAGCCATCTCAGGACGCCTTTTCCCAGCCAGTCTCTCTCTCTCTCACACATTATCTCACTCAACAATCCATGAGGGGGCGGGGATTACTGGAGACTTGACCTATGAGGAAACGGAAGCTGGCAGAGATTAAGGACTATGCCTTTGGTCACAGCAAGTCAACAGGAAACCCAGATGGTACGGTACCTCATGCGTTGTCACCCTAAACCCAACTTTATTTTGCTGCTTCCCCAAACTACCAATACCTCCCTCTTCAGGATGAGGTCAACAGGGTAAAGAGCTGGCCATGCCTTGTGAGTTGCTGAAAAAATATCCTAAAGATAGCAGAAAGAAGGATCATTTACTATTTATTTATGCAATGAATTCTTCTTTGATGGAGTTTGGAGGGCTATTCAGATTGTTTTGTTTAACCCCCAAAATGACCTTGGCAACTGGTTACATGCTGAAACAGGTCTTCATTTAAGTATAACTTAAGGTTATGGAAGGTATACAGTGTCACTGATAATTCACCCCATTTTGTGGAAAGAGAACCCAGCCACTCTTTTTAATCTCTGGCATTGAATTCATCAATGGGATGAAGCAGCTGCTTCTATTAAGGATCAAAAACCTATGTTAAAAAAAAAAATCAAACTTCCAGTAAGTAAAAAGCAACTTTATTTGAGGTGGGATTCCTTTGGAGAAATATAATCTATTTATCTACATTAAAAGTTAAGAACAGCAAAATAAAGCTTGATTTTTTTTTTTAAGTATGCTCTATGCCCAATGTGGGGCTTGAACTCAGGAACCCAAGAGCAAGAGTTGCATGCTCTACTGACTGAGCCAGCCAGCTGCCCAGTTTAATTTTTACTTGTAGAATTTAAAATCATATAGTATAAAAAGTGAGGAAGAAACAGAATATGGGAAGCAGGGAAGAGAAATGAGGAGAAAGGGAGATAGGAAAACAGATTTTAAAAAGAAAATGGGATGTAGAAATTGACATAAGAAAAAAAACATTATACACAGATAAACACGATTTCAACCCAGACAAGGGAAAGAAAGAACACCCCAATGCAAAAAGGCAAAATATGGCTGTACACGACAAAGACAGACTTCAGAGTTGTCAGTTTATACCTACAAGCAAGGAGGAAGCACACTGTGTAGAGTCAAAACTGTGTAGAGTCAAAGCTGAGGTCTCAAAAGTTTTCAATAGTACAGTTCCTATGATATATGCTTCTTTCCCATGCCTTATGGAAGTATTTAAAAAGGAAAAAGAGAGCCAAACTGCATGTCCAAAGCGTGTGTGGGGCGGGGGGGGGGCACTCAAGGATTTTAACATTCCACCATTATTTCTCTATTGAAACATGACCCCATTCTTGGCTTCTTATTTGCTCCCTTTTCCACAGCCTAACAGTAAACTCCCACACACCAGTGGGACCACGGAGGGGAACAATAATACAAGCAGCTGCTCAAGCTGTGGTTTCCATTAGGAAAAAAAAGTGCCTTGATTATAAGGGATTTAGTTTTTAACCTTTTGGCCAAAACTGAAGTGATTAAAACTCCACGTAGAGAAACACGAATGGTTTCTTAAAAGTATGATGTAGAGCATGCTCAGCATTACCAAAGCAGAGTGGGGAGGGCAGTCCGAATTCTGACACCCACCTTGGCTTCATGCATGGACTCGGACATGGGAAAGCTAGCAAAGACACAGAATCAAAACCGATCACATAGGTCCTAAATTTTATTGTTGTAAAGGTCAGGGATACATTTTCACCAAATTCTTTAGCTACAAAAAGCAAGGTAATCAAGCCATAAAATGATACAGAGGAACCTTAAATGCAAGTGACAGAAGAGAAAGAAGCCAACCTGAAAAGACGGCATGTATGACTCCAACTATAGGACGTCTGGAGAAGGCAAAACTAGGAGACAGCAAAAGGATCAGTGGCGGGCGCCTGGGTGGCTCAGTGGGTTAATGCCTCTGTTTTTGGCTCAGGTCATGATCTCAGGGTCCTGGGATCGAAGCCCGCATCGGGCTCCCTGCTCAGCGGGGAGCCTGCTTCCCCCTCTCTCTCTCTGCCTGCCTCTCTGCCTCCTTCTGATCTCTCTCCCTCTGTGAAATAAATAAATAAAATCTTTAAAAAAAATAAATAAATAAAAGGATCAGTGGCTTCCAGGGATCAGTGGAGAGGGAGGGGTGAAAAGGCAGAGCAGAGAGGGCTGTTAGGGCAATGAAAAGATCACTCTGTATCACGTTATAATTGTGGATACACTTGCCAAACACAGAACGTACACCACCAAGAGTGAACCCTAATGTAAACAACAGACTTGGGGTGATCACGGTGTGTGTCAAGGTAGGTTCATCAATTGTGACCCCTCTGGTAGAGGCACAAGGTATGTGGGAAACCTGTGTACCTTCTTTTCAATTTTGCTGTGGACGTAAACCCGTTCTTAAAAATTCAGTATTTAAAAAGAAAAAATCGCAAGGCCAACTCCTGAAAAGCTTGCACTCACTACGAGAGCAGAGCTAAGGTGTAACCCCTGAGGCCAGGCATGTTCTATTCTTGAGGCTCAGCATGTGGGTGGCCACCCCTGACATGTACTCATTGGTTGTCCTTCTGCCTCCACAGCTTCCTCTGCACAACAGTTACCAGCCAGAACTTCTGGATGGAAATCCTGGCTTTCCCCCCTACTGTGCAACTTTGGTTACATCATAACCTTTACACCTCCATCTGCCTCCTGGTTCTCCAATACAAGGGTAATAAAACCAGTATCAGTTATTGGGATAAAACATATGTTAAAGGGCTTAACACGGTAAGTGGCTCATGATAAGGGCTCAATGAACATCAGATGGGACAAAGATATACTTGTCATGAATGGAAAGGAGTGTAATCGTGCCACTATTTTGAGTTCCTTTCTGTTTAGAAGAACAGTATTAGCTCTTGGAAAAACTCCACCAGAGATGAGCCATTAAAAAGTATTCTATGGGCGCCTGGGTGGTTCAGTCAGTTATGGACTTGACTCTTGATCTCAGCTCAGGTCTTGATCTCCAGGTCGTGAGTTTGAGCCCTGCATTGGGCTCTGTGCTGGGTGTGGAGTCTATGTGTTTAAAAAAAAAAAAAAGTATTCTAAACTGGACATAGTTAAAGAAGTGGCACAACTGGCCATCAGGTAGATGGGAGGATGAAAGAAAGAAATACAGAGAACTGGGATTTGGGGTGGCGTGCTGCTGCCTGTTAAGAGACTCCTATTCTGGGAAAGATAGCGAGCCAGAGATAACAAATGCTACCCTTCCTATGACAAACTGCCCCCTAGCCCCTCTACTCAATGAAGAGCAATTCCAATGAAAATGTCTCAGCTTCAGATATAATTACTTTAATATATTTGCGACCACCGTGACTGTGGATGGAGTCCTATGCTCACCAGGAAACCAGCCAAAACTACAGTAAAGAAGGGCAACTCCGGGTGCCTGGGTGGCTCAGTTGGAGCCACCGACTCCGACTCTGGCTTGGGTCGTGATCCCAGGGTCCTGGGATCGAGTCCCACATCTGGCTCCCTGCTCGGTGGAGAGCCTGCTTCTCCCCCCACTGCCTGCTGCTCTGCCTACTTGTGCTCTCTATCTCTCTGTCAAATAAATAAATAAAATCTTTTAAAATATATTAAAAAATATTAAGAAAAAAAGAAAGGAAACTCCAGCAAAAATGAAAAGGACCTACGAGACAGAGAAGCCTCATCCTTCTCAAATCTTTTTCTTTTACTTAAAAAACAGAGAAGCAACAGTCATCCTTACTGGTGCTCTGAAACCGGGGGCTCCATTTCTGTTGAAGCGTTCGATGAACGAGCACGCTTCCCAACAGTGATACAGACCTTTGTTCTACACCTCCAGAACCAGCGAACGGTTTCCCCTCCACCCCCTCGTGTCGGAACCACTCTCTCTTCTTGCGTTTTCGCTGGTCTCTGTGGGCAAAATGCCCGGTTCCTGCTCAGCTCCCTTCTTCCAATACTTCCTTTTCATCAAAGGCCCCCACTTCTATTCCCCACACATCCAGCTTACTGAGCATTCCCTGGTGCCTTTCAGGTTTTGTCCCCCATCCATATCATACAGGCTGTGGTGCAAGTGCAGGACTGAGCTCAGTCAAATATTCCAGCCCGCAAGGGGAGTTATGTAAACAGGCTGCTTCTGGCAGGAACGTCCGATGGGATAAACAAGGATGGAGAGAAAAAGTACTCTGCTAGCAGTCACTTTGTCAGGGCGCAGACACATATTTCAAATACAGAATTCTTGTTCTTAATGTAGGATCTGGCTGTTAATGAGCCTAAATTACTGGGAAAAATTAAAAACAAAACAAAACCAAACCCTGATGAGGCCTGAGTCAGCAATTGTGATTTCTGAAACTGTACTCAGGGGACTGACTTTCATTTTCTGGTTCTAGAATTTTATTTTTTCAAAAATAAAAAGCCAAAACCACTTAAAGTGCCAGGGAAATGAGAAGGCTACTGTAAGAATTTGTAACGTTTAAGAACTATAGAGATGCTGAATGGAAATTAAGGCTAGTAATCTACCGATTAAATAAGATACATAATCATCAGAAAATGATGAATAGTCCGAATCTGTGCTGATGTGTTGATACAGAGACTCCTCGGTGTCTTAATACTTGGTCCATAGGAACAGTGATGAAAATGTGGTATTTAGCCTTGCAAACAGGAGCAGATGCAAACAATTCACTAGAGGAAGGTACTGATAGCTCATACCGGAGAAAACAGGTATCAGTAAAGCAAACAGGTCTTGTAATACCTGAAACCGGAAACCCGCTAATATGTGTGGCAAGGAAAGAAAGTCTAGAAAGTTTCCGGCTTTTGTTTACAAATTTACTGTGAAACATACAGTGTGATGGATAGTTCATGTCTGAACTGCAGTGCTCGCTATGAGATGTACAACGTGCTAGTCAAAATCTTTTTGCATAAGTATAAACACATGTTCATTCAGCAAAATATTATTTAGGCTTCCTTTGCTACGTTAATGGTAGGCAACGTGAGTAGCAGAGAAGAGCTCAGCCCAGTCCCATAGAAGATCCGGGACTCTGGGGAAAGGACTTCTCTGTGGGCTTCAGTTTCCTCACCTATAAAACTGGGATGGTAATACCTATCTGCTGGGATTATTGCAAACACCGAAAGAGACCATGTATTTACAACACTCTCAAAGGGCAGCATGCACTTATAAAGAGGAAGAGGACTGATACCCTTTCATATTATCAAGATTCAGTAACAGAACTAAAAATAAGGGCTGCATTATTTCCCTCTTGTTTTAACAATCAGGCAAAATAATCTAACAATTCCAAGAATATTTACTTACTTACTACTCTGTTCAAGGCAGTGTAGAGTGTGCAAAGTGCTACAGACAGTTCAGGTACGTGGAGATTACCGGGAAGAAAAATAGTCAGAAACCTGTGGGGTTTTATTTCTTCTTTCATTTACATATAAGCTTGAATTCTCCAATGCCAATTCAATTTTTAAGATATGAATGATTTAGGGTGGCATGTTTTCTTTTGCATGCCCTGCAACTAACTGATGAATCCAAAATAATGGGATAGTAGATAAACTCAATCACTGAAAAATACAGTGAACTGGGACCTTAATTTACGCTGGCTGCCGTGGCTGACCTCCTAGAGGTAAGAGAGACAATGTCAATAAATAAAGGTTTTGTTCGGTAATCACACTGGATTTCCACCTCGGGTCCAGCCGAAACCTTCCAAGGCTGGGATGGAGTGTGTTGACATTGTTTTCATGAATGTTATTCTGACTCGTCATAGAGTGCCAGCTTATTCCCTCAGCCCTTCTGAGTCATTTCAACTTATACAAACGTGTGTGCAATGAATGAAGTTAGAGCGGGGTCAGAGAAATGGAAAAAAATATTTATATGCCAAAGACTGGAAAAGGCTATGTGGTCTTCGGTGTTTGTAAAACGGGATCACTATATAGAAAAAAAAACTAAAAACAAATTCCTACCTGACACTATCTCTGGGCAAGGAAGGACAGCAACAATTACATTCAGGGATTTCTGTTCAGTGAAGGATATTATGGGAAAAGTTGACAGATGGGTGGAAGAATAGATGATGCTTGCAAAGCCTAAAACTGAAAAGAGATGACATCCAAACTATTCAAGGAGATCCTGCAGATCACTCACACACACACACACACACACACACACACACACACACACACACACACACACACACACAGCCAGTATAAGCATAGACCAATATAAGTGGGCAACTTACTAAGGAGGAAGCCTGAAGGTGAGCAAGCATGTGAAGAGAAGATGTGTAGTCAAAGAAATGCAAATGAAGAGCTATTACTTCACATCTCTTAGACTGCAAAATTATAAATTCCTGATGGGGGTTAGGAATCCTACTGGACTATGGTGGGAACGAGGCTGGGGCAGCCAGTCTGGAGAGCAGTATGGCATCATTTAGTCAAATTAACTCTACTTTTTTCTAAGACCCAGCAGTAAGCAGTTCCACTCCCGTGTCTGTATCCCAAAGAAATGTACACCCAAAGCCACAGGGGGAGCATATAAGGATGCTCACTGCTGCATGACTCTGGCTGCCCACCTTTGGGAAACCACGAAAATACACAGCAGTAAGAATGGATTTTTAAAACATGGTGTATCTCTAAAACACAGTCCTATATGGAAAAAAAGAAATATATGAGATTTAAAGCACAGCATGATTTATGTTTAAAATATTTGCACATAAACCTTTGCCCTCTTCTAAGAATACATCCAAAGTTAAAAGGTACACTAAACACATTTAAATAGTTGTATATGGGAAGGTGGGAGGGTTATGTACTACCCAGGATGAAACAGAATAAAATCAAATCCCCCCCCCCGCCGCCACCATTTATTTCTAAAGAGAAAACTGTTATCACTAGTATTTTTAACATTTACTCAATATATCAGGAAGGCAAGAGAAACGAGTGACAGAGCCTAAAAGGTAGGAGGGAAGAAGGGAAAGATTTGAGTTTTCTTACAGGCGACGCAATGGGTTTGCCCAACAAATGAAAACATTCTTACTTGAAACAACAGCTGCCTTCCAGCACAGCACTGTCTTCAAAATTCCATACAGGCCCCCCATACGGATACACTCTGATATCAATACACCCTTGCCTTGGAAGAGAACGGGAAATACCTCCCAACCTCTCCAAGAGCTTTAGTTCACAAAAAATATGTGTTCTTTTATCATTTCCACCAAACTGATGTCATATAGAAAACTTTAAGCCCCCCCCCATTCTATTCCATTCATTTTGGGGGTAGCAAAAATCTAATGATCTCAAGAACATTTCCTCCTCACATTTAAAAACCTCACATTTGGAGTTATAATCCTTCCAGTGTTATACTGTTTTTTATACCAATAGGAGCTTCTCAGTGGGTTCCCTAGGTTGTGAAGAATTTCATGTTGCCCTACATACACACCATGGATTCCTAACCAAAATGAGAGACGACTGGTGCTATGGAGTAGGTGAAAATTGATTGTTACAGCTTTTAAGGGTGCATCCAAATGTACATTAAACTGTTACATATAATGCTGTAAATACACAAATGTGGATAAAATTGTGGATTTATAATTTTATTTTAGAAGTAACGTATTAATATACGCCATGAGAAAATAAAGCAACACATCATTAAATTCTTAAGGAGTAACATGAACTCCTGGTTCTCAAATGGGTGTGCGTCAAAGTCACCTGGAGGGCTTGTGAGAACACAGACTGCCGGGCCCCACCCCACTCTCGGATGGGGTAGGCGTGCGGTGGGGAGTAAGACTCCATTTCTATCAAGTTTCCAGGTGATCCTGCTGCTGGCGGTGCCCACTCTGAGAACTCTGCATCAGCTCAGGACAGAACTGGCGTTAATGGTAAGAGGAGAGAGATCACAATGGCATGGTTGGGACGGAAGAGAAACTGGGACACCGAGGACACCCGGAAGCTGCACTGGGCTCTGGACAATTAGAGAACATGGAGGAGGTGAGGGTACCTAAGCACAGGTAGAGCCGGGGGAGGAGATGACAAGCAGTAGGGGCAGCCTGATGGGCACGGTGACGGAGAAGGCGGCAGGTGGGTGAACTCAATCTACTCAAATGGTGTGAGCAGAGGATTGACACAAACTGTTGCCCTAGACAGCCCTCCGGCCCACTGGATATGCACCTTGTCCCACTGCTACCCTCAGATATGAAGGTGGGGGACAGGCCAGCTAAGAGCCGTCACTGGCGAGCACTTCAGCCTACAATGCTTTTGTAGAACTTATCATAATTCTAATTAAGCAATTATAAAAAAAGTTGTATAAAGTGTGTTTCTCCCACTCTCATGAGAGAGATGGGGTGGTATTTCCGGCACGTTCCCCTACACAGCTCTGCACTGTATACACATACTGAATGAAGGAGCACACATGCAGGGGCCTCAGACCCAAGCTGGTCGGAACGCAATGAACTCTTCCTGGCTCCCTCTATGGCTCTCCTTTAGAACTCAGTGCCAAAGCCTATGGTGAGCCTTGTGTTTCTCACCCTCCTTTGGGCAGAGCCACAGGTGTAGGGTGCAGGGAAGGCTCACCAGAACCAAGTCTTACCACTCTAAGAAAGGAGGATAAGAGGCGGGGAAGGAAGGTAGTTGAGTCTCCAGTCACAAAATCCCAAGGGAGTTTCCCCTACTATGTAACCTAGATGGATAATCCATTCATCCTTCCATTCTGAAATCTACACAGTCCTGTGATGTTCGGACAGTAGCCGGGGAAAGAGTGATGCCTGTTTCCATCTCTGCATAGAACCCAGTTCTTCCTCTTGGCCACCTGATGGGACGTTGTGAGGACTTAAATGAACCGAGCCTAGCAGAGTTGAGTGCAGTGCTTGGCACTCAGCACGTCACACGTGGAAATGACCGATTCTAAGTTCCTAATGCTGGTCCCTCACACGTGCGCCCTGGAAGGCTGCTTGGGCCCTTCCCTGAGAACACTGGAATGAAAGAGTATGAGTCACCAACCTGGTGGTCTAAGACATGAACTGAAATGACAATGACAAAAACAGACACAGCAAAAGGAGGATCCGGTTTAGGAGGTAAAAAACGTGTTTTTCCTTTGGTGCATCTGAGGCTGAGGTGATAGTAAGAAAGTGGAAGTGCATTCAGTAGGCAGCTGAACTTTGCAAAGGGAGAAGTCACAAAGTCAAACCTATAGGAGGCACCAGTGGAAGCTGTGAGGGTTAGGTTTTCTGCAGAGATGACGAGACAGAAGACAGGCGCTGAGTCTGAAGGTCAACGCACTAGGGAGGAACCAAAGAAGACAAGGAAATGAGATGACGGAAGAAAGTGGGTCATCAGGAAGGGTGGCAAGAACAGTTTTGCGGACAGCTCCCACTAGTGTCTGCTCTTGCAGACTCAAGGAGCAGAAATGGGAAAGACCATGGCTCTGACAACCGGAGTCACTGTGACATCAAGAGCCTGGTTTCACGGGCGAAGTACCCACTGATGACCAAGGCCCCTACAAATGGCTGTGATCCGTTCTCTAAGTCAGAACTTCAAGAGTTGTCGAGAAACTTACGCAACTTCTCAAACTTACAGTACAAACTCCAATTAAGTGGAAACCTAGCCCACTCTCTTTCATTCAAACGAGCCCCAAATACAGAAAGTCTGTGTGATTTCCTGGGAAGAGGCAGTTGGATCATGGCATTAGAGCTCATCCTCTGAATCGTTAGCTGCTCCAAATACTCTTCCTGGCTGACAATAACACTTAATCTGGTGTTGATTTTTCTTTTCTTTTCTTTTTTTTTTCAACTTCAGACATTACCTCTAGTGCTCATCATTAGTGTAAGTAATGGAGGGAGGTACATAGGGAGCAGCAGCGACTGGTTTGGAAAAAAGACTCCGATCTCTATGCAGGCTGGTGTGTGATGTGCAGAGTGAAGAGCGAAGTCTATTTCTATTCCACGTAAGCACGAAGCCATGACCACACAGGCCAGCCCCTGCTGTGCTGGGGAGGACGATTTAGGAAAGGATTCATCAGGGACGCTCAGGGCCATATTGTGCACTGAGCAGTTAAGAACATAGTGAAATTACAGTTTGAAAGAAGCAGGTGTGTGGAGAGAGGGAGAAAGAGCAAAAACCTACAGAAACTGTAACCAAGCCAAATACTTCAATTCCCAATTCAATTTAGCCCCTTTCCCATCAGAAAAATCTCTAAGAGAAGAGAGGGCTTTACAGAAGGCTTAGTCGATCAGACCCCAAGGGGTGCAAATTTCTGAGGCAGTTCTGATGAGTGATGAGAAAGCCCAGTGGTATATATAGACTCCACTGGGAACGGCTTTGAGACAGATGACACCCTGAGATGTCAAAATTGTTATTTTTGTGGAAATAAAATCTGCTGCCAAGTTTTTATTTACCAAAACTTCTCACCTTAAAGGGAAAATAAATAGAAAATTGCAAATACACTATAACAGTCCCATTTTGGCGGGAGAATGGAAAAGTGAAAGCAACGATGGTTTTCATATTTTTCCAGCCTAATTAATATATGCAGAGAGGAGCTCCAACTTCATGAGGCACAAGACAGTATCCCCCCGAGGGAGCTTCCACTTGGGAAGAGGGAGACAAAGGAGGTAGCAAAATGGTAAAAAAAATAAAAATTAAAAAAAAGGAGTTGCTTCCAAGGGCCCAGGCTGTCCTGACAGGGCGTACCTATGACTGGTATTGTGGTCTCTCATTGATGTTAACTTTGATAAAAACTAAGGATATCCCGATCTTGTCTTCTTCCTTTAGAACATCTCTCTGGGGCAAACCAGGGGACTATCATGCCCATGAGACTCTCACGTCTCTGCTTTTTCTCAGTGAAAATCCTGTGATTGTATTTCCCTCCTCTTGGTAGGAGTGGGAAACTGGTTCGGGTAGGCGATGTGTGGGAACCAGCAGGACAATGACAGAAACACTGAAGAGGGGGTGGCCAAGAGCACCTTATCTTTGCCACTAATGCCCACTTCAACCGGGGAGCTTTAAGGAACGCCCTTTTCGCCCACTCCTTCCTCCCTCCTCAAATATAACCACCTCCCCCCGCTGCCAATTTTCAAATTGGCACAATGATTAATGACCCAGGCAAGAACTTAATTTCCTGTCCAGTAGTACAAGGCTGATTTCCAATAAAAGAACTCACTCAAGACAACTATTTCCTCTCCACAGCTTCTAATCTTTTATTCAATTGTGGGCATTCTTCCCTCTCAGTGTGAAAGCAGAATCAATTTTTGAACTTCCATTTGGTGACTATTCCAAAGAATCACAGAATGCTAGAGCTGGAAGGGACCTGAAAGGCAATGTAATTCGACCTCCTCTTTTCTTGCAATTCAAGCAGGACTTAAGATGAAGGCTTTGACTCACATCTTCTGTGTGCACATGGTCAAGCTGCAAGCGGAGAGGGAATTACTATCATTAAAGCACACAGCTTGGGTCCTCACTGGTCTCATTATGGAGTTACCTTTAATGAAACAGTCTATTTTAAATTGGGAACTAATCACCATGGGAGAATATTTCTGCAATTATGGGCTCAGGCAAAACACAAACAAAACAAGTGTCAGTGAAACCCGTCAGATACAGCAACACAATTACCATGTTCAATTACCTCAGGATTCCTTAAATACCCATTGCAGATGTAATGAGTTGTCCTGATTTGAACTACATGTATCCATCTCTTGTCTTTATTTCTCAGAAATGCTTGATAGATAACTCCATTGGTTTCTGTGAAATTAATTCTGAAAAACAGAGGTTCCTAAACTAGATGCTAATGACTGCATAATATAGTACCTTCTTTAGATGCATGATTTCCCAGAGACAATTCTAGTTACAATTCAGGAAATGCTCTCTGGGTTGCTGCCTAAATTATCTGAAATTCACAAGTGAGGGTATGCAAATGGCAAGGAATGGGTTCGGCTGACTGTGGGTTGAGGGATGGCTGGGTGACCACGGTAGCGACAGGGCGTGTTGTAAGCAGTGAGCATTAACACTGAAGAACCAGTAATGGACAGTAAAGTTACAAGGTCTCAGGACATATCCTGTTCTACTTACCAGCTGTGTACTCTTCCCTAAGTATTGTATTCCTTTTGAGGCTCAGTTTCCTCATCTGTAAACAAGCAAAACTTGAGGCCTGCTGGAATGTTATAAAAATCATATGAAATAGTATGATGGCAAGCACCAATCACAGCACCTACCAAATACTGGTGCTCTAAAAATACTTGCTGAATTTAAATATCTTAATCTCATGTTATACTTTCTTCTTAGCCAAGACATCTTGATTGCCATAAAGATGCATGATGGCCTTTCATTATTAAAGTTAGCATATAGCCACCAGAGAATCCAACAGGTCAAATGGCATTGGCTCTGGCCTATTTCCCACTCAAATGCTCTAATGAACCAAAAATCAAACGTGGGTCAAACATGGTCACAGAATTTAATGACATCAATCTGAACACTGCAATGAGGCGAAGCCTGAGGACTAGAAAAAGCATGGGCTTCAGACCAGATGAGCTCCACTTACCAGCAGCAAGACCCTGGACAGATTATTGAACTTCCCTGAAACTTGCCTTCTCCATCTATAAAGTGAGAACCCTACCAGTGACTTCACAGGTAGTTATGAGGAATAAATCATACTATAGCAGATGTGTGCAATCCAGTCAGCTTGAATCAGTTCCTGGACTCAACACAGGTGACTCGAAATGGCAACTGCTAAAAATATACAATCCAGGGGGTCTTTATGCGAATGCTATTCCTCTGTTTCCACTTATTTTTTAAGAGTAATGCCACCAGCTGTTCTACCTGCTGCACAGATTCGTCATGAAAATCCAATGAGACAATCTAGGGAGAAGTTCAAAGCTACGAAGTATTAGCTATTGACTCTATATTCCAGGCAAAAATTACTGCATTTTGGTGTTGTCTTTGGGAAATAAATCCCTGGAAAACATTTTTTTAAAAAAGATTTTATTTATTTATTTGAGACAGAGCAAGCAGGAGCTAGGGGAGAGGCAGAGGGAAAGGGAGAGGGAGAAGCAGACTCCCACTGAGTAGGGAGCCCAGTGTGGGACTCCATCCCAGGACCCTGAGATCATGACCTGAGCTGAAGGCAGACGCTTCACCGACTAAGCCACTCAGGCGCCTCCCTAGAAAACATTTTTAATGATTTGTTTTTAAGCTCCAAAAAGTTCAAAAAGGGGTCAAAATGGGGACTGATAAAGCCATGTGCAATTTGTTGGGCAAGATCAAATGCAGCTTTGGCTATAAACTTAAACTTCATCCACACAAACCAAGGCAGATGATGTACGCAAGGGAAGTTTTTGAAAATTTACAATGTGAACCTAAGTATGGCCAATTAATACACATTCTGCACTACAATTCAGAATCTGCTATACAAGCTTGAGAGCAATAACTCCGGAAAATTTTGTAGGCCTGTGTGCTCCTACTCAGCCTATCCACTTACGGGTGAGATGGATGCCTGAGGCTCATTGCTTCCCTCTACATTAGTCATAGGAAAGAAGGAAGACTTCGCTTTTATAACCTTTGAGATCCAGATGATCTAAGGTAGAAAGTTACATTTTCAAAACTGAAGTCTTTACCACATTTAATATGATAATGGGTAGGGATATGAACCTTCAAAATGGCCAAGAGCTAGACAGCCAGAAGATATTTTCAAGGGTTATAGAATGTCTTAGGAGGATGTTATTTTCTATTGAAAAATCCATCTGTGCTCCAAGCTTTCCCAGCCTAAAATTAGTGGGTGGCTCAATCATCACCCAGAGAACTCAGCCAGTCTGCCACTCTTAAGTTGGACAGCACTTTTACCCTAGCTGGCTCTCTCAGAGGCAGTATTTGGAACTTCCTTGGTTGAATGCAAAACACATTAGCTAACTAACCAAACAAACTGGAAGGAGGCAGGACACAAGACCCAAACCTGGCAAACTTGAGGACTGTGAAAACATGCTCAAATGCTCTGGGGCAGTGGGGAGGGTGACCCAAAGAGTGAAGGAGGTGGTTTCTTTAAAGTTTCAATCCTTATGCATCCACAAATACAGTCACCGAAAATGCAGAATTAGAAAGGAATGAACTGCAAACCTAAATTCTTCTAACTTGAAATACTCATAGCCCTGAGGGACCAAGTAAGGCATATAACCTGGTAAAACCTTTCCCCCTCCTATCCTGAATTCAGGTAGGGGTTCTCTTAAGTATTCATTCTCATATTCATTCGTTGCACCTACCTTTCTTCTCCTATAGGCATAAGATTGGGGGTGGTGGCTGCACAAGGAAGGAATCCTTTCAATTTAAAGTGAAAGGACCTAGGTTCAATCTAGCCACTTAATAACCACTAATTTGGCATGGAACCGAATGTTGCCGGCCTCAGTTTTCTTATCTGTAAAATGGGAAAACACATGAACTGCTGATTTCAGTGTGTGACCGTGTGTGTGCACTCTGCCTTTGAAAGGCAATGCAAACTGCAAAACAGAACACAGAAATTATGATGCTTAAGTACTTGCAAAGAAACAGCAAAGCTCCTAAACTAGAGTAAGTAACAAGGGCCTCTGATTCTTTAAGGATCTCAAGATTTTGGATATTTTGGGTACTTCACATTTAAGCTCTAGATGATCACACTAAAGTCTGAACCTCCCACAGAGGCTGTCTTATGCAGACATGCAGTATTCCAGAGCTTTCCTGCAGCAGGCTAATGGCACAGGCAAAGACAGATTAATAGGTATGATGGTTATTTTGTGTAAATTTGGTTCAAACATGCTTCCCAATTATTTGGTCAAAGACTACTGTAGGCATTTCCGTGAGGGTATTTTTAGGGATGCAGTTAACATTTACTCAGCACATGATAAGTAAAGCACATTGCTCCCCATAGTGTGGTGGGCCTCATCCAATCAGTTGAAGGCCTTCAGAAAAAGACTGAGGTTCCTTGAGAAGGAGATTCTCCCAATAGACTCTCTGGTCTCGAAATGCAACTCTTCTCTGTATCTTTAGCCCAGTGGCCTACCCTGAAGGACTTGCCAGCCTCCACAAATGTCTCAGGCAATTCTTTGAAAGCTATCTATCTCCTCTCCCTCTATACACACAAATACCCTACTGCTGTTTCTCTGGAGAAGCCATATATCTATATATCTATATATCTATATATAATTATTTTTAAGATTTTATTTATTTGACAGAGAAAGAGAGATCACAAGTAGGCAGAGAGGCAGGCAGAGAGAGAGGAGGGGGAAGCAGGCTCCCTGCTGAGCAGAGAGCTCGATGTGGGACTTGATCCCAGGATGCTGAGATCATGACCTGAGTCGAAGGCAGAGGCTTAACCCACTGAGCCACCCAGGCGCCCCTGGAGAAGCCTAACATATTGAATTTCACCCTCCTTAGTTTTAACACTAAACCATGAAAATTTACTTCATGTCGTGCTTTGCTTCCACTCCAGATGTTGATGTGAATGCTAGTCTTATGGCCCATGACAAACGGCTCCAGAAGCATCCCTACTAGGACACCTGTACATCTATTCTGTGAAAGCCTTGTCCTAGCACTGTAGCAAGATCTCGGGGTGGTGGGTGGTGGGGGCAGATATGACAGCGCTGTAGAGAAGGCCTTTTCTGCAGGCCTTTAAGAAACTGGAAACCCTGGAGACAGAAGTTTTCTTCACAGAAGATGAAGGGCTTGGGCTGGGCCTATGGGGAGGGCTGCTGCCTGAACCACTCCATCCAGGCCTTTAGGCTCTACCTTGTACAGACCTGTATCTCCTGAACCCTTCTCTCCACCCAATCTGCCTGAGCCTCCACTGGACAACTCCCTGAGGATGCCCCACAGACAGTGCACATACACAAATCTCATTTCATAGTATTTCTCTCTCTAATCTGACCTTTTCCCCTCCGCTTCTTAACTTTCCAAATGAAAGTCAAAATCCATAAAGAAACACAAAACCAGGAGCCCGGACTGGACTTCACCTTCATCATCCCCACGTGGCACCACATCTACTCCATCACATGGTAATATCAGTTGTTCCATACAAATATTTCTCGAAGCTGTTCCCTCTGCTCCAGCCCTGCTGCCCAAGTTCTGACTCTCAATAATCTTCATCTCTGCAGATTCCGAGCTCCGCCCACCCATTCACCCATCACAGTGGTGCTGGGATGAGCACTCTAAAATGTAACCTAGGGGGCCTGGGTGGCTCCGATGGTTAAGCATCTGCCTTTGGCTCAGGTCATGATCCCAGGGTCCTGAGATCGACTCCCACATTAGGCTCCTGGCTCAGCAAGGAGGTTGTTTCTCCCTCTCCCTCTGCCTGCCTCTCCCCCTGCTTGTGCTCTCTGACTCGCTCTCTATCTCTCTCTCAAAGGAATAGATAAAATCGTAAAAAAATTAAAAATAAATAAAGTGCAATCTAATGCTATAGTCATGGCCCTGGCTAAAATCCTTCACCAGCTCCTCAAAGACATTTGCATACAATTCAAAATCCTTGGCAGAAATGACAAAATCCTTCAAAATGTAACAGCTCCCTCCTCTCTAGCAGCATTTCTGCCAGGTCTTCATAGAGCCCAGAGTGTCTCCACACCTGTCTGCACTCTTGGCTCTGTGGACACCCTTTTCCTTCTCAGTCTCGCAAAATGCTGTCCTAGGTATTGGGGGCAGGATGGTGAGTCACACAGACTGTGTTGGCCCTTTCGAGGTTCTAGTCAAGTGATGGGGGTGGACAGGGTGTCAGTTATTTTTATTTATTTTTTAAGATTTTATTTATTTTTTAAAAAGATTTTATTTATTTATTTGACACAGAGAGAGAGATCAGATCACAAGTAGGCAGAGAGGCAGGCAGAGAGAGAGGAGGAAGCAGGCTCCCCACTGAGCAGGGAGCCTGATGCGGGCCTCGATCCCAGGACCCTGAGATCATGACCTGAGCCGAAAGCAGAGGCTTTAACCCACTGAGCCACCCAGGTGCCCTTTAAGATTTTATTTATTTACGTGAGAGAGAAACAGACAGCACAAGCAGGGGGAGTAGCAGAGGGAGAGGGAGAAGCAGGATCCTGACCGAGCAGAGAGCCCAAAGAAGGGCTCCATCTCCAAGACCCTGGGATCACAACGTGAGCCAACGGCAGACGCTTAACTGACTGAGCCGCCCAGGTGCCCCCAGGGTGTCAGTTATTAAACAAACAATAATCCAAAGAAATATGTAATTATGACTGGGATAAATGCTGCAAAGAAAAAGTGCCCTGAGGTTCTCTTGATTTCAGCTCAGGTCTTGATCTCAGGGTCATGAAACTGAACCTGAGTTGGGCTCCATGCTCAGCACAGAGTCTGCTTGAGATTCTCTCTCTCCCTCTCTCTCTGCCCCCACCCACTCTCAAATAAAATTGAAAAAAAAAAAAAAGATTGTCTCCCTCTCCCTCTTCCCCACCGCTCACACTCCCCTCTTAAAAAAAAAAAAAAAAATTTTTTTTAAATGCACCATAAAGGCAAAGTATGTTATCTGAACAACTCAACAATAGAGAGGAAAATAAGTAATGACAACAAACACATAGTACTTACTAGCTGCTGGGCACTTTCCAAGTGCTTTCCTGCTCTTATTATCATGAGTAACAAAGTATAAAAAGGTTAAGTTTAAGTAACCTGCCCAAGGCCATATAGTTAGCAAGCTAGTGCTGGGTAGGGACTCAAGCTATCCAGACCTAGGGTCTGGCCCTCAGCCACCATGCTAAGGCCACCACTTGGCCCATCTCGAATCCTACTCCCTGAAAGAACAGATGTAAAGTGTCTTACATATGCTTGTGTGTGTTTTTTGGTGCTCAAATACGTAAGACCAAATAGATTACAGAGAATCAACATATATTTGAATTTTTTCCCTACAAAAGGGAAATTTTGATAATTTGTCTTAAGAGCAATGGGAAGCCACTTGAGTGTGTTTCTTTTATCATGGCAGGAGGGCCATCAGATGTGTGTTTTAAAAAGATTCTCACACTCTGGCTCCCAAATGGAGGATGGATGGGATGAGGTGGGGCAGGGAGAGATGGAGGTGAGAAGCAGCCTCAGAGGAACTCCCTGCAGCCGTCTGGGCATACTGTTGTATACTTCATCCACGCCTCCTTTATCCATTCGTCAGTGGACACTGAGGTTGTCCCCACATCTTGCCTATTGGTAAGAGTACCCCAATGAACACCAAGGGCTAGTATCTCTTCAAGATCCTCACTTCAATTCTTCAATTCTTTTGAATAAATACCCAGAAGTGATATTGCTGGAGCAAACGGTAATGCTATTTTTAACGTTATTTATTTAAGTATTTGCAAATACTTTGTCCCATTCTAAAGACTGCCATTCCACTCTGTTGGCTTCCTTCGCCACGCAGAAGTTTTAGTTTGATCGAGTCCCACTTGTCTATTTTTGTCTCTGTTGTCTATGCTTTTGGTGTTACATCCATGAAAATCACTGCTAAGATCAATGTCCAGCTTTGCCTCTATGTTCTTTCCAAGAGTTTACAGTTTCAGGTCTTTGGTTTAAATTAAGTCTTTAATCCCTTTCTAGTCGTGTTTTGTATATGGTGTAATATAAGGGTACAATTTCATTCTTTTGCTGATATATCCAGTTTTCCCAGCACTATTTGTTAAAGAGATGATCCTTTCCCTGTTGTGATTCTTGGCACCACTATCAAAGACCAATTGATTGTATATGCGTGACTTTATTTCTGGGCTCTCTATTCTGTTTCATTGGTTTGTATGTCTGTCCTTATGCCAGTACCAAACTATTTTAATTACTGTGGCTTTTTAATATACTTTGAAATCAGGAAGTGTGATACACCTCCAGCTTTGTTCTTCCTTCTCAAGACTGATTTGGCTATCCACTGTCCTTTGTGGTTCCATATGAATTTTAGAATTTTTCGCAAGAGCACTTTTAAACCATGCTAGTTAAAAGAAAACCAAACTCAACTTGCAGTTCATATAATCCATCTCCAGGCTCCAGATTATTACGTATTTTAATATAACATGTTACCATTTGCCTAACATGCATTTACATCATCTTCAGAGGAAACAGCGGTTGCCAACTTTAGTGGTGTCTAGATTCATTTCAGCTTAGAAAGTCATCCAGTGTCAGCAAGCCACCTACCCCGCCAGCGGCCTGCTGAAGGCAGCAGTCCAGGATATTCACGGGTGCCTCCCACTCCCAGCTCTTCTGCCCAAAGCCTGCATACAGAGAGCTGCGGCCTGGTTCCCTCCCATCCCCAGCACTGGGCCAGGGGGAGCTCCAATTCCTTCCTGGGCACAAAGGGAGTCTTTGGATCATCTCCTGCTCTGTTTCTGGCAAGGTTCAGGTCTCCAGGGGCTTGTGTGCATCCTGTTCTGGTCTTCTCACATCCTACCCTGGAGGAAGTTTTGGAAATGCCTTTTGGTAACTGGTATTAATATCACCTCTGTATTATATTCACACGACTGTGCTGCCTCCCCCATCCCACCTCCAGACCCCATCTGTCAGACTTTGTTTCTTTCGAATTTGATCTCTTTTTGGACCCAGATATCCAACTAGACTTAAACTGGAAAGGCTACATTCTTGTTAAAACCTGGGCTTGCACTGCTGGCTTCTTCCCAGAAATTATCAATAATTATGTCTAATCATGCTAAATGGGAAAAAAAAGTAAGCATTTACCATGCTGAATAAACAGCAATTTGCTATATCTAGAAATGCCTAATTACTTGAAGAATTTTGGGGAAATTAAATTATATGGGTAAAAAATTAAGCTTAAAGATTTCTAATACAAAACCATTTTAAAAATAAAACACTACCGTGGGCGCCTGGGTGGCTCAGTCGCTTAAGCCTCTGGCTCTTGGTTTCAGCTTAGGTCAGGATCTCATGAGTCGTGAGATGGAGACCCACATTTGTGCCCCACTATCGGCTCTATGCTCAGCGGGGAGTCCGCTCGAAGATTCTCTCCCTCTGCCCCTCCCCCCAACTCATGCGCGCGTGTGCGCATTCTCTCTCACTCTCTCTCTGTCAAATAAACAAATCTTTAAAAATAAAATAAAACACTACCAAATGACAAAACACGTGCATATACATATGCGTAAATCTGTAGTAATGAAGTGACAGGTCACAGAGCCAGTAAATAGTCTACAGTAAAATAATAGTCTATAAGCAAACCAGACAAGTAAAATGTACAAGCAAATCAAATAAATGCACAGAGTACAGTTAACTCTTAGTTATCCAGGGACCAATTAATTACAAAGTCATGACATTTGTGAAAAGGTTAAAATGACAACAAATCAGTGAAATGTCTATGTTCTAGAAGACCACTGTTGGGAATCCAGTATTACTACCAAAGCATGGGGAATCTTTGCACCCATCATATTTTATCTAATGAAATTGTTAAAATCTGAACCCACAATAAAAATTGGCAAGTTCTTAAACTGATAATTAGAAATACCATTTAATGACAAACCAGTAAAACAAAACAAAAAAAAGCATGATATAAAAAAGACAGGACAAATAATTTCATTTTACTCTATGCTGAGTTTTTCAGGGGACTGAAAATAGGAAAACCTTTAAGAAGTCTCACTACAACTTGGATAAGGCAATGCTAATCTAGTTAAATTGCCAATGGGTAAAGGAAATAAAAGTTTCTAGTTATATTTATTCAAAAAAGCAAAGGCTTATTTAGTTCTCAAGATGAAAAGTAACTGATGAATTTCTGGCTGGGATTTACTTGCCAAGTTGATGAAAATGACAAGGGACAGTGTGACCTGGGTCTCAGATTCAGGTGATGATGGCATGATGGATTTAGGTAGTCAGAGGAAGGGTCCAGCTAGTCAAAAGCAGATCACATGCGGTAAATTGGTTAATCTTCTCAAGGGTCTAAACAGTGGATGTGCTTCCAACTAAAATTATACTAGGTCTACATTACACTACACTCTAGGCTGGTTTTATTTTAACTCTGTCTGGGAGTCCCCGCATAAATTGCCATGTTTATCAAAGGTTGACAATATCAATATCAACATATTTGTTTAATTATAAACATAACTGAAAAAGAAGCAAAGTCAAGCAAGTACAGAATTTTAAATGTAACAACGAGATACAAACATTTAGGGATACTTTCACACAAAATAAAATCACTGGCTTAGATCTAGCAATACAAACTCACAATACCATTCTTTTATGAGAATTCCTTCAGGTATTCTGCAAAGCTTCATCAATATAAAGCAAATCCTCTTATAAAGTGATGGATATTATTAGAGGTAACTTGCCATATGAAAAATATGTCCAAGTCCTGGTTGATGGTTCTTTTGTTTCAGACTCCATATAGAAATAAAATTCCAATAAACCCCAAGGATTTGGGTTCTCCTTTGGTGGCAGGAGAACAAATGGTTTATTGTTGTGCTTATTTTTTTGTTGCATTAATGTTATGGGAATCAGAGAAATGATCAACTTATTACTCCTCGTTGTGTTTCAGACACTAAAAAGTGAAGGGACGTGGCATCATTTGATTTTGGAGAACTTCATAGCATTTGATGCAAGAACTTTTAATAAGGTTCCCCAAATACAAACTTAACATCGGAAGAACATTTATAAAGCAGAGTTGAACTTCAGGGGGGAAGACGCCCTGCGGAAGGCAGCAGATCTGAAAAGAACTGCCCACCGTGGGGAAGGAGGCTGATGCCAGGGTTAAAGAGAAAGGAGGAGACACGGTGTGGGGAGCATCTCGGTTCAATTGGATTTCAGTCTCCACTTTGTTTACGCTACACTGCTGTTTGGAAACAGAATTTGGAGACGTCTGAATATAAAGCCACCCTGAGAGAGCCAGGTCTGAAGCCTTTAACTGAAGGAACTATGCATACATTGTGTCCCCAGCTGTTAGCAGTGTACATACAACAATTAAAAAAATGAAGCGATTTTCAGACGGTTAAGGATAAGAAGAATAGGATAGCTGAGAGAGTGTAAGATTCACGTTGTCAGTAACAAGAACACTGCAACAAACACATGGCTGCAGCTCTGGTCTACCTAAAGCATTGCTCTGCAACCCAGGGAAGCCTCCTCTCCTTGCCGGACAAGGAAGATCTCTCATCCTCCCATAGGCCGCTTGTGCACAACGGGGACAAGAAGGAGCTCCTATTGGACATAAGGAAATGAGAAATAGGAAATGGAACCAAATTCAGAAAAACAATCTTTTCAAAGGTGAACTAAGGGAACTGTACTAACCGGGTAATAGAGAATGAGTTTGTGTCAATTTGGGAAGATGTCTTGAGGAAGAAAAGGAATCTGTCTTCTTTAGGAAGTGCCATGAGATGCAAAAAATCAACTTACTTGAACTCAAAATCACAGACGAACCCAATCAAGGTCAATTAAAAAATATTATGTATGTTGTACAATATATCAAAGCGGGAAAAAGGAACCTAATGGAGTGTCCAAGACAGTTTTTGTCCACAGACAATGGTTGTATCTAACAAACAACCAACTACAGCTTAGTAGAGAGTTCTCGTGCCTAACCTTTCATGCCATGTGACTATCTCGTTTGCTTAACGACCTCTATGGAATTCCATTATATAAGTATACTTTAAGCATGCCCTAATTTTGAGCTGTTACTGCCATGAGTTAGTTTTAGGGAGGGAAAGATCTGGAAGTCTCACATGGCTGGCCTTCAGGTCCCTTTCTAGCTCTGCAAATTCACCTGGGAAATTCCAAAGACCATGATTCTAAGACAGGAATGAAACGTTGGTCTAGGCCTCCTTGCTCATTTGAAAACTACTTTTGGAATCTGCAATTATTTCTTAAAATAGAGATTTAAAAATTGCTGAATTCAAACTCGATTTTAATTTATCTAGTCTAAACCTGCTTTAAAACTTTTATTAAAAAAACCACAAGGGAATGCTGTACAAATTAACAAAAGGATGTATGTTGCTCACTGAGAACAAAGGGCACAGCGCCAGGGTTGTAACCATGATTAACAACACTTGTCCTAGTTTTGGCTAGTAAATCTGTCTCAAGAAGTTCCATTATTCTGAATGAATGAAAATTTGGTGTTTGAAAGAAAACTATTTATACCTCACATTACCATAATAGAAATGAAGAGTAGTTCATATCCAACATCAGCCTAGAAAGTCAAACAAAACTCAATTTAAACATTACTATCAAAGGACACCTCTCTTTCCCACCTTGTCAATACGTAATTCACCAATTCAAATGAAAGGCTGTAAGAGAAACCAAATATATTTATGATATCAATAACGACTAACTGGTATTTTATTTTTTTAGGTTAATTCGGTCATTAACGTCATCAACTCTAAGAAAGCCATGTAGACATCATCTGTTTGGTAATTACAAAGAATCATGTCTGAGGGCAAATAAATTTCTCAGAATTTATCGTATTTATTCCAATTGTCCTAACATGCAGCTAAACTGTCCAGAATTATTCAATTATCCAGGCCTTACCTGTAAAATTTGAGTCAGACTATATATTCTTCAAGGATCATTTCAGAACTAAAATTCTACACGTTGCTTTGGGTTACATGAGATTACTAGATCAAATGTAGTAGACATAAAATAAAACCGGTTTTATTTTAAAACTTGGTTCTCTGAAAGTCCATAAATTTGAATTGGCACACATTTTAAAAGTTGAAGGGACTGAACTCTTCAAGGTCTTCATAATTTCTATATAAATGGAAAGTCCATTAAGTTTGCTAGGACCAGCACATACAAAGTCAAACTATTCCCTTCAATTGTAGCCATTTCTCTAAATAATCTTCAAAAGCTGTCAGAGTTCTCTAATGTTTTGTCTTACAGGCTGAAACTGTTTATTAAACAATTAGAAATAATTATCTTTAGCACAATGGTTTCCAATCAGCTAACCAATAACCAAGAGGTATTATAAGATACCTGAAAACTGTGTATACTGAGTAACTTCTACATATAAGGATCTCTTTCCAAAAATAGGTAGAAGCCATTGTTATTTGTAAAATTTTTAAAAATCAATAAATAATATTTTAAAAATATATTCTAAATATAGACTTAAAATATTTGCTGAATGAGGGAATACTAAATTCATCAAATTTCCACTTATTAGATTAGCAAATCTTACTGGTTTTCCTACCTGACCAACATTTGGTCATTTCGTATTTCCTTAATCAACCAATACAAAATGTTATTGCATGGGCCTCCAAACTGTCGCGCGGTTAAAAATGGATCCCTGATTTTGAAAAGGTAGCATAAAGTACTGAAAACAATGCACGCTTTTTAAATCCAACCCTAAAACTTCAATGAGCTCAAAAAGGACATTTGCTTGAGTCCAGGGAATGTGAACACAGCATGAGAAATGTGAACATTCTTGGTAAGCTGACATCATCATGACAACTTTGGCAAGGCTCCAAGCGTCTGAAGCAGAACCAAGTCTTGTTTATGAAGTGGGAGAAAAGAAACTTGGACTTTCTGATTTACACCTTGGCAACAAGGAGAGATAGTTAAAAGAAAGGGAACACTTTTTATGTACAGTATCTGGCAACATTCAGTGAAGGAATGAAAAGAAATGAAAAGCTATCTGAAAAGTTAAAATCCACCCCCCTTCTTTTTTGGAATGAGTCATGCGGAGTCTCTCTCCTCCCTAAATATATATACACATGGAGACATAAAAAAGTCTATTTATGAAAGTAATATAACCACTTTACAGTTTGGAAAGTAAGAAATAAAATAACCCATAACAATCCAACCTCAATAGAACTACTATTATACTATACTGATGAGGATTTTTGACTAATATTAGAACATTCTTGCCCCAAGTCCTTTCAAAATAGAGCCAGTGTCTTTAAAGATATTAAAAATGGACCCAATGACATTTAAATTAGGTTTAAGGAAGGCTAAACATTTCTACTCAAACTTGTGGATGTCAATTACTTCTGACTAAAGATGTGTCCTAGCTGATACTGCTTCAAACTAAACACTAAACCCCTTTGCTATAGTAAATTTAAAAACAGCACTTTAATGCAGTTTTAAAAACAGCTTTCCATGTTAAGTCTTGTAGATTGTGGAGCACTTTTTAAAGTTCTTACTTGGACGTCTGTCCTTCACTGTTTAGCAAACTATGAATGAAGAGTTTTCATTTTTATTTTATGCAATAAAAAGATAAAACAAAATTCATACTGTAGAAACAAACCAAGCAATGGCCTACTGGTTTCAAAATACACATGACATCCAACTGGTCAAGGTCTTACATTTCTGTTCCACATTAAGTTTTATGGCACATCAGGAATGTAAAGCATGATATTTTTAACAAAATTATAATTTATTAGGTAAGTTCCTACTTTTTGATAAATATACTTTGTTTTCGAATGGTATGCCTATTTTTTACTGGAAAGAGAGCAAACATTAGCAAAATAGTGAGGAAGTTGACACAAATATTTACTTAGATATCTGTATCTTCAATTAAGTTCTTGGTCTTTTAGCTAAACGTCTGGAACTTCTGTCATTTCAACTTTTAATTTTTATGGTGCACTGTTGTATTTCCTTACCTCATTAAAAAACGTTGAACATAATCAATGATGCTATCTTAATGTAACTAGGAAGTAATTTTCATTCAATTGCGTTTAACTAGAAAGAAGCACCTAAACACCATTTGAGTGCCTTAGTCACATATCCTTTTTAATCACTGTACTATATTCGCTTTCTTAGCTCTCCAGTGGTTTTAAAAGGTTGTCTTTAGATTTATTATTCATTAATCTGGCTCAAATTTATCAGTAGAGAGACCTAAATAAAACTATATGATGCAAGCAGGAGAAAAACAATTACAGTTCTTGGCCCCAGTTTAGCTCAGATATAAATGATACAATAATAAAGGTTCAGATATTTTCTATGAAAAGCTTTACAGTGTGGACCGAAGGGTCCAGTGTGGAGATCGTTAGTTCAAGGATGACTGTAACCATTCAATGTCTTAGAAACCTGGGTAATAAATATTCCAACTAATACTTGAAAAATGAAAATGTAAGTATTTCTAAAGCGATACTGCCCTTTCTTATCAGGCCTCTTACTTAAACAGAAAACATCACTAACATAAAACCCCCTAATTTTGTTCAGCATGACTTAATAGATCCCACAGTTTAAATGTGACTACCAGCTACCCCCTGTTAAAACTCTCAGTACATTCTTTGAAAAGATGGATTAAAATATTAGTTTCCATGCCATAAAGAAATGCCTGTGAAAGGAATCTTTTCCTCAGTGGAGGTACACAGCTGTTGATTTGTAGATTTACGGAACTACGTGTATCTGAAATACATGTTTTTTGGTGCAAATGCATTAGGTCTAAAATGCCCAAAGTTAAATGGGAAAATAATATAAATGAAGATGATTCAAAAATGCTTTTAGAGTTAAGTATTCTCAGTGTTAAAACAAAACCAACAACACCCTTTCCCTCTCAACCCCCACCCCAAACAAAGCCCTTCCCAGCAGCTGCAGGATACATCTTATCAGAAAACAGGCAGGCACCAATTTACAAACTTTTGGTGTCGCAAAAGTTCACTTATTAGTCAGGTCTTCAAAACTTTATCATTTTCCCAGGGAAACAAGATTACAATTGGGGATGAAGTCGCCAGATCAGCACACAAAACCTGATTTAAGCTATGATAATACTAAGGCAGGGCCAAGAGTGCTACAGGATACTGGGAAAACGCATCCCGGGCCAATCCCACATGGGATGGGAGGGAGGAACCCATCTTCTTGAGTGGCCACACTGGTCTGTCAGTGGGAATCCTGTCCTCCTCACTGCCAGTCACTGGTGGAGGAAACGGGGGTGTAGGCTTCTTAAGGCAGGGCTGTGGAGTGGCCTCAGAGAGGGCCACAGTTGCAGGAGAGGAGGGGTTGAACCAGGGGTTTGGGATGACAGTTGAATGGGAACATGGAAGGATGTAGACAGGGGTAGGGAGGTGAGGAGTGGAAGGTGGAACAGAAAGAGGAGTGGGACTGGGTCTCGGGGTAGGCTAGTGAGGACGGATGTGAGCTAAAGTTTACCCCCCCTCCCTCTTTCTGTGGCTCTACCTTCTCTTTCCCCAGGATCAGATTAAAAATACCAGACCTGTGAGCATCTGTGAATATGAGAGAAGGCAAGCATCTCCATGGAAGAAGGTTCTGGAAGGATGGGAGGAGAAAGAAATCCAGGCTGATCTGGGGTCTACAGAAGACAGGAACTCCCCAGCTGTGGCCGTGGGACAGAGGAGTCCCTCCTACCTCCCTTCTGGTGCTGCTACTAAGGTAAACTGGTATAAACTGAGAACACAAAGGGAATTAGAATATAAATAACAAAGCAGTTTGATGAATTTTTTATTAATAACAGACCAACTCACACTAATCTTTCAACCATACGTTTCCACACGCCAACTAATCATCTGTTGTTTTTGATAGAGTACTGAGTTCCTAGGAGAGGCAGATATTAATATGGAAATGAAAGTTACATTCATTTTCTATTTAGGATGAGAACCTATATGTACATCTTTCTTCACTCACTTTTACTCCACTTATGCTGAATGAGTATTTTTAAATGTCCTCACATAAGGAAATGGACAAAAAAGTTCTAATCAGATGCTGATAAAGTCAGAAGATTCATTTTTTTCAACCAATACCTTTTGTGGGCCTACTGTGTGCCAGGTACTTTCTCAGGTTAGGGGATTCAGCAATGTTGGGTCAGAGAGGTTCTAAGTGCTACTTTTACTTATTAGCAACAATACTGCGACAAAGGAGGTATCTTAACTCATAACCAACTGGTCTTTGTGAACCACTATTTATCTATATAACAGCTACTTCATTCATGTACGGCCAACTTTTTTGACTTTGGCCCAACCATAAGGGTTGAAAGAATTTGTCACATTTTGTTTAGTTTTCAACTCACTGGTATATTGAATTTTTGCTTTGATTACACCAGAATCTTCTTGAATGCAACACTTTAACTTTCGAGTTACATTAGGTAGAAGCACATTAGACAGAACACAAAGTTTACCAACAGATACCTGACTATGCTGTACACTGAAATCACACCACCATTGGCAAGTGGATTCTGAAGTGCTTTCTGATGGGGAAGCAATTCTACGCTGTTCTATGAGTGTGTGAAAATACTAGCCAGTGGAACCTAGACCTTCAGGATTTAGAACTGTTAGAGGGCTGGAGAGTCTAACAGAAGGATGAAGGGGAAGTCATGGAACTTGGGGAAGGGAGGGGAGAGGCGGGGAGAAGAGGGGAAGAATGGAGAAGAAAAACTCTCCGAAGTCAAGAAAACAAAGTTTTGTCCTTAGAATGATTATACAATTTTCATTTTTTAAATTACTATTTTTTAAATTTTATTTATTTATTTGTTTAGCAGGGGAGGGCGGTTGGGGGGGAGAGAGAATCCTAAGCAGGGCTCCACCTCACAACCCTGAGACAACGACCTGGGTCAAAATCAAGAGTTGGACACCCAACCAACTGAGCCACCCAGGTGCCCCGATACAATTTTTATTAATAAACTGACTAGTTAGAAAGGAAGGATTACAAATAGAAGATGTCCTATATGGGTCTATGTTAAGAAACTGGTGAATACTGTTGATGCCAGAGGAACCACAGATAACATACATGAGGTATAAACCCTCTTGTAATCTAAACTGACAAATTCATTAGCATTATAAGGTTGCAATAAAAATGAATCATTTAGTACCAGAGGTTGTGCCTTTCCCCTCCACATTTATTTTTTAATTTATTTTTAAAGATTTTATTTATTTGATTTTATTTATATGACAGAGAGAGAGAGATCACAAGCAGGCAGAGAGGCAGGCAGAGGGAGAGGGGGAAGCAGGCTCCCCACTGAGCAGAGAGCCCAACGTGGGGCTCGATCCCAGAACCCTGAGATCATGACCTGAGCCGAAGGCAGAGGCTTAACCCACTGAGCCACCCAGGCGCCCCTCCCCTCCACATTTATATTCTGTATTCCCTATATTCAAATTTCCATTAGTGATGAAAATATTATTTAACAATAAAACAAAATTTGCAAAGGATTATATGTTTTCATAGATTTTGTGTGCACCTCTAAATATGAATAACTTAGTATGAAAAAAATCATTAAAATACATAGACTTGCCAAGTTTAAAACCACTATATTATATAATACATTCTATTTCAGTGCCTAAAAGAGTACCTGGCATATCAGGTCAATAAATATTCATTACATGACAATGAATGGTAAAACAAAGGCAAGATCACCATGGCTAGAAAAACTGCGGTTTTCATCTGGGAGAGTCCAAAATTAACTCGAATTGCCACCAGCACTACCTCTACATGAAAATTTGTTTCTTTTCTACCTACAAGGCAAATTTAAGACTTTAATAACACATTGTAGCTAAGAGAGAAACAAGTTATAATTCTCTCTAAACCTCCACAAAATCGGGATTGACATTCTAATCATCCCAGAATGGGCTCTGAGATAGCAAAGTATAATTCTCTCAATTCATTGCTCACACTTGGCCCAGAGAGGTTAAATGATTTGCTTGAGGTTACACAGTACAGTAGTAATTAGAACTCTATTCCTTATGACTTCCCTCCAGTGTTTTTACCCTTTACTATATTTAAATAAATGTTTTGTATAGATCCAGAAGTCACAGGCAAGATAAGAGGGAGTGACAGAAAAATCTACTGTATTTGCCTGATGATAAATTTACCACAAAGATCACTGTTTCAACAGACTCTGTTCCAGGAAAGTCCACAAACAAAACTGTCTTTAGAGCCTTTAAAAGAATGAAAATTTGGAATCAGAGACGGAAGAAAAAAATTTTAAGAGAAGACAGTCTCAGGACTCTTAACTCTATTGAAGGGCTCATGTCTAATTATGGTATTCCAAGTGTTTTCCAAAACTGTTGATCAGTTATACAATTTTACAGATCTATATCAAATTCCTTTAAAAAAAAATCTCGAAAGAAGCCTATGATGAAGGAGAGAACAGTGTGACATAGAATTCTATCTTTGGATAAGTAAGTAAATAAAAATTTCTTACTTTGCACCTTTGGAAAAGATAAATTTTAGGTATGGCTGTTTTATCTGGATTTCTGTTTATAATAACTATTCATAAATTTTACTTTAAGAAATCAAGAACAGAGAGAAAAATGGTCAAAATTACTAGCTTCCCCCTCATGTTTCAAAGCTTTACACTCAACGTTTCAGTCATTAACAATAGTCAGAGGGAATAACTTCCACCAACACACAAACATATTAGAAATTTCTTATTTCATTTTTACCTTTTTAAATAATGACAACTAAAAATCACTGATTTCATCCTGCTATTTATAGATATGGGGGAACTAAGGACTTCTTTCCTAGTATCTTGTCACTCTTAAGTTCAATTTAAATTCACAGAAAGAAAAAAGAGGGTGTTAACAGGTAAAAACCACTCTAGGAAAGAAATGGAGGATTTTGAAGTAAACAAAAGCATTTGAAAGGTGATAAGCCTACCAAACTGAATATGACTTAGGTCCACACAACTGTTGACAAAAAGAACACTCGGTATAGTGAACAGGAAAATTCCACACACACTTATTACTAGAAGAGGCTTATTTTTGAAAATGAACATATCTATAAGTGCTCTTTGTTGCTAGGAGCAACATTCTTACAACCACATCCTATTGCCTGAATCAGGTCATGATTACCTTTAAACAGACCCTGCCATTCGAAAGAAGCACTTTTTTCTTTCATCCAGGATTTCTAAGGAAATGGCTTTCATCTTAGGCAACTAAACATCTGGCTTCTTGGTTTGTTTTAAGGAGCAAAATGGGAAAAGACTGAATCACCAGAAAAGAGGTCAGGTTAGCAATTTTTTCCTATCTCAAAAAAAAAAAAAAAAGTTATAGTCTCCAACAGTTTTTCCTTGAGAAAATGAGTAATGCAACACACACTGGTAATTACAGATGAGGGATTTTCAAATATGTCTAATGACCATTCACACTAATCTCTCATGTTTGCTTTCTAAACCCTTACATACGAGCTATTTAACTGTGATTCCATAAAGTAAAAATGCCAGGAGGAAAAGGAGTGAAGTATTCCAGTTCTACTACTAGGCTTTCCGAGTTTTCCATCACAAAGACAAGTAAGTAAGTGTAATTTTTTGGGTGCCTCTCTTCTATTTACCCCTTTCCTACTTAAGGGCTGGAGAGTTTATTCCTCTGCCCACTTATACTTGTTTCAATTCCTAAAGTATATAATAACACCAACAAAGAAGACTACTATTGTTCCCATTACCATACGATATTGAGAGCTTATTAGATGTCAGGTACCGTACATGGGCCTTACTTACATGTCTTCCAATCTCTACTATGGTATCTGCTATTATCACACCAATTTTACAAGAAACTGAGGCCACACAGCTAGCAAAGAGCAAAACCAGGATTTGAACCCGGGTTTATCTGACAAAGCCTAACATCTCCAGTAAGGTGTGAAAACTACCCCCTATCTACCACTTGGATATGTGATGATCCAGTTCTGCCTATTCCCCATGTATTAAGGGCTTCTGTTGCATCTATAATTTTAAACGACAACCTTAATGGGCTTTGGGTCCTGGCTGTATGGCCCTGCCCCGCCTTTGCAGTTTAATCCTGTGCCACTCTACTCCTTCCTTTCTGAGCTCTAGGGACACTGGCCTTCTTTGGATTCCTTTCACACAAAGGGCTTATTCTTGTTTCAAGTCCTTTGCACATTCTGTTCCCTGTGCTGGCAATACTCTTTCTCCTAACTCATCCTTTAGTTATCAGCTTACGAGTCATTTCCTGAACTCAACCTAAATTAGCCCTTGCTTTTCAACTCTCAAGACATACTGAACTTTTCACTGACAGGCTTTATCTCAGATGATTAGCATCTTTTCCTCCCTGCACTGTGAACCCCCCCATGACAGAGACTGACTTTATCCTGTCCGATCTGCATCTCCAGCATCTAGCACACTGTCAGGCACGGGATCTAAACAGACATTCTGGAAAAGTCACCGCGGACTGGGAAAAAGGAAGGCCTCCGATGGTTGTTAGCTTTACCCAGGATCCTAAGGCATGTCTGAGTTCATGTAACCTGCGTGGGAGCTGTCACCCTTTACAAAACTGTTTTATCCAAAATGTAGAGAGAGAAAGAGATCATTTCAAGCCACGAGTCACAAACATTTCCTCATCCTAAATAGAGCTATCTCTAGAACATTACAATTTTAAGTAATTTTAATAAATAAGACATAACTACAAATAAATTCTTTTAAGAAATACAGCAGAACACATATATCCAAACTAGCTGTCTTCGAAATGTATCATTCTGGGGATGGTCTAATGACTGCCGTGACACTGTATCATTGCTCTAGACATTTCTAAAGCTTCCCTTTGGTAACTGTCTCTAAAATCAATTTGCTAAACAAACACGAAAACCTGCCTCCTCACTTTATGGTGACAAATCATTACTCCTTCGCTGGCACTGTCTGCCCCCTCCCTCCATGCACAGGTGACATGCCCAGCTGAGCCCCCACCACTGAGTTTGAATGATTCCCACCCCCAGCGCATGGGCCTTTGGCCAGAAGTGTAGTAAAGATGTGCAGCAGATTTGACAGGTTCTGTCAGACCATGGAGGAAGGGGACAGAGGAGACCCTTTCAGAGACAGCACCAGGCACGTGTGCTTCTCCAAACTGGCGTTCTCATTAACACAGGTGGGACAGGCGGACCGCGACAGGGCGACCAGCCAGCAAATGAGGACGGCCTGCAGAGGGCGCTGCTCGCTGTCGGTGAGCAACATCACTACAAGTGAGGTCTTTGCGTTGGCCCAAAGGGGCCAGATTTGAGTCCTCTTTGCTTGGTGGGGGTCCTCTCACACCTCAGAGTCCCCAAAAACTTTCTCCCAAAGTGTTGCCAGCATAGCTTTCCACTCCTCTGCTGCACAACGCTGATTAAACTGCCCCATTCAGTACATAGTTCAGAATTTAAAACTCGGGATTGGGGGCGGGGAGGGATGAATAGGCAGAGCATAGAGGACTCTTGGGGCAGTGAAACTACTCTGTATGATTTATAATGATGGGTATATGTCATTATGAAGTCGTCTAAACCCATGACATGTACAAACTGCTACAGACTGAATGTTTGCGTTCCCCCCCAAATTCTTATGTTGAGATTTTTTTTTAAGATTTTATTTATTTGAGAGAAAGAGAGAGCATCTGAAGCAGGCTCTGCACTCAGAGACATGGGGCTTGATCCCACAAGATCACAAGNCCCACAACCACAAGATCATGACCTGAGCTGAAAGGAAGAGTTGGCTGCTTAACCAACTGAGCCACCCAGGCGGATCCCATGTTGAGAATGAATCCCCAATGGGATGGATTTGGAAGTGATTAAATCATAATCCCTCATGAATGGGATTAATGCCCATCGTAAAAGGACCCTAGAGAGCTCCCTTACCCCTTCAACATGTGAGGACACAGGCCAACGCCTTGATCTTGGACTTTCCATCCTCTAGAACTATGAGAAATAAATTTCTGTTGTTTATAAGCCGTTCGGGCTATGGTACTCTGTTATAGCAGCCAGAGCTGACTAATACAAAAAATAAATGAATGCCCTATTATTTGTTCTATGGACTCCAGGTGAAAATGATGTATCAATGTAGGTTCATCAAATGTTCCACTCTGGTGAGGAATGTGGATAGTTGGGGAGGCTACATATCCGCTGGGGCAGGGAGTATATGGAAAATCTCTGTATGTTCCTCTCAATTTTGCTACAAACCTGAAAACGTTCTAAAATATAAAGTCTATTAAAAAAAAAAAACCCTGTGTCAAATGTCTTCTTTAAAAGAACAAAGAATTAACTAATAAAAGATGACAGGACAGTTTTCTGGGGTGTCACATACTACACGACTTCCAAATTCCCTTGTGAGCAATGTCCACGGACTCCATTCCCTATGGCCACAGTAATTTCTGGGTGGCGAAAACAACAGGCCACTAGAAGGTCAGGGTCAAAGGAAGTAGCAGCAACCTCAGTCGGGCCAGAATTCAAACAATGTATCTATTAGAAGCAGGTCTGGCTATACAATTCGGGAGGCACAGTACAAAACGAAGAGGTGGGGCCCTTAGTCCCTAAATTACTTCGATTTTCAAAATAGTGATGGGAGACCACTAAACCAAATGTGGGGCCTCTGTGACCGTACAGGACGCAAGCCCATGAACCCAGACCTGAGAAGAACCAGAGAACCCTCCCCAAACTTCCCCTTGCACGTTCCGTTAGCATTCCTTCTGCTGAGACATTCATGCGCTGTTTCAAAACTGCATGTGGTAGGCTTTGCAGAAACAATAAAAGAAACAAAACCCCTTTGCCTCTTGCTTCAATTTTGTAAGCAAAGTATTAGACATGTCCACAGTTGTAATAGTCAGATGGTACTGAACGTCATATAATAGAAAAAGAAAAATAGCAGTCCATGCCCCACATTTCCCAACCGGATTCCTGCTCCTCAGCAGAGGAGTACATTTTTAACTGAGCAGTTTCTTCTGACATTCGTCTTTGTGATTCCACATATGTATGGCTTGTATGTATCACTTACTGATTTCCTGTTATATAGGAGGCTCACTACACTACCTCTACTCACACCACGCGCTCCCTCCCCAATCGGTTCCATATCAGTGTGGGGATTATAATCAATATTCAATGTTTATATGATTCAGTTCATGGTGGAACCAAATGGATTACATATCTTTCCCTCTGCCACGTTTCATAGTTTTCCCCTAGGGAGATAACAGTCTCATGTCTACATTTGCTTTGTTTTTTAAGTAATTATCCCTAATTCTTGTTGATCCAAAATATAAACTCTCTATATGGTCAAACACACCAGGTAATCAATTGATTCTCTCTCCAAAAACAAAAAAGAATGCTGAAGATCATTTCCACCCATTCCTTGTCTGAACACCTAGTGTTCAAATGTTGAGCCTCCTGGAGACATTCTCTAATTTCTTTTCTGCATTATCTTACACTTCTCTCCTGTAGAAAATTTTACTTTCTAGGAAAATTCCTTGTATTTGGCTATTCAATCATTTCACAACATTTCTATATTTGGGGAATATTTATACTTTATTTTATTTTTTTTTTTAAGTAAGCTCTATGCCTAACGTGAAGCCTGAACTCATGACTGTGAGATCAAGAGTCGCATGCTCTACTGACTGAGCCAGCCAGGTGCCTCTATTTTGGGAATATTTTTAATTTCCAAAAGAACTTGCTTATGCTGACTGCTTCTTTTTTTTAGATTTTATTTATTTATCTGAGAGAGAGAGAGAGAGAGAGAGAACAAGCACACATGAGCAGGTGGGGGGGGGCGATGCAGAGGGAGAGGAGGAAGCAAACCCCCCACTGAGGAGGGAGCCAATGTGGGGCTCAATGCCAGGACCTCAAGGTATCCCCATTCTCACTGCTTCTTATTATTATTCTTTTTTTAAGATTTTATTTATTTAGTTAGTGGTCAGAGAGAGAAAGAGAGAATACAAGCCAGGGGAGTGGCAGGCAGGGGATGTAGCAAGCTCCCCACTGAGCAAGGAGCCCAATGTGGGACTCGATCTCAGGACCCTGGGATCATGACCTGAGCCGAAGGCAGACACTTAACGGACTGAGCCACCCAGGTGCCCCAGGACTGTTTCTTTAAAAAATATATCCTGGGGGCACCTCGCTGGCTCAGTCAGTCAAACATTTGCCTTTGGCTCAGGTCACGATCTCAGGGTCCTAGGATTAAGTCCTGCGTTGGCTCCCTGCTTAGCACAGAGTCTGCATCTCCCTGCTTAGCACAGAGTCTGCATCTCCCTCTCCCTCTGCCTCCCACCCTCCAGCTCACATGTGCTCTCTCAAATAAATAAAATCTTAAAATACACACACACACACACCCCTCCTGTTTTTGCTTAATAAACATCTTCTACCTGCCCTTCTCTTTCAGGAAGTTAAGGAATTTTTCTTGATTCCTGGAAGGAATTTCTTCCAAGATTCTTCTTTCTTGGGACCATCACGTTGCAGACATTCTTACAGGCCTGATGCTCCTGTTTGCCAGTTTGGATTTAAGAGTAGCACTAACACTCAAATAGGGAGTTTTGTGTGCAGGAAAGGGCTGGTGATCAGCTGACGAGCCTATATTTCATTAAGGGATCTCCAAATGTTAATATGGATAAACCCTTTTCTGAGGATCACTTTTCAAAACATAAAAAAAAAAACACCACCTCCTGCCTGGAGGACTGACACCTGACTCCAACGCCCAGTGGCAGAGGGGTCTGGGAGTCACTGTGGGTGTTCTGACTTCTCAAAACTGTTTTTAGTACAGGTATCTATCTTCACTAAGGCTCCACTCTGCTGAAGATTTGGTTGGTTATGGGTGACATTTCCATAATTTATTCTAGAGATTTGTTAGTATCTTTCATTCTGTTACTTCCTCTCCTCTTCTGTTTATTCCTCAAGGTCTACACTTGTTCCTTTACTTCATTTTCCTGTGCCTGGGGAGAGAGCAAATACTAAATACCCGGGCTGACTCTGCACCTTTAAACAGATTTCCCCCTTTGCTTCGGACTTTACTGTTTGCTTCAGAAATACTGTTATTATGGCAGCATTTCCAGGGATGGGAAACTATATTTCTACTTAATAGTCTTTTTAAAATACTAAAGTGGGGGCGCCTGGGTGGCTCAGTGGGTTAAAGCCTCTGTCTTCAGCTCAGGTCATGATCTCAGGGTCCTGGGATCGAGGCCCACATCGGGGCTCCCTGCTCTGCAAGGGGCCTGCTTCCTCCTCTCTCTCTGCCTGCCTCTCTGCCTGCCTCTCTGCCTGCTTGTAATCTCTCTGTCAAATAAATAAATAAAATCTTTAAAAATACAATACAATACAATACAATAAAATACTAAAGTGCTCACAAATGACAGGCTTCTGACTTTTCAAATCCACTTGTTCAATCCTGCCCTGCAACCATAAGGGGAAAAGAGCACAGCCCTGGAAGTCCTCTTGGGGAGAGGAGCTTTTCTTTCTTCCCTGTCATCAACTACCACCACACAGTAATGTGTTCATACACAGATAATCTACTTTGAGGATCACCTATAGATAATCCCCAAAGCTCAGAATGGCTCCTTACTTCCCACATCCCTCCATAACACCCGGCCTACTTCCCCCTTTCTTTCCTTCCTTCCTTCCTTCCTTCCTGTCTCTCTCTCTCCCTTCCTTCCTTCCTTTTTCCATTTTATTTATTTATTTGAGAGAGAGAGAGAACGAGAGAGAAAGCATGAGTGGAGAGATGGAGAAAGAGACACCCTGCAGACCAGGGAGCCCAACACAGGGCTCGATCCCAGGAACTCGGGATGACGACCTGAGCTGAAGGCAGATGCTTAACTGACTGAGCCACCCAGGCACCCACACCTGGCCTACTTCCTCATGTTGATTTGGGCTATTTTTCATATTAGAACCATCCAGTCATGGTGAGAGAGGCAAATCTGTTATAAAAATCAATCAAATATATAATACTACTCCAAAATTAAGTTAAAATATTTCCGGATATTTGTTTCCCTTCAATAAAACTAAGAAAGAAGAATCAACTAAAATACTACCTCTGAATGACTGGATCTTACAAACTTTAATAGTATGATTAATCACAAATTCATTTGGGTATATAGGCCAACTCTCTTTTATGTTCTGATTTTAGAAAATTGTTTTCAAGGAAGTGTTTAAAAATTTGACTCTCCCCCCACCCCCAACAAATGGGAAATGGAATCAAGACATTTTATGAAAGACTTTACATCCATATTTTGTCATTTCCAATATCCTGTTTAAGCCAATTAATTTAGAAAAAATTATAAACTATTTTTATTTTCTAGAATTTATAAAAGGTACTATGTTACCTCATATCAAATCAACATCAAGAAGTTAAATCAATAGACAGAAAATGGAATCTCTCTTTTGAATCCATTCATTTGTCTTTTGAAGGCATCTTAATAACTAAGATGTTGAGTACAGTACAAAATATCTCCATTTTCGGGCGCCTGGGTGGCTCAGTGGGTTAAAGCCTCTGCTTTCAGCTCAGGTCATGATCTCAGGGTCCTGGGATCGAGGCCCGCATCAGGCTCCCTGCTCAGCAGGGAGCCTACTTCCTCCTCTCTCTCTGCCTGCCTCTCTGCCTACTTGTGATCTCTCTCTCTCTCTCTCTGTGTCAAATAAAGAAATAAAATCTTTATAAAAAAATGGAAATTTCCTTTAAAAAAAATCTCCATTTTAAAAAGTGTGATCATCCATATGCATTGCTTAACAATGACTACTTTCAAGCAAAGGTACAAAAATAAAAGTTTATAAGCCATTCCTGCTACCTTCAACAGCTACTAGAAACAACCACAGTTGGTCTGGCAAGGGAAGGGGAAAAGGCGGAGGTACAGAGGTACGATAACTGTGCAAATCCTCAATATTTGGACTGGGTAGCTGTGATCTTCAGTATCTCCCACACCAGATGTTGTCGTTCCAAGAATTCCTATCCCAGGACACAGTCTCTCATTCATTCATCTTGGCATCAGTATTCACTATTCACATTTCCTTTCCATTCTGGTACATTTACCCTTAGGGTGCTCAAAAGATCTCTCTGGAACCTGTCACTTTCTAACTTAAGACATTTTCATGCCTTTTGCAATTGCTGATGAAATTAAATTCTCTCTTAGAGAATTTTAGTGGGTTAATGACCTACCATCCACTGTCATGTACTTTGAATTACAAATAATATTTGAAATTATAATATTCCTTCGGTTGTAATACAGATCTGTAATATAAATATATGCAGCTAACCAATGATGGAAAAACTGAATGTGTGATTTTCTCAATTTTTCATGATCAGTTGTAAAGGCCAATTACAGAATAGAAAAATTACTGGGGAACACAAAACACTCTAAACATGAAACAGCTGAAAGAAACCAATTTACATGGTTTCACCAAATAATGGCCAGGCTATTGTTTACTAAAATAAAACACATGGTACAAGACATCAAATGGATAACCTAACGATCTATTTATACTTCGATCTCCCCTTCCACATTCAATTTCAAAAGAGCAAAATTCAAGATATTTTAATTACCAAAACAAGAGTGTATTCTAATGAGATCTTTATCAGTAGAGATTGCATTTTTAAAACAGTAATATCCCACTAATTATACAGTTGCCCATTTGTGAACCTCTCCTTAAAATTGTAAATTTTTATCTACATCAAACTGCTTTTACACTGACAAGCCAAGATTGCTCTTACAAAGAACCGTATGGCAAATATGTCAAGTATATAATAATTTAATTACTTAATTAATTTTTAGAGAAGGGGGAGGAGCAGAGGGAGAGAGAGAATCTTAAGCAGACTCCGCATTGAGAATGGAGCCCAAGGCCGGGCTCAATCTTAGGACCCTGAAATTGTGATCTGAGCCAAAATCAAGAGCCAGATGCTTAACTGATTGAACCACCCAGGCGTCCCATATCATTATTTAATTTAAACACTTCTATATCTGGGTTCATATATCAAATCTGCTTAAATTGTAGAGGTAAACTGGGACTGTAAACTAAGTATTCAGTTTTGTCAATAGAGTATAAGACGGGTTTGGTTTTGAATCAAAATTGATGAATCAAAATTGTCTTAACAAAAGGCAATAATCCTGAAAAACTGGATGTATCACAATTTCCTTCATGATTATTACAAAAGCATACCCATGCTTCTTAAAGAAAAAATATTTTCCTGTCTCTAGGCAAAACAATCTCACTTGAGGACACAGCAATTCTTTAAGGCACCGATTATTTTAAGGTTGTTAAAAACAACTGCCTAGCCACTAACTTTAACCCATGGTTCCATTCCTTTTCTTTTTGGACATTACCTTTCAATTATTTCTTTATAAAATGAATATGGTGTCATAACTGCATAGTTAACCAACTTGGTCAGAATTATCAATGATCATCTATGCGTTATTTGTGGCAGGTAAAAGTGAAATAAATTTTTTTTAGAATTTCCTTGATTTTAGTAAGATCTTCAATTCTTGGGTGGGAGATCCCTTTTGATACAGTCACTGAAACCCAGGTCTCAGTCTTCATTCCTAACACATCAGGCTTCAATAAAAGATGTGAAAACTTGTAAAATTTTCAAATGTTAAGTGTAAGAAAAGCTTAATGAGCTAATTCAAAGCCCCTATACCCCCTTCTAGGAATATTGAAACATTTTGAACTTTCTTTTTTTTTTTTAAGAATTTATGTATGTATGTATGTATGTATGTATGTATGTACGTATTTATTTATTTATTTAAGAGAGAGAGAGAGAGAGAGAGAGAGAGAGATCGAGAGAGAGAGAGAGAGAGAGAGAGAGAGCGCAACCAGGGCGGAGAGGCAGAGGGAGAAGCAGGCTCCTGGCTGAGCGGAGTCTGACACAAGGCTCAATCCCAGGATCCTGAGATCACGACCTGAGTTGAAGGCAGATGCTTAACCAACTGAGCCATCCCTGGGAGCCTCCATCCTGAACTTTCAAAACAGACAAAGCTTTACAGTTGGTGGATCTCCAGTCATCAATATGAAAAAGGGGGATCGTTTTGAAGAGGCTCAGGTATTCTTCCTGTAACTTTCTGAAATAACCAAAGGAGAAGCCCTTGTCAGATCTGACTTTAAGGTGTACTCTGGTCAAGGTTATCATTCTGGCACCATGAAAAGAGTAATTTCAACATTTCACTTCCATAAGCACTTATTCGAGGCCTCCCCTCCCTAACACAGACCATACGACACAGAAACAGTACATGTGACAGAAAAACAAAATCTAAAGCAAGAACTGTATTTTTGGATTTTTAAAAAGTGTGGTTATGCTAGTGTTACCAAACATTCTATCTCATGACTACATTAATGTTAGTAAAATACATTTATAAAATTGTCTAATTTAGCTCATGGGACTGATGTACAGAAAACTACTTTATGAACATAAAGCAAATATTAGCAGGAGCAGAAAAACGGAAGAAAGGTATAGGAGGAGGTGAAGATAACCAGATCAAAATTTTAAAATAAGAGAATATACCATGTGCCAGACACATATGAGCTCAAGAAAACATCAAGCCCTTTACATACATTACTTTAAAGTAAATTAAAGAGGAAACTGAACTTAATGAAATCACAGAATAGTGAATGATAAAGCAAAAATTCACTCGAGACTAATTCAAACCTGTGTTCTTAGTCATTTATAGGAATTTTTAAAAATAGGCAAAGGGCAGTGAGATGGAATTGTTTTTATGTCCCAGCCTTCAGGAAGAATGTTGGTTCAAAACAATAATTTCAAATATAAACAGAACCTTTATATATACCAAATTAATTTTATTTTTATTGGGAAACAATAAACATCATTTCAGTTGGCTTTAACTTTGATGTTCTACTATTCTGGCAATGATAGATATTTTACTTTACTCAGCTGGAAAAAAAGTACTAGCCATTCACATCATCATGAAATACTGTCATTCCACACCCATAGTTACACTAAAGCAACAGAAACTATTTTGATTTCAAGTATTTTGGTCGCTGTACAAATGTATCATGGAGATTTCTTGTAAATCCAGTAGTTAAGAGTCCAACTATCTTCCAGGAAGTGGCACAAAAATCTTTTATAAGGTCATGGTTTCAATTTTTGGTTCAAAAAATATATAGACACTATACATAAATGTTATATAGGTAAATATCCTTTACATATTATGATGGGGAAATGGTAAGTGGAAATGAGGAGGTAGCATTGACCAAAGCCCGCCCATGTCTCATTTCAGGACTCCCCCTACTTCACACTCCAATTGCCTTTGAGTTATCCACCACCCAGGCCACCAAACCCCTCATCAAAGGCCTTCCTCGCAACACTCACCTTAACTCCCGCAGGCTCATTTCGGAAGGAGAGCAACATCATTAAAATAATGCAAAAGTGTGATTTCTTTTTTCAGTATGAACTAAATCTATGAATATGATGCATTTAAGAAGTAAAAGTTAAAAGAGAAATTCCAGTTTAAGGCAGGGGAGGATTTATGGAGGTGGCCGAAGATTTTCAAAACTCCTTCAAATAACATTCCTTCAGTGTTGCTGGAAGTCTTAGTAAATCACATATGGTCCTCCAGACCAGACTCCTGTTTACCAATTCTGCCCCATCTCCCCATTTTTCCTTCAAATTGTGGTCTCCAGTAGTTTCAAATATATAATTTTATTTCACTGAAATATACTGCTATCTCTGTAACAATCCTCTCCTCTCCCCACCCTGTGACCCAGCAGGAACACCACACCCTGTAGTTCCACAAATTCTACTCTAGTTTGGTTGGGAGCCTTTTCTAGACTGTTCTAGCATCTTGTGTTTGCCCCTCTAGTGCTACTTACTACTTTATGTTGTAGTAGTATTTCAGACAGGCTTAGGATTTCCTCGTACTTCAGTGACTAGCACAGTGTTTGTCACAAAAGGGTCCTCAATAAATACTGGCTGCATGGATGGATTTGGAAATAAAGTTAGGCAACAGCCACTCCAGGAGAAGCCAGGAAAGAGAAATGTCTTTAGACTATATAGTTTTATATATTTATAAGAAGAGACCTGCATATAAAAGAAACATTCTTGTTCACTGAGATCCATCCATCCAAAAACCTAAAGGGTTGGTAGACTAGAAAGCTGTGATATTGCAGCTTTTAATCACCTTCCTGATCCATTTTTACAAGAAAGTCTAACTACCGTATCATAAATATGAGATAAACTCTGGTTAAACTATTAACTAAAACTAAGTACCACAGTCAACCGGCAGTTATGCAACAAAGAAGAGTGATTTAAATTATATTTTGCTTCCGCCTGGCTGGGAGGTCTACATACCAAAACTGGGCTGGCAGCTTTTGGGTGTTGAGAAAGTCCTACAAATATTCTGGAAATACCAGTGGGTGGAATTTAGGTCCTCAGTAATACAGCTTTTACCGTCAACAGGTGAAATGCAAAGTTGAGAAACCAAGAATCATCATATTAGGGTCATGTGTTTCACACTCAACACCCTGAATTAAAACAGAACAAAACAAAACAAAACAAAAAAACCAACACTGACTGCTAATAGCGCTATTTAAATATTTTTAAAAAGAAAAAAAAAGAAAAATGGAGAAGTTATTGATGTTTTCAGGCTACATGGAAAGGGCAAGGTTGGGAATCTACTTAAACATCTTCGTCTCCCCTAAACTAAGCCTTCTTACTCCTATAGACATCCAGCTGTGCTAATGTTCTTTTTTTTTTTTTAAGATTTTATTTAATTATTTGAGAGAGCGAGGGAGAAGAAGAGAGAACATAAGCAGGGAGAGGGGCAGAAGGAGAGGGAGAAGCAGGCTCCTTGATGAGCAGGGAGCCTGACATGAAGGAAGACAGATCCCAGGACCCTGGGATCACGACCTGAGCCAAAGGCAGATGCTTAACCTTAACCAACTGAGCCACCCAGGCATCCCTCAACTTCCATTTCTGATTTTCAAATGGATTCATGTCGAACAAAACCAATAACAATAAACAAAGATGACCCAAAATAAAAGCAGTAAACACTTCACCTTCTTTTATAATGTACTGATATAAATCCCTTCATTTTCTACAAAGCAGAAAGCAGAAGGTAGCCTCTATTTAAATGAAACTGATCAACTACATTTTTCAAACAGTATTTAAAAGATAATACCAATGAACTAGTAGCAAAAACATCAGGTACTGATTTCTGACTGGTAGAAAAACACTACTTAGTAGATATGTATATGCATATAGTATGAGCTGATATGGGTAAAAGCATGTTTTTTTCTTACTATAAATTCAGAGGCAATCAACTGGTTGTCTAAGATTATAATTTAGAGTCTAAGACTCAGACTATGCCTTTTCCTTCTCCTGCCAGTTTTATACTATCTAGAATTAGACCCAAGTCCATTGATTTCTAGAAAATATACTCCTCTGAGAAATTTCTTATACTTCACCTAGTTTTGAGATTACCTCCCTGACAAGACAAAACACAGGAAGAATAATCTATCAATATAAAGTCCTCATTGTCAAAGTCCAAATTTTGTTTTGTTTTATTTATCAAGCATGTGCAAGCTGGACACTCTCCTAGGTTTCAGGGATACAAGGATGATGTAGAGTCCTGTCCCAATCCTGAGCCAGCTGGGGAGACACACATGAAATGTAATCACCATTAGCATTGAAAGGCTACGTGGTGGTAAGAAGAGTGAATTCACTTACAGAAGGGATGACTGACTAACTGCTTAGGGAAGCCAGACAACATCCTGCATGGGAAGTGACATTAATTGGGGCTTGAGGATGCATAGCCAGAGGGCATTCCTGTCAGGTCACAAAGACTATGCCATTTTGAGGTGTTCCCATCTACACTAATCTCCTAGTCCAGGCAAATCATATCCACTTTCCCTTTTTTTTTTTTTTTTTTTTTTTAGAGCAGTGTTAATTCACAGCAAAATTGAGAAGTACAGATAGTTTCCATCTATCTCCTGCCCCCACACAAGCACAGGCTCCCCCATTATCAACATCCTCCACCTGAATGGCACATTTGTTATAATGAATGAAACTACAATGACATATCATAATTCCCCAAAGCCCATAATTTACATTAATGTTCACTCTTGGTGTTGTACATTCTATGAGTTTGGACAAACGAAGGATGACATGTATGTACCATTGTATGATCACACAGGGTAGTTTCATGCTTCTCATCCTCTTCCTCGTATCACCACTGCTTGGCCCTCCACAAGAAAACACTGTTTAATAAATGTCTGCAGCCTCCCCAGTGTTTACAGCACCAATGTCCACAATCGCTAAACTCTAGAAAGAGCCCACATGTCCAGACAGATGAAAGGATAAAGAAGATGTGGTACATATATATACAATGGAATACTATGCAGCCATCAGAAAATGAAATCTTGCCATTTGCAATGACATAGATAGAATTAGAGGGTATTATGCTAACTGAAATAAGTCAATCAGAGAAAGACAATTATATGATCTCACTGATCTGTGGAATTTAAGAAACAAAACAGAGGATCATAGGGAAAGAGAGAAAAAAAATAAAACAAGATGAAACCAGAGAGGGAGGCAAACCATTAAGAGACTCTTAATCATAAGAAACAAACTAAAGGTTGCTGGCAGGGGAGGGAGGGCGGGGGGTGTGGAGGAATGGGATAACTGGGTGATGGACACTAAGGAGGACATGTGATATACTGAGCACTGGGTATTATATAAGACTGATGAATCAGAGACCTGTACCTCTGAAACCAATATTATATGTTAATTAATTGAATTAAAATTTTAAAATGTTTTTAAAAAACCAGAAAATCATTTCCGAGATAAGACTGAAAATAAATAAATAAGTGTATGTCTGCAGCCAGGGTGTCTAGGTGGCTCAGTGGGGTTTTGGCATCTAACTCCTGATTTCAACTCAAGTCAGGTCTCAGGGTTGTGGGACTGAGTCCCACATCGGGCTCTGCGCTCAGCAGAGTCTGCCTGGCATTCTCCCTCCCGCTTTATCCCTCCCCATGGTCGTGCTCTTTCTCTCTCTCAAATAAATAAATAACATCTTTAAAAGAAATAAATGTCTGCAGCCAAAGAGGGCCACTGATCAAAACGGAGCTATTTACTCTTTGAAAACTGGACCAAACTTCTATAAACCTAAGGATTTCATATCTGTTGGCGGTGTGTCATAGTTGGCCAAGTAATTTTCATGGACTATCAGGCAAAAAAGCTGCATAGTAGAATTGAAAGGGAGGTTTCAATATTTCTTCAGTTAGTAAAAACACCATTCTCCTTTTACACTCTGAGTCATTGTTCCCACTGCCTCCCTGATAACCTTTAGATCGCAGGAATGCTATCTTTTGTATATTAAGGTCATAAAGTCTCTACAGACACTGATGCTAAGTACAGAGTGATTAAATTACTCATTTTAATGAATGGAAGTGGATCCATCAAGACGCTTCACAACCCAGCCCTAGTTCCTTTCCGAGCTCATTCCTAGTCACTCTTTCCCATTCTTTCACACACTCCTCTCCTCTTCTTCTCCTTCTATCTCCCCTTCCTTCCCCTTCCCTCCCTCTCTCCCACATCTGCACACACAATATGAATGTGGCTTTTCAAAAATAGGGTCTGCATTGGGCGCCTGGGTGGCTCAGTGGGTTAAAGCCGCTGCCTTCGGCTCAGGTCATGATCCCAGGGTCCTGGGATCGAGGCCCGCATCGGGCTCTCTGCTCAGCAGGGAGCCTGCTTCCTCCTCTCTCCTCTCTCTGCGCCT